>OX451738.1:723449543-724038753 GCA_948472305.1 Vicia faba | reverse complement strand
TAACAATTTGTTTTGTATTTTTTTATATAATCTACACGTTGTGAGGGGCTTTATCCCAAACGCTACGCCAAAAATAAGATTAGACAACACACCTTAGGCAACGCTTCTTATCAAAAGCGCTGCTAAAAGTCCACTTTAAAAACACGGGAATTTAGTCGTATACCTTAGACAACGCTTTCTAAAAAAGTGCTGCTTAAGGGGGTGAATGACGTTTGATAAAACGCTGCTAATAGGGGGCGTTAGAAAGCGCTTCGGATAATTCCTGCTAAATGGGGTAGGTACTGTAGCGCTTTGGAGAAGCGCTTCCTAAAGCGTGAGCTTACAAAGCGCTTTTTAAAAGCGCTACCTAAAGGGTGGGCTTACGCAGCGCTTTGTTAAAGCGTTGCTTAAAGGGAGGGATTACACAATGCTTTCTACTAGAAGAACTGGTTAAGAGTGGGCTTACGCAACGCTTTTAAAAGCGTCGCCTAAAGTCCTGTTATAAAAAGAAATAAAACATGTCCAACACATAGAAACATTATTATTTTCAGAACCCCATGCTCACGAACCTTGTTCTCACGCCCAACACATTATGAACCCTCTCACGCTGCCTGAAGTTCCATTTTTTTCGTTTGATTCTAAATGAAAATCGATTATATTTGTTCCACATTATTCAAGGTTCTTATCCTTCTTCCATTCAAGATCATTTCATCCTTTCTTCCATTCACAATCAAGGTTCTCTTCTCCTCTAGGTATGATTTTTGATATATTTGATAATGTTGATATATAATGTTGCATTTGGTTTAGTAGATAGTGTTGATAGTGTTGATTTAGTGTTGATAATGTTGCATTATATTGTGTTTTGTGTGGCATGTGGTTTTTGCATGTAAGGTGTTTGTAAAAATGTCACAATGAGTTTTGCATGTAAGGTGTTTATGTAAATGTCACAATGAGTATTGCATGTATTAATTGAGAGAAAATATTTTCCTATACAATTAATCGAGCTATAAATTTTGGTTTGTGAGGTTGCATTGTCGTAATAACACTTATAATGTTGAAATTGAAAGCACTTCACATAGAGTTGAAATTGAAATTGAAAGAACTCATATAGTTAATGGTGTAAAGTTGATAATATAAGTGATTATTTGATGATAATGCAAAGTTGAAATGATAATATAAATATTAGTGATAATATAGAATAGAAATGATAATATATATTCTTGATGGTGTATAAATATTAGTGATAATATATATATATATATATATATATATATATATATATATATATATATATATATATATATATATATATATATATATATATATATATATATATATATATATATATATATTTGTGATGATTTTTGACGGCCATCGATAATATAAATATTTTTGATGCATGGTGTATAAATATTAGTGATTATTTAATGTTGTTTTATTAGTTTAATATTTTTTTATTAGTAAAATATATGTTAAAAAGAATATACAAGATACCCCGGTTCTTACATGCGTCAAACTAAATTACTTTATGATTTCACTTTTTTTAAAATAGTTTTAAAAATTATGATAAATTTTAGAGTTAGTTATAACTATTAATCGCTAAATAATTAATATACATTTTTAGAAAAATTTAATTTAATTTTTTTGAAATAATTAATAATAATATAATATTATTATATTATCATTATTATATATCATTATTATATTATTATATATTAAAAAGGGTAGTTATAGTATTTATATTCTAATGTAATTTTTATTCTATAGATTTTTTTATTATAATGAAATTAATTGATCATTTATATAGGTTACTTGTGAAGAGTGGAGTTTCTGAGCGTTTCCAAGAATATTACACTGGGTGGTTTCAAAAGTTGTTGACTTCTCTATGGGTATTTAGTTGTTCTTTTAATTTACTATAGTTGCTTGAATAATTATAGTATTTTTATTATCGATGGATAAAAAATGGATGACTGTTACATAATATGTTTGAGTTTTCTCAGATTGTAGGCATTGGCTTTTGGCATCTTATATATGCCTAATTGGTATTAAGCTTTTTAGTCTCTGTCCTTTTTTTTAAGTATTATTTTTGTTTAACTTACTTAATAGTAAGACCATGGATAAAAAATAGATGTCTGCCAATCGATTGTCCAAAGAGTACGAGAATGGGGTATTGGAATTCGTTAAGTTTGCTGTTGAACACGCCGAAGACGCCAATCGAATGAAATATCCTTGCTTAAGTTGTTGTTTTGTGGGTCAGTTTGACACAGTTGGATTGAAATCGCATTTATTAAGGCGTGAAATTGATCAAAGTTACACATGTTGGATATTCCATGGTGAGAAAAGTAACGAGAATGTTGAACTGAGGGATAGTACGACATATGCTTCAGACGACAATGGCACAAATACATACAATTGTGATTGAGTCAAAGATATTGCCGGAGCACTTGAAGAATATCTTCAGGATTGTCCCAAAATATTTGAGAGGTTGGTAAGCGATGCAGAGAAACTGTTGTATAAAAGTTACACTAAATTCACAAGACTGTCTGCGGTATTAAAGTTGTACAACTTAAAGGCGGATAATGGATGGTCGAATAAAGTTTCACAGAGTTATTAGCCATTATGAGAGATATGCTTCCAGAGGATAATGTTCTTCCTAATTGAACCTATGAGGCCAAAAAAATATTGTGCTCTATTGGCATGGGCTATGATAAGATACATGCTTGTCCAAATGATTGTATTTTGTTTTGAAACAAATATGCATCGTTAAATGTGTGCCCTAAATATGGTTTATCTCGATATAAGAAAAATTGTCTCCAACAAAAGACTTATGGTATCTAAAGCAAAAGTCTTAAAGATACTGGTGACAAAGCTAGTGTCAATTGTAATGTTCAACTGAATATTCCCGAGGTAATTATATATATCATTATGAAATTAAATTAGTGTAATTTATTTAATTGACACACACACACACACACACACACACACACACACACGCGCGCGCACACACACACTCACACACATTAATAATGTCATATTTATTATTGGTTTTAGGACCTTTCACCCTGTCAACTCTATTTATCGTCACCGACTTATCGGATGGTTGACAAGGGGAAAGTGCATAATATTTTGGGAGAAGTACTTCACCATAAACCGCTCTCTGCTGGATATTTGAAGGTATCAATTGATATTGCTTTAGAAGGGGTGCGTTATTACCAATACCAGACGATGTTTCAGATGCAACATTGGTGGGAAAGCCAGTAAGTGCGTATGTTGCATGACCGTCAAGCCTCACTCGCGTAGATGATGAGGTATACCTAAAACCATTATGAACCTTTGAGTATTCAAAGTTTTTACGAGCATTTTACGTACATTTTTTACATGGTAATGTTAGACTCCTACAAAACCCAAATCAAAAGATAAGGGGATGATGCAGCAAACTGAGTCAGTTGCATCAAAAAAGAGGTATAACACAATTATATGATATTTATGCATAGAATGATCTTATATTTCACCTAACTAATTATATGATATTTAGATGCATTCTAAAAAGATTGAACAAGTCAGTAGGGGTAAGAAGACCGCGGCTAGCAAAAAACCTACTTCTCAGTATAGGTCGTGCCTTCAGACATATATAGGAATAACAGATATTCCAATTGGTGGTAATCGTCTTATACCTATGTCGACATACATTTTTGGTTATGAATACATGGAAGTAATTGGTAGAAAAGATATGGATCAAGTTTTTCAACATTTGACTTTAGGTCTCGGTGTTATCGATACATACATCAGATATACTCTGATCAATTTGTTTAATTAAATAAACAATTTATTTACTCATTTCAACGAATATAGTCTAATTTTAATGATGTTTTTATTTAAGGTTTCTGTATGACAAAGTGATGCGCCCGCGTGGATTGGAAGAAAGATTCACTTTCTTAGCTCCCAACACCATCAACATGGGGTTAATCATAACAAAACCAAATGATGTCATATCGTATATACTCGGTTTATTTGTGGCCAGCAAAGATACATAAAAGTTGTTCTTTTTACCATATAATACTGGTCACGGGTTAGATTTTCATCCTAACTTCATCTATTATAATTTCTCGTTTTTTGACGTTGTGTAAAAACTTTTCATCTAACATTTGTTTAATCTTACAATGGACATTGGTTGTTGCTTGCGATTAATCCTGTAGCAGAAATTGTATACTATCTGGATTCATTATACAATGATTGGACAACATACCCAGATTTGAAGAAGATGATTGATACGTAAGTGAGATTGTTCTAAATATTCGTGTGTATATTTATTTATCTATGTGAGATTGTTCTAAATAGTCGTTTATATTTTATTATAGCGTTCTACAAGCTTTTCGATCATAAAGAGGTATTCAAGTACCAAAGAGTAAAGCCAACAACATTACGTGGATCAGAGTGCTATATTTTGATAATTTTGATAATATTAGTGATGATACTTGATAAAACAAGTTAAGGGGTATATCCTAAAATATATTCGTATTTTCTTTCATGTGTAGTGTACTCGTCAATGTAATGGTATAGATTGCGGTTATTTCATATTGATATTTATGAAAGAAACGTTTCTTTTGGACCGAATAAAGATTCCATCCACGGTATAGATTTCTAACTTAGGAATTATTTTAATATTTCTCATAAAATAGCATAGTGTTTTAACTAAATCACATACTATATTATATTATTATATAGTTCTTTGACGAATTCAATTGTGCTCATTACTCAAAAGATCTATTGGATAAACTTATGGAGGAATGATGTCAATTTATTATGGAGTTGAGAATTTTATAAGGTATATTGTCTTTCTTTCATTGATGAGAATTTTAAGTATAACTTTCGAGTTTTTAGTATAAATTAGAATGAAGTTTTGTTTTATCCTGGTATGAATTCGGTCTTTTGATTTTGTTTCAGGTTATAGGTGCAGATGTAGAAGATAGAGCTAACAAGTTCATCGTTGTTGTTTTTTAGAATTCTCGAAGATAATAATATGTAGATTAAACATCAATTTAGAATTTTAGAATTTTCAAGTTGTATCATCAATTTTCAAATTATTGTTGTATATATCATCAATTATATATATATATATATATATATATATATATATATATATATATATATATATATATATATACTATATATATAAATATATATATATATATATATATATATATATATATATATATATATATATAATATATATATATATATATATATATTATATCTATAATATATATATATATATATATGTAGATATTTTGTATATGCAAATTTGGTGCATTTATATGGATTGAAGCTATCAAATATGGTGTAAAATATGGTGAAAATCTGGTGAAAATTTATTTAGATATTGGACAATGCTTACTGATTACTTGTGAACATTAGACAACACTTAAAGAGAAAAGCACTGTCTAAAGTGGGAAAAGGCACTGCCTAAAATGGGGAAAGTGCTGCCTAAAGTGGGGAAAAGACAACGCTTTTAAAGAAAATCAATGTCTAAAGCGATGCTTAAAAGATAACCAAAAGCGTTGTCTAAAGAAAAAGCGTTGCTAAAGGGGGTACATAAGAAAGTGCTTCAAAAGAGAAAGTGCTGCTAAAGAAGTGCATAAGAAAGCGCTTTTAAAGTAAAAGTGTTGCCTAAAAGGGACATATAGCAGCGCTTTTACATTAATCTAAAGCGCTGCATTTACTTATAGCAGTGCTGGTTTAAACAGCGTTTTAAAACGCTGTCTATGATCAAAAAAGCGCTTTCTATGTATTTGTTTGGCATAGTGAAACAACCTTATTTTTTTTGTTAGGGGTTTAACTCCCGATTAAATTCTCTGACAAATTTCAATATTTCTTATAATGACGACATCAAAATTGAAATCATTCCAACTTTACATCCATTCCGTTAGACTTTTCTTCTTGTTAAATACTTGTATTTGATGAAGTAATTATTGGTATTGATGTTTCTATAAATATACACTTCATGTTATGATTTTGATATTTTTATAAATATATTCTTCATGAATAATTTAAATGTGAGTCATATGCTTGTTTACTACTAGGTTGAAAATGTATATGAACGTTGGCACCAAGTATGTAGTAATTGTGAGAGCATGATATGAAAACGCAAAACATACATGTATTCTATATTTCCTTACTGATTAGTTGTAATATAATAATTATTTTGTTTTTTTGTAGATTTTTGAAGCAGTTATGACATAAGAAAATCATCATATACAAATAATATACGTGAGTCTTTTAAATGACATATAATTTTTTATGGCACTTTTATATTCTAAAATTTGTTTATTTTGAGAATAATTTAAGATAACTGATACAATAATTGTGACCATTTTTATATTTAATATTTTGGAAATAACATGCGATAATTGTATCAAACATTTACATTTATTATGTAATTTTAAAAAGGTTAAACATATATATATATATATATATATATATATATATATATATATATATATATATATATATATATATATATATATATATATTATATATATATATATATATAAATATATATATATATATATATATATATATATATATATATATATATTTATATGTTCTTTAGATTTTTTACATGAATGTATAAATGTAAACTTATTATACATATTTTAATTTATTTTTAGTGTTGTGTTAAATTGAGACAAAAAATTTAAATTTATTTTAGTATATTTCAAAGAGATCTTTTTGAAGTTAAATTGAAAATATTTTGGCTAATTTCATAAGTAAATTAGGAGAGTTTAAAATAACGTAACTACTCGTATATTATGACGGCTTTAACCAACAAATAATTTGCAGATATTGTTTATTATGTGAAATATGTGGCGTTGTTTTGTTTATTATGTAAAATATTGTGGCGTTTGAAACAATCACTATTTTCAAACAAAAACCGCCACTTTAAATCATGAATAAAACGACGATTTGTAAGGTGTTTAATTTTAAACGCCATTATTTTCCTTGCGGCAACTCAAATTTATTGTGGTTTTTGAAAACATCGTATTTATTAATTATGCAATTTAAACTGCCACAATCTAGAGTTCCACCTGACTATCTAGGCCAAACCGTAATTCGTGTTGCTCCTATAAAAGTCAAACTTGAAACTAATGATGGAGAATTTTATCTTGGCACAAATCCAGCAAAATAAGGAGTTTTTAAATAAGAACATCCTTATCAACAAAATGATAAAGCAGCTAGCAAATAAAGTTGACACCATGGATATTCAAAACAAGATGCTTGAAACCCAGATTGCTCAAGTAGTCCAACAACAAGCATCCACCGCTGCCTCCATTGGAGTTTTTCCTTGTCAATCGAAGCCAAACCCAAGGGACACATAAACACTATAATGTTGCAAAGTGGAAAAGAACTGGATAATACTGCAGATAAGGGCCATATAGGAAAGGATGACGACAATGGGGTTGTGCCATATGAAAAGGAGGGAGAATCAATCCCACCTATAAAGGAGGTACTTGAAAAACAAAAGGAAGAATCGTATGTGGCTCCCCCGCCATATAAACCCCATATCCCGTTTTCATAAGGATTAGTGAAAACCAAGATTGAAGACCATATTAGGAAGTTTGTTGAATTTCTGAAAAAGTTGTATATCAACATCTCTTTCATTGAGGCGTTAGCAAAAATGCCATCTTATGCCAAATTTCTAAAGGAGATTTTATCTAACAAATAAAAATTAGAGGACACTTAGACTATGGTGCTAATGAAAGAGTGCAACACTGTCATCCAAAACGATCTACCTCCGAAATTAAAAGACATAGGAATGTTGAGTTTTGAAAAGGTTTTATGTTATCTAGGGGAGAGTGTGAGTTTGCTGCCTTTGTCCGTCTATGAAAAACTAGGTCTTGTTGATATGAAGCCCACTAGATTATCTTTGTAACTGGTAGATAGATCAGTCAAGTATTCCGTAGGAATTATAGAGGATATGTAGATAAGGATATGGAAACTAATCATCTCTACAGATTTTGTGGTGATGGATATACGGGACGATACTGAAATCCTGATCCTATTAGGTAGACCCTTTCTCTCTATAGTTGGATTAATTATAAAGGTTAAGCATGAAAGCTCACATTAGAAGTAGAGGATGAAAATATTGAGTTCCTATTGGCCAAATTTGTGAAAAGCCCTACCTTTAAAAACTCATGTTATACCCACGAACCTTTATACAATCTAATCTTAAGATTTTTACAGGCTTATTCTCAACCAAAGATATATTTTGCCACAAGCTAAGCTAACGAACATTCTTAAAGATTTTAAGTCTAATCTCAATAACCAAGACAAAAAAATTTCTTACGAAGTCTACAAATCAAAAACAAAGATTTTATGGCTGGTTTATCTCATGAACCAAACTCAATCTAAGAGTATCACACTCTAAAATTTAAACAAACAACACAACCACTTATAAACTCTTTCTCACAAGAAATATTTCTAGAGAGAGAAGGAGAGAAAATAGAGAGATAAATTCTGAAGAAAATGTAAATCTTTGAAAAATGGAGTGAAATGAAGATGAGGCGACCTTCCTTTATATAAGAGTTATAAAAATCAAAAAAGGAAATAATCCATGAGCAAAATTGATGAGCCAATCGATTGACATAATGCTCAAATCGACTGGACTAGTCGTTTTTAATCGATTACCTTGTCCAACATGGAAATATTTGATATATAGCTGTTATGAGTCATTAATGTGTTTTCCTAATTATTTGGTTAACCGTTTATGCTCTATCCAATCGATTAGCTTAATGCTCCAAACGATTGGCAGACTTAAAAAAGGTTTCCCAATTGATTTGCTTGAGTCCCTAATCGATTGGTTAGTTTAAAAGTCTTTTTAACCGATAGTGGATGACTTTTTAATCACTTGACATAGTTTTGAAAACATTTTTAAGATGTAAAATGATTAGAAAAAGTCTTTAAGTGTGTGTGTGTGTGTGTGTGTGTGTGTGTGTGTGTGTGTGTGTGAGAGTGAGTGACTTAGAACTTAAGAGTTACTTCCTTACTTTTACCAAACTCTGGCTACCCAGACATATACAACCTGGTGAGCTTTCACACTTTATCTGAGATTTCAAGATTCTTTGTTGGATGCTCCGATCATATAATCACTTCCATCTTGAGTCTCTTTTCTTAATGAGGTTTTGAAATATTTTACTAGTCAGTTTACCATCATCAGATTGTTGAGAGCTATTGCCACCGACTTCAACATCACAACTATTGACGTTGGCGTCATAAAAACTTCAGAAATAGTCTTTTACAGAGTCTTATACCTGCAAACACATATATCCACAAGAGCATTTTCTTCTATCCTCCTAGGACGACGAACTTTGGAATGAGTATGACTACCCCTGCCTTCTTTGGGATAAGGAGAAGGAATATGACACTTGTGTCATTGGCAACTTGGAGAATTTTGGATGCCTTAATTGCTCAAGGGTGGGATTTTCGTGTGAAGCCGCCTCTTGCACAATATTACTTTTTAGGTTAGTGTTGTGCAAACTTTATTCGATTTGAGTTAGTATGTCTACCAAGCCCTGAGAGTTTTGCTACTAAACCATATGGTACACACTATTTAATAGTTCATTAGCTCGTTGTAGGCCAAGACTAGCCCACAAAAGCTAAAAGCCTGGAAGCGCTTCTTGTTCGGACACAACATGCAACATTGTAATTCTAAAGTAAGATTCGCCTAAGTGAATTTGCATATTAGATCTAAGGAATGGAAGAAGTTATGAAGTTCCTTGATCCGCCGAAAGTTGGGCAGAATTTGGCAGCAGAGGAACATAAGAAGCGGTTATTAAGACTTTATCCTCAGTACATTAAGGAGAAAAAGAATGATTTTTAGTTGCTCATTGTTGAATGGTAGAGCGAGTAGTATTGTAAACTACAATTTTTTAATGGATCTAATGAAATAAGGCTTGACTCTGAATTCGATGGAAACATTTGAGAGACTGAGATCTTCACTTCAATCGAAGAAGATTAAGATTACTATTGGATCGAAAAACAATGGAACATGAAGATCTCAAGAATCATAATTTGATTCCTACATACATCGTCAATGTTTTTCGTGGATGAATTCACAATTTATTGTAGTGGTTCAAGATTTTCGATGTGATAGAGAGATAACTGACTTGAAGGAATAACATTCCAACACTCAAGTCAAATTAATTATTAGATTAATTGGTAGATTAATATGACATGCTCCTAAAAGGTATTCTACAACACGGGAGAAAAAGAAATAACTTCATAACTTTATGTCTTCATTAGACTTTCGCCTTCTAGGCCTTTCAACCCACCTAAAACAAATGCTATTAACATAAACCCTTTAATTGTGTCTTGTCATTAGGTTTGTTATCTCGTACTCCAAGAGTGTTCATTATAAGAATATTAATAACAAAATTTCTCTTTTTACTCTCTCATATAAATCAAAAAAAAAAAAATTAAAAACATTAAGGGTGTACAACAAATTAAGAGGGTGTGGTTTACAACTTCCATTCTTTTGTCTAAAGTCGGAGGGCTGGTAATAAAGTCTTCCTATACGGCAAGGAAGATAAACGAAACCCCTTAACCACAATTTTCTCTTCATTCATCCAAGACAACTTCCCAAATCAGAGAGAGACATCTTCATCGATCAACCTCCTTATTCACGTACCGTCGAAAGAGAGACTAATCAGAATTTGAAGAACAATACATCAAAATGGTGCGAAATCTCTTTCTGTCTTTTTTATTTATTTTTTATTTTCTCGTTTTGTGGCATGAAATCGATCAGGATTAGGGTTTTTGTGTAGATCGCTACCTGTACGCTATTTTCCGTCAATATTCTCTTCTTTGCGATGGTAACCGATGAATTTGTCCATTGATGTTTGATTTTGGAGTTAAAATGTTATCAATTTACTCCTCTCAAATTTTAGGAATCAAATTGATTAATATTTAGTTATTTGTTTAATTATGATTATTTCGATTTGCTTGATGTTATGTTGATTGTTGAACTTTGAATAAATCATTGGGTGTGTCATTCTTTGAGTTGATTGGATGAAAGGGGTTTGTTTAGCAGAATAGTAATGAAATGTGTTTGGTTTTCTATTAGTATGTTGCAGTATAGTACCATAGGAATTTAGGAAGGGAGAATGGATATAAAACTGATGCGGGAGCATGACAAATTTTTTAAGTTCCATGCTTGGCACTGCTAGGGTATTGCATATAAAGTTATCTGTAAGATCTTAACATGAAAAGTACAAATAGTAAATTAAAGTAGATATAGGGAGAGCATTGTAATTGGAGGGAGTCACCCTTAAGTTTGTGAATCCAGTTATGGTTCGGAGCCACTAGCTTCCTAAACGGAGCATAACTCTGGGCAGTTGGGTGTGACCTTATCTGTATATCTTCCCTTATTCAATCAATAAAAAATACACTCATCATTTCTCATATTTGCTTCATTTCCATTTTGTCTGATTTGTTTCTAATTCCTGTGGTACGTAACATCCCTCAACTTCAACATCCCACACCCACCAACTTCACCTTTTTCCACTACTTGCACTTCATAGTGGATTGCTCTATGAAGGTTTTTAGAAGATCCTATCATATGAGATTGGTTTATGACATGGGTTTTCTAGCTTTAGAACGGCTTATAAAGCCTCTGTCATACAACTTGGTTACAGGAACAACAACAAGAATCTCATCACCGTCACAACTCATCAAAACTCCCTTTTCATTCTCTGCCAAATTGCAACTTGAACTTTATGGCAATCCCATCCCCTTTCCTGCTTAGATAACACTATCCCAATGTTTGAACTCGCATCTAGGTGCCCCCACATAGCTGTTGGGCATTAGAACAAGAAAGGACACACACCAGTGGGCTTGCATGACAGTGTGCTTTTGGTTTCTTATAGTTACAAAAAATGTTTAAATTTTAAAAACCAACTAAACCAGGTGCTTGCTTGGTTTTAAAAAATAGATGACATGACTTGATTGTGGAGCGAGTCTCCCTTAAGAATTTGACTGTAGCATTCTTCACACACCAGTGTTATCAAATTGTCTCGCCATGGCCGCTATGGCGGATATACATGGCGGTTTTTGGGCTTGCCGCAATGGTAAATATCGGCCGCTATTGCGTGCTTTTCTGTCATAATCCGCAATGACAACGCCGCAAAGCGGCCGGTATGGCGGGGTTTTGGCTCTCCTCCATGGATTGCCATCCGCCATTGACAACACTGTCACACACACACACACACACACACAATTGAACTGCAAATTATGGATTTTGATTCTACCCCTGACTCCTACAACATTGATATCGTATAATGTATTCACAATTAATCGAAGTGGTCTATGTATGATATAAATCTACAATGGTTTTCTTCATTTTTCAAAATGGCTTTGGAATTCCGTACATGTTTGGTTCATCTAATTTGAGTGCTTATGTTATGGATATCTATGAAGTTTTTATTGTCTGCGCCTACTCCGTATCGATGTGGCCACCAGAAGAAAAAAACTATGTAACTCGTATTTTATGTGGCATTTCTTACTAGATTTTCAAAATAACTGAGCTTGCGTTGTTTGTATTACTGCAGTCCTCCCTTGCAGCTGCTAGAGCAGACAACTTTTACTATCCCCCAGAATGGGATCCAAGCCAGGTATATTTGCTTACAAAAAGTTTGCTCTTTTAAACTATTTACTATTTAGTAGAGAGATCTTACACTATGTTTCGTCCTTTCAGGGTTCTCTGAACTCGTTTCATGGCCAACATGCCTTAAGAGAGAGAGCAAGGAAGATAGATCAGGGTATCTTGATTATAAGGTAAGTGGTTAATTTTAACAGCAGCTACTGAGCTACAGTCTGGCCATTAATCCATTTGTCTTCATAATTTATCTTGAAAGTTTGGTTTCCTACAATAGGTCCTTTGTTGTTCTCTGTAGTATGGTAAATTAAACAATGTGGATGATGACCATTCTAAGCTATGTATGTTCATTTTGTACCTAGAATAGTCACAAGTGAGTTATAGCTGAATGATATTAAAAAAGTATTTGATACGGGTCATGATTTATGAATTCAGACCAATTTAATAGCCCATATAATTGGAATGGATAAAATGTTATCAAATATCCGCCACGGCGGCGCAATGGCGGACATGGCAGTTTTTTGTGCTTGCCGCAATGGTAAACATTGGCCGATATTGGGGGTTTTTCTGCCATAATCCGCTATAATGGCGCTGCAAAGCGGCCGGTATGGCAGGATTTTTGGCTACCACCATCTGGCGTCGACAACACTGAATGGATAATCTACTCATATATTTTTATGGACTAGGTTCTTACTTACATATGTTCTTTGGTTTGTGTGTATTTGAGTGCATGCATTAATTCAGCTTTGCGTGTACACTTGATTGTCTGCATATGGCCTCTTTTCCCATCTGGGTTATTTATTTTTTCTTAATTTTTCATTCCATATTGTCTGATGCTGCTTTCAGGTTTGAGATGCCTTATAATATATGGTGTGGAGGATGTAATTCTATGATTGCAAAGGGTGTCCGGTTCAATGCAGAAAAGAAGCAAGTTGGGAATTACTATTCCACAAAGGTATGTTGAAGTAGAGTTCAAAGCATCTAATGTTTATTATGGCTACAAGCGAAAGTATTATTTTAAAACAAAGATATAGAAGCATGACAAACTTGTTTATATATTTTACATACAATAATTAATTTTGATCCAATGACAGTTAAGTCTTACAATATTAATAGCTTATTATGCCACACTTCTTATGACTTTCTGGAAAAACTTTCTGCAAATTGAAAATTTCCAACTGTTTTAAATTTCTAATGAGGTAGTAACTTCCTTACGTTTAGTGTAAACACTAACCAGTTATAATATGATATGGATGTTTATACATTCCTTACACCTTAATATTTTCAAGAGTAAATGCACTGCATCTTGGGGCCAATCTAAATAGTGCTGTTCAATTTGCCTCTTGTTTACTAATAGTTAACTTATTTATATTGGTACCTTCAGATATGGAGCTTTACCATGAAAGCTGCATGCTGTAGACAAGAGATCACCATCCAGACTGATCCAAAGAACTGTGAGTATGTTATCATCAGTGGGGCTCAGAAAAAAACTGAGGACTTTGATGTTGAAGATGCAGAAACTTTTGAATTACCTGCTGATGAAGGTGCGCATTATGGAAAAAAAATCTTTGCTGTTATTATTATTATTTTTTTGGCTTAAATGCAGTTTTGACCCCCCTAGTTTAAGGTTTTTGGAGTTTCGATCCCCCTAGTTTAAAAGCCAGGTTTCTAGTCCCCATAGTTTTCAAATTTGGGATTTTTGAAGCCCCCTCCATCTGGCTGCCCAAAAAGTTTTCAAATTTGGGATTTTTGAAACCCCCTCCATGTGACATGGCACAGGGAGAGTAATGCCACGTATTATTTTCTTATTTCTTATTTAGAATAATATTTTTTAAACATTTAAATAAGTGATATTAATTTCCAAATGAATTTTTAATTTCATAATTCATATTTTCTGAAAATCCCAAATTGCTTAACCTAATTTCCTCTTCCATCCGCCCGTACGAGATTTCAAAAATCCCAAATTTGCAAATTTTTTGGGCAGCCAGATGGAGGGGGCTTCAAAAATCCCAAATTTGAAAACTATGGGGACTAGAAACCTGGCTTTTAAACTAGGGGGATCGAAACTCCAAAAACCTTAAACTAGGGGGGTCAAAACTGCATTTAAGCCTATTTTTTTATATGTAAAATTTGGTGTGCATTTGCCATTGTAGTTTGATACATGTTATTGCATCTTTCAATTTTATTATTGAAGTGGCAGAGTTTGCCATTGATCCTTTGGGATTTGCCGTTTTCTATGAATTCTGTCCTTTTAATAAGTTTAATGTTTTTTACCTAATTCAGCATTGTAGCTGTGGTAAGTGTAGGGGCTGATTCACTATTGTGAATGTTAGCTAACTTAATTTTTTTTTTAAAACATTCTCCCTACAGAGAAAGGGAAGCTTGCTGATCCATTTTACCGCCTCGAACACCAGGAAGAAGACTTGAAGAAAAAGAAAGAAGCTGAACCAGTGCTTGTGCGTCTCCAGAGAATGTCTGATGCCAGACATTCGGATGATTATGCCATAAATAAGAGTCTCCGGGCCAAACTTAGAGTATGTTACTTAGCTCATGAAATTTGTCCTCCTTTATTTATCCATTGAATTTTCCATTTTGCCTCTAATATTTGTTTCTCCCTTTTCCATTTTCTCAGAGTCAAAAGAAAAGAGTCGCTGCAGAAGAAGCTGCTTCTAGGAAAAGGGGCCTTGGAATTCGACTACTTCCAGCTTCGGAACAAGATGCTGCTGCAGCAGCAAAAGTGAAGTTTTCTAGTAAGTTTGAAAAAAATAGGAAGGACAAGCGGGCATTGATCAACTCTGCTTCCATATTCCCAGGATTGTCTGCCTCATCCATGTCTGGCAAGAGAAGGCTGGAGCTAGAGTCTAAAAGAAGAAAAATTTCTGCTAGTGCGGCATCTAGCCTTTTGGCTGGGGGATATAAACCGTCATCATGGTCAGAGGGCGCTGTTTTGTCAAGCAGGCAAAAGGGAGCTTCAATGAATTCAAGACACTAGAAAGCTTAAAAATAAATGTCAGTTGATTTTGGCTTATTGGCTCAGAATTGTACATAAAAATTGCTTAATAAATGTTAATTGTTTATGTAGTTGTTTGTTTTGGGAGCCTAAGATAGGTGGAACTGTGGAAGTATATATATTTTGTGTTCAGTGTGAGCCATATATAATGTGTAATGGAAGTGGTTAATTACCTCTTCAACAAAGTTGAATTCTTGGTCATTTGTTGTTTAGACACCAGAAAAGTCCTCTTATTCATGTGACTAGTCGTCTCTCATTCTTTATACCCAAATCTTTCTAATTCAAGTCACTCTGATGAAGAGTCACTGAGTAATTAGTATCATCAGAATCCAGAGGAGCTTCGATCTTTGCTGGGTTGTAGAAACTTGTATCGGTACTAATTTTCAGGACAATAGAAGTTATATTAAGTGACAAGTATTATAATGCATGTACTCCTTTATCTATTTCGTTTTTTATTTGTTTTTATTAGTATTTTCATATATTTGTTATTTTGTGTCGATTCTGTTTAAATTGAGAAATTGTCTGCAAATGTGGGTCAGATGCAGGTCTTATTTCAGGAAAGGCCTATGCCCCTAATTATGGTCGGGAATTTCGTAACACACTCTATAATCTTCTAGCGGACTGTGAATTTCTGAAAATGCTCTTAGATTCTGGAAATACATATACACATATATTTCATTCATTTTTGAATTAAATATATTTCCGGTTTTTAATTTTATCTAGTTTTGTGTGTCCACTTATATGCTGTAACATTCTCATTTTGAAAAAATAATATTAGGTTGAGATCAAATTAAAATGAATAATCTAGAAAATTAGGTTCTAGTGACATAAAATAAATAATAAATATTGTCAAACACTATCCCTCAAACTGCGACATTTATGTCGGATGCATCTAGTTTGTTATTATGTCAGGTTGATTATTAGAGCCAACTTAAAAGTTTTGATAATGTCTGGGATAATTTTTCTCTAATAAAGTGACAACTAACTTTGTTATCTTTAGTTTTCTCACTAAATATTGAAATTGATGAGAAGTACAAATATGATTGATTGTCGCATCGCAAGCAAGTATCATAGAACCTATTTCACAATCTTTGAACCTTTCATCAAATGCTTTCAAAAGGTAATTTATGAAATTCACTAGGCTCTGGAAATGCATTTCTGGAGATTTTCAGAAATATATTTCCGAAATAAATCAAATCGTAAAATGAGGTGTATCTCAAAAACAAAAGAATTATATGTGTGTGTGATGCGTTTCAGAAATACATTTACAAAAACAGAAGGACATTTTTGAATTTTCATAGGGTTCTTTTCGACTACATAGGGTGGATTAAGAAATTCCCTTATGTTCAAGGGTATTTCACCCCATGTGTTATTCATGCACCCTTGCAAAATTTTAAAGGCACCCTTCAAATCCTAACGGATAACATCTAGAATGAAATCAAGATCACAATTAAAAAAAAATCAAATTTCAAAGTTCAGATTTCTTTCGGAAATTGGAATCCAGACACTTGTGTTTAAATAAACTTGCGCTTTTCCCTCTCCCCTTACATTTCTATTTTCGCAAAAGTGCAAAAACAGAGAATACGAAGAGATGATCCTCATTTGCGATTACAAAATAATTCCTCCTTATTTTCAAGCCTTCTCATACCTTTTATCTATTGCATTCAATTTTATCACGTCTCTACTCTCCTACATTGCACTTATTTAAAACTCATTTCCATTGTATTAGTAAGTTCATTCTCTCTCCTTTTTGATTTCACATGTATGCATTATCTAAATAGACTATAAGTATGACATTTTAGGCTTAAATACAATATAAATGTTTGTTGTGTTTGTCCTAAATTGCCTTGTATTGTATTTTTGAGCACTAGAGTTTAGGGTCGCATGCTCTGTTCTCTAGTTCTGACACTTAATCTGGACATTAAACGTATGTGGTTGATCATCCCACTCAGAGGGAACCAGGTGATCGAGCCGTTCTGAGTTGCTCTAAATCACATCGTGGTTGGTGACATTAACTAGATGACGTACGCCAATCATCGTTTCACACGTTCCTTGGAGGTGATAACATTGTACTCTGGTTGATTGACATATGGGTCTCGATGTCCCTATCTATCTAAGCAAGTCATGCGTCAGTTTGGATATATCTAGGATACCCCAAAACCCCACCGCTGATATTCATGTCAATGTCATCTTAATAATGTTAATGAGAACTTTATAGCGTACTTCGATAATCTGGTGCTAAAGGATGTACATCGTGTGTAATCTTCATCCACGGAGTACGATATATAGCTACATTCAATAGTGTTGTTCATATCATCTCAAGAATGTTAATGAGAATTTTATAGCATACTTTGATAATCTGATGCTAGAGGAAGTGCATCGTGTGCAATTCTCATCCATGGAGTACGGTATATAGTTATATCTAATAATTTTATAGTGTGTCACATTCTTACTTGACACTAGATGCAGAAGGAGATTTCTTGAGACCAACTTGTTAGGGGTAATTTAGGGGTCAACACGAGGGAGTATTTTTAAATTTGGGGACTTTTTTCTTTTATGAGCAACACACATTTGTGAGACACACACCACATACTCGCCTAAAATCTTAAGGTGATAAATGGTGGATTCTCCCACTTATAAATGCTCAAGTCTTCACATTTTTAACCAATGTGGAACTTCTCAATACTACTCACACTTGTAATTCTCAACACAACTCACCAGGAGATCTTAGAGAAGGAGCAAGCGATGGAGGACCATGTCGCTAATGTGTTACCTTTATGTCATCACATTGTCTGTATTAGGAGAGATGTCATAACTAAGAACGAGTTTGAGGAAGACATTCCTCAGATGACCACTTTATAAGCCATCTTAGTATAGACACGACATGCGTTGCACTACCGATGAAAGAGGAGTAACAAAATGTTTGATTTACACAGTAGTGAGATTTTATGTTCTATATTTTGATATTTTTGTATTATGGTTTTATTTGGATTAATTATGAAATGATGGCATTTTGACATTTATATATACACACACAATATTTTTTGTATTTTAATGTTATTATTGAGTGATAAATGTGTATGGTTTATTGCAGGATCGATTAATAAATGACTTATAATTCAAATTTATTAAAAAATGTCAA
This sequence comes from Vicia faba, assembly GCA_948472305.1. Taxonomy (NCBI): domain Eukaryota; kingdom Viridiplantae; phylum Streptophyta; class Magnoliopsida; order Fabales; family Fabaceae; genus Vicia; species Vicia faba. The sequence goes on along the minus strand of OX451738.1, from coordinate 724,019,973 downwards.
ATTTCATATAACTTATTATAAAAGGGTGAAAAACACCACAAAAGGAAAATATAGAGATTAGAATTCAGACCTATGATATAAAGATTGAAATTCGAAATATAAGAAGAATGTGTTCAAATTGAGTATGTGATTAGTATATCAGAAGTAGTGAATAACACGCATGTTAAAATTTCTTAAAAAACGCTGAAAAATGTGAAAATAAATTTGACCAATTTTAAATTCAGACACTAACTGTGTGTGGGAGAAACTTTCTCAAACGTTATTACAACTAAATTTCTTTTTATAAATTTTGGACATAATATTAAATAATTAACACTTATATAAGCAATAGTCGTAAATTGTGAGTAGTAAATAACAATACTCAAACGGATAAAATCCATTTCTTTCCTTTCTCTTCTCATGTAAACAAAAATTAATAACATTAGGGGTGTACAATAAAATATAAGGGTGTGGTTAACAATTTCATTCTTTCGTCTAAAGTCGAAAGGCTAGTCATAAAGTGTTCGTTTACGGCCCATAACGAGAATCCCACTGTCCAAATAATAAAAAAAAAATCTGATCTGACCGGCAAGGAAAAAACAGCGAAACCCCTTAACCCTAATTTTCTCTTCATTCATCCAAATCAGAGAGAGACATCTTCATCCATCAATGTTCTGAATCACGTACCGTGAGACTAATCAAATTGAAGAACAATCCATCAAAATGGTGCGATTTCTCTTTCTATTCTTTTTTTCTTCCCTAATTGTTGCTTGAGATCGACCTGGATTAGGGTGTTTGATTTTGGAGTTAAAAAGTTTAGGAATCTAATTGATGGATGCTTTATCCTTCAAGGACTACATTAATGCTAATTCTTTGTTTAATTATGATTATTTCGATTTGCTTGATATTTTGTTGATTGTTGAGCTTGGAGTATTCTGAGTTGATTAGTTTTATAGACACCAAACATACTTTTATTAACTTAATTAGTGTGGAATTCACCCTCGTCACAATTCATCAAAACCCCCTTTTCAGTCACTGCCAAATTGCGACGCGATCCCATTTTCTTTCCTGCTTAGATAACATTATCCAATGTTTGAAGTAACATCGGTGCCCCACGTAGTCGTGGGTATTAGAACAAGAAAGGACCTACAATAGAGGGCTTGCATGACAGTATGCTTTTGGTTTCTTTTAGTTACAAAAATGTTTAAATTTTAAAGACCAACTAAACCTGTTACTTGTTTTAAAAAAAAAAAGATGATGTGGCTTGAATGTGGAGCGAGTCTTGCTTAAGAGTTTGATTGTTGAGGAAACATGTCATTGTACTATATTGGAAGTTTTGCCTTCTTTGTGGTCTGCCCCTAGTTGCATAAATTGCAACATTTGGCTTGCATTCATTGCAGCCTCCAACACCTTCATTGTGTTGGGTTTGAATGGGTGGATTTAGTCCCACATTGCTGAGAGATATGGCTTGCGTTGTGTTTGAATGGGTGGATTTAGTCCCACATTACTTAGAGATATGGCTTGCGTTGTGTTTATAAGTGGAAGCAATCCTCCCCTTACAAGTCGGTTTTGTAAGGTTGAGTTTGGTCCAACCGCACATTCTAAGATGGTATACGAGCCTATCCTAGATCACTTGTTAGGCTTCCCTCATTGTCTACATTGCAGCTTCATTGAGGCCCAAGCGTGAGAGGGTGTGTTGGACATTTTGCTTGTCTTCATTGTTGCCTCCAACACCTTCATTGTGTTGTGTTTGAAGGGGTTGATGTAGTCTCAAATTGCTTAGAGATATGACCTGTGATGTGTTTATAAGTGGAGACAATCCTCACGTTACAAGCCAGTTTTGTAAGGTTGAGTTAGGTCCAACCACACATTCCAAGATACTATGTTTAAATGCATGGGTAATGTGTGGTGTGTTAACAGTGTATTCTTAATGCAAATTATGGATTTTGGTTCTATCCTGACTCCTGTAACATTGATATTGTATAATGTATTCAAGATAATTCAAACTGCTCTTTGTATGATATATATCTGCAATGATTTCTTCATTTTTCAAATCTGAGTGCTTATGGATATCTATGAAGAAGTTTTTATCGTCAGCGCCTACTCTAATCCTTTTTTGAAACAGGAAAAAGCCGTCTTCGGTTCTTCAATGGCTTCTTTGCTACAAAAACTTCTGAAAAAACAACCATCATCAAGACTCACCCCTGCTTTTCACCCTTTGCAAAAAGCAAACTCCATCATTCCCAATCATCAAGAACACAGCGTGCCCGCTGAACCCTTCCCAATAAGCCCAATACTAACACATCGATTTGTCGGATCCTCTAGTTCAACATTGATCTTCCCTAGTTTCCCTTTTGGGTTTGCTTCAAAACCTGTTTTTGAAAATGGGATTCTTTCCCATCCGTCAGAGGATACTGAGTTGGAAGATTCTCGAACCCTTTGGGCTGATAGCGTGAAGAAGAAGCGGAAGAAGAAGATGAACAAACACAAGTATCAGAAGCTTAGGAAGCGGATGAGGAGACAAACATAGGTGGGGGTTCAACTTTTGATGAGGCTAGTGAGTTATGATTTAGTTATCTGTGATAAAATGATATTTTGATATTAAATGATTTCAGTTAGTTTATAGTGAAGGAAAAAACAGTTGCTGAAAGTGGAATGATGTTTTAAATTTACTTTGATTCCAATTGTTTTGGTATCTTGTTTTTGCATGGAATAACTACCGGTTCTTGATGATCTTTGACTTGAGTATGTAATACTCATGAAAGAGCAAAAATGTCACAGTTGATTTTGGCTTATTGGCTCAGAGTTGTACATAAAAATTGCTTAATAAATGTTTGCTTATGCAGTTGTTTGTTTTGGGAGCCTAAAATAGATGGAAGTATCTATGATAATTTTTTATTCTATAGTGTGAGCCATATATAATGAGTAATGGAAGTGGTTAATTACCACTTCAACAAAGCTGAATTCGTGGTCATTTGTTGGTTAGACACCTGAAAAGTCCACTGAGTAATTAGTAGTATAATCAGAATCCGTAGGAGCTATGGACTTTGCTGGGTTGTGGAAAATTGTATTGGAACTATGAAGAGCATCATCTAATTCTCAGGAGATGGAACTAACGCCAATACTTGTATTTCAGGACAGAAATGTGGACCTGGTCTCTTGTGTTAATTCCTACATTCAGAACTAACAGAACACCTTTGATTATACTAATAAGTCAGTCTATGTGATTTATGGGAGCAAGATTTGTTCCATATTTGGTTTTCTTGATTAATGCGAGCAAGGTCCATATTTCAAAAGGGTGACTTACTCTTTTTTTGGCTATTTCAGCGACAATTGAAGCTATATCAATTGACAAGTACTATTATAATGCATGTATTTCTTTATCTTATTTCAGTTTTTATTTTGTTAATATTTTTATATATCTGTTTTATTCTTTAAATTGAGATGTGTGTACCTTGAATAAGTTATGCAAATATGAATCCCAATGGTTGACTTAGTGGTGCCAGAGTCCGTTTCTGCAGACTGCTGCCAGAGTCTGCAAACAGCCTGCAGTCCGTTTCGGCAGCTGATTCGGCAGCCGTGGAAGCTACTGGTTCAGTAGTGGATCTGCAGTGGTTGTTGCAGGACGAAAGCCGGTTCAGAATTCGGTCGACACGTTCATTTGGTGGAGAAATGTACATGGGTTTTCGATTAAGTCAAGCTACCACAGGATTCATAAGTTGCTTCATCCGGATCTGTTTATACATCCCGGTTTGAAAGTGGATTTGCGGTTGTTGTGGAAAACCAAGGTTCGTAGCAAGGTGCTGGTAATTTTTGGTTGGGGAATTCTCTTGAATAGATTACCTACTAAAGTGGAGGTAGGAAAGCGTGGAATTATTGAAGGTGAGCATAATGGGGTGTGTCCTCTTTGATTTCTTGATTTGGAGGACATCACTCACCTCTTTCATGCTTGGAAAGCTAGTAAGCTTGTTTTTGTTAGATTACGCGTTTGGTTGGATTTCGACTTGGGCTTGTAGTTCAAGTCTTTGTTGCTTTGTCTTAGAACTTTAGGTTATAAAACTTAATCTAAATTTCGTTGTGAGGTTGGTTGGTTATTTAGCCTAGCTTTTTGTTGGGTCATTTGACTCTGTAGAAATACAATTTGGTTCATTGGGGGATTTTATGTAAATTGGATTTGTTAGGAAAGATCGAGTTTTTTTCCGTGGGAATGGCTAGTGTCCTTCAATAAGTTCAAGAAGGAATGTAGTTGGGCGGATTGGTGTGTCAAGCTGATCTCTTGCTTTGATTAGTTGGTGCTTGGGGGTGATCCTTTTGTTGTTTTTTCCTTTTTCCTTTTTCCTTTTGGAGTTTTTGTTCTGATTTTGTGGTCCTTTTGTTGTTCTCTTCTATTGAATTTTAGAATTTCTTAATGCACTTTCTGTATTTCTAGTGCACGTGAAATTTTGAAAATGCATTTTCAGATGCACCTCACATATACAATTCATTTGTTTTAGAATTATGTCCCATATTGTATGACTAAATTTATTTTGGAAATACATTTCTGAAATGTCTTCGAAAATAGTTATTAAATTCCAGTGAATTTAATATCCACACTTTTTGGCTCAGATCCAAGTCATTTAATTTTCCTAAATACTGTTTGTTCATATATTGTTGTTATAAATATTGAAATGATGAACTTTATTTACTTTCTTTCCTTACTTGCTAACTAAATTAAGTTGAATTAATAGAAAACAAACCGACTCAATTCTTGTGGGAACAATTTTCTTACATTTTTATTACATGTTTGAAAGTGTATACTTCAAGCTGAAAGCAAGGCAACTCAATCCTTGTTATTACATAATTAAGAGGTAAGAAATACCTGTAAACTATTTAAATAATTGAAATTCTTGTATGTTTCACAACAAAGCAAATATGATCAAGTATATTGATTTACTGTTGCATCAAACAATGTGATTTTAATGTGATTTTCTATTCTATAAAGTGCATTAAGAAATTCTCATTGAATTTTTCTTATAAAAAGAGTTGATTTAATGGTGAATGTTTGGATCTTTAAATGAGCTCTCACAAATGAAAATTTAATCTATTTAATGAATGTTTGGGTCTTTGAAATTTAGTCCGAAGATACACTACTGAATTCATTTTATATCTATTTACACTAAATCTACGTGTAAATGAGTCACTCTTATTTTGTCATAAAAAAGAGTTTGAAAATATAGTTAAGAAAACATCAAAAATATAAAAGTTAAGAAAACATCAAAAATATAAAAATGCAAAAAATATTAGATCAAAGGGTAACTAAGAACCACAAAAGGTTCTATGACTTATGGATTAGGCCTTTTATATCCGTCCACGTCATATTGAAGGCAAATATGCCCTTGCCATTTGATCTCAGGGATGTTAGTAGAATAACCAATGAAATTTGATGTGAAAATTTGAATGGGACAATCAAGAAAATCCACATTTGTTTCGGTTACTTTTGGATTTGTTTCAGAATTATATTTTTAGATGATTTTTTTACAAAAACAAATTGTGTGACTTACTTATTCATAAATTTAGTGTATTTGAAGTGCATCAGGAAATATATTTTTAAATTTTAGGTGTAATTTTTATTTTTCACTAAAATGAGAAAGAAATACTTAGAGCGCATATATCAATTAAAAAAAATTAGATGAAAATATGGACTAGATGTAAAGGCCCATGCCCTTAATATGTCCTTAAGTATGTTTAAATTGCTAGAAAACGCAATTCGATGAAACAAATTTGAACGATTTCAAATTTAGTTAGTATTGGAGAAATCAACCCTTTAAACACACCATTATAAATATGAACAATTTGTTAACAATTGTTAGGGATATCCTATTTGATATATTTAGGAGTGCAAGAGAAATTTGTGAAAAAAGAGGTGTCAGTAAATTTTTTGATTGACCTATAAGAGGAGAGATCGATTCTTAAATCAGCAGATGTTCTAGTGTATGGATGAGTACGAGAGAAACATGCATGTGTAGACTTGATTGAAGGTATTTTCATCGGTGGAAAGATTAGAGATATTTCTGTGAGACAAACATTTCTGAAGGTCACTTCAATTAAAATGATCAAACATGAGAAAATATATTCTGACAATTAACATGCTTTCGTACCATTTGTCTTTGACATTTTGAGTTTTTAGCATCAAAAACAGTGAATCTTTTATAGAAAATACAAAAGGTTATGCATATGAAATATTGTATCGTCTAGGACAATAATTATAGTTTTTAAGAGGATTAATTTTGTCATAAAAAAAAGACAATAACATGACTTATTGCTCGTTTGTATGTTATTTCTATATAATCTTAATTATATATAAAACAATTAAAAAATAATAGTCTTAATAATTAGTTTATTGAATAAAATTTGACCAAGAACTTAATATTAATAAATAAATAACTAATAGTTTAGTATTTTAAAAATAAAAGTAAATTTAAAAAGAGAAAATTTAGATACAACTTTAATTTTTAAATAAAAATATTATAAATATATAATTTTCTCATATATATATATATATATATATATATATATATATATATATATATATATATATATATATATATATATATATATATATATATATATATATATATATATATATATATATATATATATATATATATATATATATATATATATATATATATATATATATATATATATATATATATATATATATATATATATATATATATATATATATATATATATATAATTTTTTTTTCCTGTTTTCACTCTTTAAACAAGATTTAGGTATCTTGTTATTTTTTATTGAGAAATACTAAGAATCACACTTAATAATTGTATATAATTTTTCTCAAATGTAAAATAAAGTACATATGTTATTAGAGCGACTATTGTAATTTGAGACGGAGTTGATAGTAGTATATAGGGGTGGACAAAAAGTAATCATCCAATTGGACTCAACCGGTCCGAACTTGGTTTTGGGCCATAGTTCGGTTTATTTTGGTTTATGGGTTTTTCCGGTCCAATTGATTGGATATGAACAATTAACATAGGTCGGGGTCGGTTGGTAAAATGTGATCCGTCGGAATCCGATCCGAATCGAATATATTATTTATATGGAAAATACTTAGATACAATTCTATAAGTGTCGTTCATACTTTTCTCCAATAAAAATATGACAAATATATCTAAATATATGTTAAGGAGTAAAAATAAGAAGAAATTGCATATGTGTAAGAGAAAATTATACACTTGTCATATTTTCATTTAAAAAAACATAAATCACACCTAAGGAAATGCACTTAAGTTTTTCCTATCTATATATACTTGTAACTAGTAATAGTTATTTCCATTTACCCATGATTAGGATTTCCCATTCTTTCACTTGTTTCCATCATCCTCACTCGTAGAGTTTCTGCCGCCGCCGTCGTCTGTGCTATTGAAGCTCTGTAAGTTCTCTGTTCTTCTTTTTTTTCTTCTTGAAGTAATGATATAATAGTGATCTGGATGTTTCGGGATTAGGATTAGTGGTTACCATTCTCACTCTTCCTTTCTGTCGTTTCAGAATTAGGGTCAGTGGTTACAAGAAATCCTTAGTGTTCCCCTGTTTCTGTCACTCTCACAAGTTAGGGAGTTCCACCGTCGTGTTGGTATGAAGCGGACATTTCTTATTGTTCAACAATCTTTGTATTATTGAAGCTTTGTAAGTTCTTTTTGTTGTTTATGATCTCTGTTGTTTTCTTAAGCTATGTTTGGGAATATGAAAGAGAGGACTTTCAAAAATAATTTTTTTAAAATATATAAAGAAATTTTTAATATTTTTTGAAAAAAAGATTTTGTTTAGAATGATAAAATAATATTTATCATTAATGCATTTTTAGTTTTTTAAATACTATAACAAAAAAAAGTTATATTTGAACAAATTGATTAAATCTCCCAAAACCTTCCTCCAAAATAAATTTTGAGTTTCTCAAATTAGGGGATTTTTGGTGTTAGGAAGAAAAACAAACCCTCCAAAACCCTTTTTGAACAATTTTTTTTTACTCTTTTCACTCAACCATTCCTATTTTTCAAAACTCTCCCCTTCGTTCCCTTCCAAACTCTCAAACATAGTCTTAGAAATTCATGCCTTCTCTTTGGATCACTTGAATGATGTTCTTGAAGGGCTGCAGTGTAAGATATTTGGGTATGATAATCTTGGATAACTTCGAAAAATCGTGTTCGTACACTTTCCGAACAAAGTATTTCGACCCTATTCTTGTCTGGGTTCACGAAATCTTTGTGGGGATAATTCTCGAAGAACAATCTGTTTCTGGCAAAAGAAACTGATTACAAATATAGAGAGAAAGTGTCGTTTTCCGTATTTGAAACCGATGCCAAATGACTCCTTATATAGGAGATCAATAACTGAAACCGAAAAGACACACCTGTTCGGAAAAACGGTTATGTCGGTTGGGGAAAATGATTCAAAATTTTCGAACGGGGCGCTGCCCCGCACCCCGTTTCAATTATTCATATTCAATTATACATTAGCTCGACGAGCGTGCACTCCGCACTTCCCTAACTCGTTTCCAAGCTTAACGCATAATTGCATCGGCCTTTAGTAAATCACATTACTACTAAAATACATTGGTGATACTAAAATCACCAACATGCAATTTTATAGCCAAGCGAGTCCGGACAGACGCCCGGGCTCAACCCCTATTTTCTTTGTATTTTCTCCAATTTAATAATTGATTTTTAGATAAAACCAATAATAAAATTAATAAAAACAAAGTGTGAATTCTTAAACCCGACCTTTTTAATTTTTTGAGTTTTTTTTCTTCTGGTTTTTGCTTAATTCTAAACACGAATTTCAATTTTTAATTGTTATTTGGTTTTATTAAGCTTCAATTGAGGTTTTCGTTTGCTAATTTGCTCTATAATTGTTTGCTTAGGTTTATCACTATTCACTTGTTTTGGAAGTTATAATTGTACGGTTTTGATTAGTGAAACTGGATCTCTTAGTGAGAGTTTAAGTTTGAACACTTTGTATAGCTCGAAACAATTTTTGAATTTAGAATCTCTTGTGTTTTGTGACTTTTGTCCATTTCGATTGAGGGTTTTTCGGTTTTTGCTTAATTCTTAACCTGGATTTTGAATTTTGGTCATTACGTGGTTTAATTAAGCTTCAATTGCAGTATTTGATTGCTAATTTGTTCAGTAACATTTTCCTTAGGTTATTCACTATTCACTTGTTTTTAGTACTTTTAGTTATAAGGTTTTAATTAGTGAAACTAGATCTCTTAGTGAGAGTTTTAGTTTTGATCACTTTGTATAGGTAGAAATATTGCATGTGTCTTGTCCATTTTTTTAATATACTGGTGAATGAGTGAGATTTGTGTGAAGGTAGTTATATAATGATGATAATTTGAGTAAGGAAACAATTTTTTTTCTTAACAATGACCACCCATCACCAAAATTATATTGTAAATTAAAGACTAATTTATGTGATTAGGGTTCAAATCTTTGTTAATTATTCTCTCAAACTGTTCCTTCAAAGTTTTAAAGTTGAGATTTTATTCCAAAAGAACAATTGAGAAAATATTCAATGGAGACACTTCAAGATAATAGGCAACGCTCGTATACAAGACACTTGAAAATTGTTGGTTATTATTCTTTTAGGCAATGATTTTCATAACTTTTAGCAACATTTTTTCAGCGTCGTAAAAGACAATAAATATTATAGTGATAACTTGCGGTTAAATTTTTTCAGCGTTGTAAAAGACAATAATTAATTTTTTAGGCATACATTTTTTTATTAGAAATGTAAAATTTGATTGTATTGTATGAGTTTAAGTTTGGAATGATTTGAAATAAAAGAAAAAGTTATAAATTTGATTGTATTTATATTGGAAATTTTTAAATGGACCTTAACAAAAAAATAAAACTTTAAGAATTTTTTTTTGTCTATCTATATATGTTAGAGTTAAATTTTTGAAAATTTGAAAATATCTTTCGGATATATATATATCCGAACGTATTTTATATTTAATTTTAAGGATTTTCATAAATGTATATTCGAAATATTTTAATATTTCATTTTTAGAAGTTTTCGGATATGTATATCCGAAATATTTTAATATTTGTTTCAATTAGAATAAAAATATAACAATTGTATTAATTGATGTATTTTATAAAAAATAACATGTAATTAAATAATCTCGGTATTATATACTTTGCGTTCCCGCATATCTGACATTTACGCGACCTAACGTATAAAACTAGGTTTTCTAGAAAATCGGCTTTGAATTAAAATTTTATCTTGTTAATTTAGATGACAAAAACCAGAGATCAAATTCTCTTATTTTAGGACAAAATAGGGGATTCCATCCCAAATTCCTAAATTCATTGTTGTTCTATTTTATTTGATTTATTTTCCGTTTCATATTTTGAAAAAATTCAAAAATTTATTGACACTTAATTTAAATGTACTTTTAAATATGTATAACAGAGTAAAATTCAAAAATATTATTCGAAACCATTTTTTTTCTGTAAAAATAAAGTTTATTCGGATATGCATATCTAAAATTATATTTTTCATAAATTTTTGTGGAATAAAGGTTCGTTCAAAGATGTATATATGAAAATAGGAGATATATTTAGAATTTTTCCAAATGTCTCAAAGAAAACATAGAGGTACGGAAAAAAATTCTCAACTTTAATTAATTTTAAACTTGGGCTTAAAATTCAATTTGGCCCAATTAAAAGCTTAACGGAATAAAACCGACATAATTAACCTAATCCAATAAAAACCAAATCCAATTGAATTGAAAGTCCAAATGATCAGAAGTGGAGTCATATGACTCATTCATGAGTTGATTCAATTAAAATTTTGATCATAACTGATCTAACCTGATCAGACTTGGACCGTCACGGCTGGCTCCGAGCTGATGTTTTGAACGAGGTGGGGGGGGGGGGGGGGGGGGTACCTGCAAGGCACTCCGATGCTGAAGTAAGTAAGAGTACGAGCAAGCAAAGTGTGAGTATATGTGATAGAATGAATACCTGACCCTCTGGGAACAGAGGGTATTTATAGCCCCCAACGCTGGGCCAAGGTTCCTTCATTGGGCCGGGCAGGTTTGGCCTAATGGAGGAACTGCCAGGTTCTACGTGCGTAGTGGGGACCCGCACGTGGTCCCCTTCCTGGATGTCCTGCGTGAAGTGCGGGCGGACAAGGACGCGGTCTTTTCGGGGTCCCGTTGAGAGTGCAGTGGACCGTGTCCGCTGTTGGAGGAGTGCTCGAGCTGAGGTCGAGCTGGATAGTACGAGGTCGAGGATGTCGCCCCAGTGACGTATGTCGGGCATAGCTATGGTCCTTAGGTCGGCGTGACCCCTAGCAAGTCCGTTTGGATTGGGCCTTTATTGTTGCTCTTGGGCCAGCCCGGCCCAGTCCAGAACAGGAGCCCCCCAAGTCGTGGTTCCTTGAGTTAGGAGCCATGACTTGATCTTAGGTCGCTTCTGTTGCGGGGCCCCGTATCCGGGCAAGAGATGCAGCTCCTCGTGGGGTACTCGAGGGTTTCCTCGTATCGTGCTCGTGGACAGGTTCCCTGCGAGGAATGCTCGAGGGATTTCTCGGCAGCCTGCATCTGTCGAGCACGCGGGGTCTCTTTTGGGAACTGCGCCGCCACCCTATGGAGGATAGGGTCATCATTGCCTAGGGGAGATGTGCGTCGAGGAGGGGAATCCGTGGTTGCCCGAGGTGACATTTGGTATTCCACGTCATCACTATAAATAGGGTCCTTGGGCCCCAGAACGTGTTTCCACTCTCCGCGCCTAATTCATGATCGTGCCCAGTAGACTCATAGCTCTAGCTCTAGGCTTTATGATTTTGCTCGCCATGTTCATACCCTGGGTCGACGTATTCATGAGTGACCGAGTTGTCAGTTTATTTAGGCGACTTGTAGGAGGACCTGTCGAGGTATCTGGGAGTCGGGGAGATGGCTGCTGTTTTTTGTTCCAAAATACCAACTTTGCAGTCGCGCGTGGAGCAACGTGGTTTTTCGTGCCCTTCATCTCGTCCGTTATGGCGAGCGTATGGTTTCGCGCCCAATTGATTGGTTTCCCGTGCTTTGTAGGTAACCATGGCGGACGAACCATGCTCTTCAGGACGGCCCGAGGTGGAAGAACAAAGTGCTGATGAGAATGTGAGTTTGGTTGACATCGTAGAGGACCCTCTGCTGGAATGGGTGGGTGCCGAACCTAGAGGGATAGCTTCGGTCTATAGTCGACGTAGCCGAAGGGCATACACTATCCACGAGGCGGGCCACGACCAGCCCGGTTTCCAAAAGAATTTCGTGGTCACTCGGCCCTCTTTCACTGCTCGAATTTGCTCGGTGTTCCCCGAGTACAGTTTCCCTATGTATGAAATTGCCTTTAAAGACCTTGGGTTACAGCTGCCCTTCAACGATTTCCAGGTTGGAGTCTTCAGCCACCTGGGGTTGGCCCCGTCGCAGCTTCACCCAAACTCGCTCGCGTTTATCCTGGCGTTTGAGCTAACTTGTCATTTTCTGAGGATTGGGGCGACTATACCCCTCTTCTTCAGAGTCTTCCACCTACAGCGCCAATCTCGGGGAGGAAAGCATAGCTGGGTTTCCCTGAAACAGTCGAAGAGACTTTTTAGGATGTACGTGGACTCCGTGCGGGGTTTTAAAGACAAGTGGTATGTTGTGAGGCCGGTTACCACAGCAGGTTTAGAGTCCGTGTACGAGGAGGAAGCAGTCATAACCGACGATGATGGGGAGGCCCTTTTGGACGGTGAAGGACGTCCGATGTTAGGATGCATGGCCAAATTTCCCGTGCATTGGATCTCGAGGCATTACGAGCATGGTACCGGGTATTACCATACGTCCGCGGGCGATATGAGCTCCGAAGACGAGAAGGCTTACGATACTCTTTGTTAGTATGTTGATAGCTTCCACCCCGCCAGATGGGCCACGAGGGAGGGGGAGGATATTCTGGACGATGAAGGTTATCCGACCTTCGAGGCTCGATCGATTGACACGAAGGCACTCGTGGAGTGCCAGTCCTTTGGGCAGGCTGCGCGTTTGCTAGGTCGTTTATTGTTTGAATTTCTTTACTTGTTACTTGTTTTCTTATTTGCTCGGCACTAACCCGGGTTCTTTCGTGCAGGTTCGATGGCTGGACGAAGGGAGAGGATCTTGAAGTTGTCCTGTGACAGGAAGGTGAATAAGAGGGTGGTGAGACTTCCTCAGGCGACGAGGATGGGCCCGCCACATAGCCCGGGCATTTCTCAGGCGACGAGGGTGGACTCTCCACCTAGCTCGGGGGCTGCTTCAGGAGGGACTCCAGATGTTCAGGAGGTCGAGCCACACACCGACCTGATACAGAGAAAAAGGAATCGGGTGGAAAGTCAGCCGGAAGTCGGCGAGGACTCCAGCACTGTGAGGTCCTTCAGGTTGCCCCCTTGCTTTAAGGAGGAGGGTTTCTTCGAGGGATTTCCTTTGTCCGTGAATCCTGACGAAGCTGAAACCATCCGCCGGATGAACAAGGAAAGCCGGAGAAGACACCTGGCCGCCAATATGGACGGGCTGGTGAAGATGGTCGAAATGGCCGTTGTACTGGTCGAGGAGGGGGAGGATGCCGACCGTATCAAAGAGTTGGAACAGGAGAAAGCTGCCCTCACCTCGAGCTCGCGAAAGTTGAAGGCTGCTCTGGAGCGCTCCGAGGGGATGTTCCGCGAGCAAGCTGAGCTACTGGCGACGGAGACAGAGTTGCTGGCTCTTGAGAGAGAGAGAGCTCGGGGAAGCTGGCCGAGGAGAGGGACCTTTTTCGTGCGGATCGTGAATGACTGGAACTCGACAACGGGCGCCTTGCCAGAGAGATCGAGGACCTAAAGGCTGCTATGCTTCCTGCCGAGGATGAGTCGGAGGACACAGCTCTTCTGAGGAGTCGATCGGAACTGGTCGCTCGTATTCAACTTCTCGAGGGGGACTGTGTCGGAGCTATGGTGGACGGCTTCGAAGCCGCGGTCAGCCAGCTTTCCTTGTTAAATCCCGGCCTGAACACTGAAGGGGTGAGCCATATGTCGCAGATTATCGATGGTCAGGTCGTGCCTCCGCCCGACTCTCCTGTTGTGGGTGATGGTAGCTCGGGGGAAGCCGAGTTGTGAGATAGTGGTGGGGCCTGCGCGCCTCGTTGATGTTTGTTTTGGGCCTGCGTGCCCATTCACATTTTTTTTGGGCCTGCGTGCCCGTTCTTTGTATTCCTGAATATTGCCGGCCTTTTTGGTCGATTTACATCTTATTTGCTTTGTTGCCTACGGGCATTTTGAATGAATGCTTTATTTCAATTTTGATTGTTTGCCCGTGTTTGTATTTTACGATTTTGCGCAAAAATTGGCCTAAGTTATGGGCCCGAGGTGTGCCCGTAACTGGTCGTGACTTTGCTGGAAAATTTTCCTAAGCCTTTTGTTCGTGTATGTGCTCGGCCTCTTCTCGATGGCCAGAGTCGCCTAAGTGGTGAACTCGAGGGGAGAGACTCCTTTTTGACCCTTTTAGATGGCCCGACATTCTTGAAGATTTGTCGGGCAGGCGGAGCGAATCTGCTTGGTCGGGTACATGGCCCGGTCGGGACTATTTGCCCTTGGCGTGAACTGCCCATCGCGAGCTGGGTGTTCTGCCTTACAGGTACTTCGACGGTGGAGCTCGGTAGAGGTGTCCACGTCGGGCATTATCCTTTGTTCTTATTTGAACCATGTTATGCGATTTGGACGTAGGTCGGGCCCGCACCTTGGCCTCTCTACGGGGTTGGACGTTTCTCCTCGTTGACTGGGCGCGGGAGCCGACAGTCGAGGGTCCTCAGTGTTGGTAGTTCTTAACTATAGTACTGCTTTAGTTTGGCAGCGTTCCAGGGTCGTGGTAGCGGCTCTCCGTCTAATTGCTCGAGGTAGTACGCCCCGGTACCGGTGGTGCCGTGGACGCGATAAGGTCCTTCCCAGTTCGCGGCTAGCTTCCCTTCACGGGAGTCTTTCTGGTTCCTTCGTAATACCAGGCTGCCGATTTTGAACTCGCGCTTAATGACCTTGTCGTTGTGGCGCAGAGCCACTCGTTGTTTCAGGGTGGCTTCGCGCAGGGCTGCACCAGATCGGATTTCCTCGACTAAGTCGAGCTCGTCCCTCAGCGCCTCGTCGTTCATTTCTTCGTCGAGGGGGCGCTCTGTCCGTCTGGATGGTTCCATGATTTCTACGTGGATGATGGCCTCAGTCCTGTATGTTAGTCGGAACGGGGTCTCGCCCGTCGTCGAGTGGGGCGTGGTGCGGTATGCCCACAGGACGCTGTGAAGCTCCTCGACCCATCCCCTATTCGCTTCACCGAGTCGGCGTTTGAGTCCCCGGAGGATGACTCTGTTTGCAGCTTCGGCTTGCCCGTTGGTTTGAGGGTGTTCGACTGACGTGAAGTGCTGTTTTGTTCCTAGTCTGGTGACAAAGTCTTGGAACCCGTGGTCGGTAAATTGGGTGCCGTTGTCGGTCACCAGTGCACTCAGAATTCTGAATCTGGCGAGGATGTTTCTCTTGTAGAAGCGGAGGATATTATGCGAGGTGATCTTCGCGAGAGCCTCGGCCTCGATCCACTTCGTGAAGTAATCCACGGCCACAATTAGGAATTTATTTTGATAAGTCCCTTGCACGAAGGGTCCGAGGATATCCATACCCCACCAAGCGAACGGCCACGGGGACGATAGTATGCTCAGCTCGTGAGGGGGGGCGAGGTGCATGTCACCGTGCCTCTGGCACTTGTCGCATTTCTTAATGTGTTCCTTGGCGTCCTGCTGCATCGTCGGCCAGTAATATCCCGCTCGAAGGGCTTTCCTCGCCAAGGACTTACCGCCCATGTGCTGGGCATTGATCCCTTCGTGTATCTCCCGCAGTACCTCGGGGACTGTGGATTCGTCGATGCATTTTAAGAGGGGGATGGAGAATCCCCTGCGGTACAGTTTGTGCTTGAGCACCACGTAGGAGCATGCTCGCCGCTTTGTGACGGTCGCATCAGACTGGTTCGATGGAAGTTCGCCCTTTGTCAAGAAATTGTAAACCGGGGTCATCCAGAACGAGGCGTCCCCAATGGCGTGGACCTCGACTGGCGTCGAGGATCTTTCGATACTCGGGCGTGCTAGGGATTCTTGGATGACGGATTTGTTCCCGCCTTTCTTTCTTGTGCTCGCGAGTTTGGACAATATGTCTGCCCTCGTGTTTTGCTCGCGGGGAACATGTGAAATTTCCGCCCGTACAAACTTTGTCAGGTGTTTTTTGACCAAGTTCAAGTACTCGACGAGGTTGTCGTTTTTGGCTTGGTAACTCCCCTGGACTTGGGAGGCGACGAGTTGGGAGTCGGTGTAGATCTGTACCTCGCGGGCTCCCAGGTCCTCGGCTAATCTCAATCCTGCGAGCAGGGCCTCATATTCTGCTTGGTTGTTTGACGTCGGGAAGGAAAGAGTTAGGGAGTGCTCGATCACTACACCCTCTTCGTTCTCCAAAAGGATTCCTGCGCCACTTCCGGACGAGCTGGATGCTCCGTCGACGAAGATGGTCCACTTGTGTTCCTTCCTCGGGGGTGGGTCATGAGTGGTCATTTCCGCGACAAAGTCGGCCAGGGCCTGTGCTTTCAGGGCTTTCCTACTCTTGTACTGAATGTCGAATTCGGAGAGTTCCAAGGACCATTTCAACATTCTTCCCGCCATATCAGGTCGACCCAGGAGTTGCCTCATCGGTTGGTCGGTTCGCACGACGATCATGTGGGCCAAAAAATAGTGTCTGAGTCTCCTCGCCGCATTGACAAGGGCTAGGGCCACCTTTTCTATCTGTTGGTATCTGCTTTCGGGTCTTTGCAAGGTTTTGCTCGTGAAGTAGACGGGTTTTTGTCCGTCGGGGGTATCGCGGACGAGAGCCGCGCTGATGGCTTCATTCGAGACAGCCAGGTATAAAAACAGTGGCTCCCCGTCGGCTGGCCGAGATAGCACGGGCGGTTGAGATATACTTTTCTTTAGGTGGCGTAGCGCCTGCTCGCACTCCTCGTTCCATTCGAAGGCTGCTTCCTTTCGAAGGAGTTTGAAGAAGGGGAGGGCGTGTTGGGCGGACCTCGCGACGAAGCGGGATAATGATGTGAGCATGTCGTTCATGATTTGTATTGACTTCTTCGACGTTGGTGTCGGGAGATCAGAGAACGCGCGACATTTGTCGGGGTTGGCTTCAATTCCTCGTTCTGTTAGGTAGAATCCGAGGAATTTTCCTGCCTTGACCCCGAACGTACACTTCTCGGGGTTGAATCTCATTCTGCATTGTCTTGCTTGGGCGAAGACTGCCCTGAGATGTGCTGCATGGTCGGCGTCTGCCCGGGATTTGACGATCATGTCGTCCATATACACCTCGAGCATGTCGCCGATCTGTTTGTGGAAAACTTTGTTAATCATGCGCTGCTAAGTTGCTCCGATGTTTTTCAGTCCAAAGGGCTTTGCGTTGTAGTAATAGTTGCCCGAGCTGGTCATGAAAGCCGTGCAGTGTTTGTCGCTCACGGCCATCGGAATTTGGTTATAGCCCGAGTAGGCATCCATGAACGACAATGTTTTGTAGCCGACCGAGTTGTCGACCAGCATGTCAATGTTAGGCAAAGGGAAAGCATCTTTCGGGCAAGCCCGGTTGAGATCGGTATAGTCAACACACATCCTCCATTTTCCATTATTCTTTTTAACGAGTACAACGTTTGACAACCAGGTGGAGTACCGGGCTTCAGAAATAAAATTTGCCTCTATGAGGTCTTTTACAGCTTTTTCAGCAGCCTCCGTTTTTTCTGGAGACTGCCTACGCCTACGTTGTACTACGGCCCTAGCGGATGGATCTATGGCGATGTGGTGACAGGCGACCTCAGGGTCGAGTCCGGGCATCTCCGCGGCGCTCCAGGCGAACAGATCAGCATTCTCGTGCAAGCAGGCCTTGATTTTCTTCCTGGCCAAGTCGGGGAGGTCTTTGCCAATCTTCACTCCCTTGGTCGGATCCGTGCCGAGGGGGACGAGCTCAAAATCCCCGTCCGGTATTGGTCGGAGTGGGATTTGCTCGCCGCTGGATGGCTCGTCCTGGTCGAAGCGAGTGTCCAGAGCTATAGAATCGACCTTTGGTGGAGCTTTTTGGACTTCTTCCTCGGGGGACTCTTTCCTGTCGGGCTCCTGTCGCGTCCTTTTGGCGGGCCTGGTCCCTATGTCGACAGTATCACGTCCCTTAGAAGCGGTGTTGAAGCACCTGTGGGCAGCAGCTAGGTCTCCTTGGATAGTAGCTACTCGTGCCCTCTTGGTGTAGAACTTCATCTTCAGGTGGACGGTCGAGGGTACCGCTGTCAGCTCTGTCAGTGTCGGTCTCCCCAAGATGCAGTTGTACAGAGACGGGCAGTCGATGACGAGGAAGCGTACTTTGACTTGTCTTGTAGCCGTCCCTTCGCTGAACGTGACCAGAAACTCGACATATCCCCAAGGTTTGGAGGTCGAGCCGTTGAAACCTTGTAAGTCCGACCCTACATACAGCGAGAGATGTGAGTCGTCCAGCTGTAGGGTTCGGAACAGTTGGCTGTACATGACGTTGACGGAGCTCCCTTCGTCGACCAGGATGCGATGTACATCAAAATTGGCCATTCTTGCCCTTATCAGTAAGGGGATGACCGCGTTCGGGGCTCCGCCGGGGAGCTCTTCTAGGTAGAAGGTGATGGGCTCTGACCTGCCCTTCACCCTTTCGAACGTCACTGTTTGCGGGGGAGCCGCGTCGACCAACTCGTCCAGCTTCCTCTTGGCTGAATTGATGGTCAAGTCGTTGAACCCGCCGCTGTTGATGACCAGGGCGGAGGGGAAATATTCCCACATGCTGTGCGTTGTGAGCGGCTTCTGCAGGTGCTCGGGAAAGTCGAAGTCCTCGGGCCTGGTCACGGAGAAGGCGGTTTGGATAGGGACCGACTCGTCAGATGGTCGGGCATCCTCCTCTGGCTCTCTAGTTTCTTGGGCGTCACGACGGGGAGCATCATTTCGCCGGTATTGCGTGAGCCTCCCTCCCTTGATGAGGGTTTCGATGGCGTCCTTGAGGTGGACGCAATCCTCAGTCAGATGACCATGGCTCCTATGGTACTGATAATATTTGTTCTTGTCTGCTCCGGGCTTGGCGGGAGCAGGTCGGGGACGTTTGACACCGCCGTCCTTGAAATCAGTGCTGGCACACTCCGCCAGAATGCGCTCGCGGGAAGCTGTGAGCGGAGTGTACTCGGTGAAACGCCCCGAAGGTCCTCTTTGTTCCCGGACTTCCCGGGGTCTGTCTTCTTTCCTTTTCTCCCCGGTTCGTCGAGGAGGAGCTTCTTGGCGCGAGCTGCTGTTGGGACCACGAGTTCTGGGATCTCGGGCTCTGTTGGCCGCTTCCCTCTCCTCGTAGTCCATGTATGCCCGAGCTTTTTTGAGGAGGGCATCGAATGTTCGAGGCGGCTCGATACCCACGTCCTTTCTGAATTCCGTGCCGGGGAGGAGCCCTCTCTCCAGCAAATATCTCTTCATATGGTCCGCACAAGGGACCTGTATGGCTTCCCGGTTGAAGCGGTTGATGAACTCCCTCAAGGTTTCATCCTGTCTTTGGATGATGGCCTCGAGAGCCGCCTCGGTCTTCGGATGCCGCCGAGAAGCTGTGAAGGAACTGATGAACTGGTTCTTCAGGTTCCGCCACGAGGTGATTGAGCCCGGGGCGAGTCCTTTGTACCAGTCCATTGCCGCCTTCCTGAGAGTCGTGGGGAATAGACGGCACTTGATGGGGCCCCCGACATTGTGATCATGAAGCATAGCCTCGAACCCATCTATGTGGTCGACCGGGTCCGCGACTCTATCGTACTCCTTCAAGTGAGGGGGCTTCTCCATGCCCGGGGGGATGGGTGCTTCCATAATAGCTTGTGACAGGGAACCGCGGGGGTCGTCCTCGTCGCTTCTCTCCGGAGACAGGGATGGGGATCTGTAGTACTGTCTGGCACGATGGTCCAGGTCGTGCTGAGTCTCTCTCGAGCGGGATGCTCGGTGATTGAATTTCACACGTCCGTCTCCGGAGTGCCTTCTTTCTTGTCTCGCCGGGTCACGACTAGGTTCTCCGGCTTGAATGATGGGCTGCCTCTCCAGATGAGGCCGTTTCTCTTTTGGCCAGGGAGATTGGCTTCGAGAGATCTCCATGTACTGTCTCCGCGGGGGAGATGGGTGTCGAGCTTCAGTCACCCGAGGAGGGGGAGTATGGGGTCTCCGATGCCTCCTCGGGGGTCTTCGCTCATCCTCAAGCGCCCTTAGTCTCTCTCCTTGGGCGAAGATGAGATAGTTCGTTTGATTAATCGCTGCGAACAACGCTTGAGTTGTGGCGTCCGCCCCGGCGGGGACGGGGACTTCCTGGAACCGGGAAGCTCTGTAGTGTGCGAGGGCCTTCGGGTCGTCTTCGAGTGGTGGAGGGACCGATGAAGATGATGCAGTAGCTCCGTCCCGGTAGGTGGAAGTTCCGGAGGCAGTTGTCGCAGGAATGGTGTTGTGGCCGGGGTTGCCGGTGTTATCAAGGTGTCCGTTTTTGTCCGCGGTGCCGTTGTTAGTGTCGACGACGCGGACGTTCTGCTCATCGCGAGCTTGATCAGCCATGACAGCGGTAGTTGAATTTGAGCTTTGGTCTTTGAGTTTTGCAAGACGGGGAAGCTAGTTTCCCACAGACGGCGCCACTGATCTAACCTGATCAGACTTGGACTGTCACGGCTGACTCCGAGCTGAAGTTTTGAACGAGGTGGGGGGGGGGGGGGGGGTACCTGCAAGGCACTCCGATGCTGAAGTAAGTAAGAGTACGAGCAGGCAAAGTGTGAGTATATGTGATAGAATGAATACCTGACCCTCTGGGAACAGAGGGTATTTATAGCTCACAGCGTTGGGTCAAGGTTCCTTCATTGGGCCGGGCAGGTTTGGCCCAATGGAAGAACTGCCAGGTTCTACGTGCGTAGTAGGGACCCGCACGTGGTCCCCTTCCTGGATGTCCTGCGTGAAGTGCGGGCGGACAAGGACGCGGTCTTTTCGGCATCCCGTTGAGAGTGCAGTGGACCGTGTCCGCTGTTGGAGGAGTGCTCGAGCTGAGGTCGAGCTGGATAGTACGAGGTCGAGGATGTCGCTCCAGTGACGTATGTCGGGCATAGCTATGGTCCTTAGGTCGGCGTGACTCCTAACAAGTCCGTTTGGATTGGGCCTTTATCGTTGCTCTTGGGTCAGCCCGACCCAATCCAGAATAATAACTAAACCAAATCGAACCGATTTACATCCTAATAGTATATAACCATTTAGACTAATACATTGGAGCCACTGGTACTGAAGAATCTAATCTATACAAGACTTAGAGAATATCACGTTTGAATTGACTAATTTGTTTGAGTCTAAGAGCCGAAAGTGAAAATGAAAGATGGAAACCTAGATGTATATGTATGAAAGATGAAAGTCAATGATAAGCATGAAAAGAATATATTTAACTTTCACAAATTAGTGGAAATTAGTTTGTGTATTTTTTATACCCATAAATTAGGAAGCTAGTAAAAAAATAATCTTATCTAGAATTCTTGATTGTTTATTATGATATTGCATGGCCAGAAGCTTTTCTCTAAAATATACTACAGGTTATGTAATTCTCAATAGCTATTTGTTGAATTTAAATGCATACTATATAGAAACATTCACTTGGACCACATACATCATACAGTGAAATATTCTCAATAGTTATGAATTATTTAACTGTCTAGATCTTTCTTATACTCTTTACACACATTTATAAGTAATAATTTTTTTTAAATTCATTAAATAATTGATATATCTGATATAAAATAATAATTAAATATATTTAATAAATCTAAATTTTTTTATTACTTATAAATGTGTCTAAAAGATATATATTTTTACAAGAAAAAGATCTAGCTAGATAGTGTTGGTTGGTATTATTAACTTGTGTCATAATTGTATTTTTTATAAAATTAATTAATTACGATTCCAAAGAATCTTGCATGCATATGTTAAAGGGGGAGAAAATTCTTCCAATTTAAAAATAAAGTTATTTTTGATTTGGTTTATCTAGTTTAAAAAAATTGATTTCATCCAATATAATTTTATGTATGTTAATTTAGATATAATAGTATAAAAGAATATTTTGTTTGAAGTAATATAAAAGAAATAAGATATTAAAAATTAAAATTACAAAAAAATAAGAACAATCCATCATATTTGAAAGAAAGAAATATTAAAAATTAATTAATTAATTAATTAAATTAATAAATAATACTAAAATAAATTAAATATCAATGAACATTAATGTGATATATTTTATTAATAAAAAATAAATAAATATAAAAATATATGAATTCAATTCGATTAGTTTTGTATCAGTTTTAAAAAATCAACCCAATTAAAATTCAATCCAATACGATCATTTTTAATAAAAGATAATCCGTCCAAAACTATTATTTTTACGATTGTTTTCGATGTTTTTGAGTTAATTTGTAATTTTTATTTAAATCCAACACCCTAATTCAAATTACTTACCCAAACAGTGCATGCTTATATAGTTCCTATCTATCTCCTATAGTCACAAAACACACCATGCTACTAATTGAGTATTAAGGCGACAAATTAATTGGAAACCACATTAAATTTTATGAGTTACACATGCCTCTACACAAAACAAGATTGCATTTGAAGCTCCACCTTCACATATCATTACCATTTGACATAATTATTTCTTATAATACACCTCAATTATTTGTCGTACAAAGAAAACACCTCATCTTTTTGCATTGCAAATCTTCTTAATCACCTAAAAGCTCAAGTGTAAACACTTATAGTAGTCAAATAACAATACTCAAATTTGTCACATGGTTAAGGATCATGTTGATATTTTTTGGAAAAGGAAAAAAAAACAATAAAGTTAGTTTTATCATCATTACTTGTTTTGTGCTCGATAAAGGAAGGTATAGTTCACGCTGAATTAATTGATATCAAGTGACTTTAACAACGTACTACTACTTGATAAAAATAAATAAATTAACATGATACAATCGAGTAAGCCATCATCATAATATACATGCATGCTAATTTGCTCTAAATTATTTTCCATTATTTTCTAAGCAATCTTTATGTAATTTTTATTGCTATGAAGTACTGCTAATCATTTATCAGGGTCCTAATAAAACAGTAAAAAAATAGAGAAAGATATAAAATCTGATAAAATGTTGGTGATCATCATACTTGCATGTTTATATTTATTTGTGATTTTTGAAAAGAGAGTGGAGAAAACATCTATTTATTTTTAGGGAAAAAATGTTTATTTTGTGGTGGACAGGCACAGGCACATTAAGACAGAAAGAACACGTCATGACAGGGTGGGACTGATGTCATAATGAATTCCACTCAAATGGGATTAGTAGTAGTGGTGCACCTATATATCATCAAATGTTTGAATAAGATTTCTATAAAAAAATAACATTCTTAAACTATATAAAAAAAAAAAACTATTGAAAAATAATCACACAAAAAATAAAGTGTGTCGTATGTAAAATTAGAGAAATTGAAAAAGATAAAAAGAATGGGACCGAAACAGACATGCGTGTGACCACACAAAAGTGTCCTACAAAACAAAGTAACCTTTCTTTCTAAGCTTCCATGACCAATTGTGAAAAGAACATTTGTATAAAATTAAAATGAAATAAAAAGCCTAAAAAGAGGGGTCCATGCCATAGGAAGTTAATAGTAAACTTGCAGAAAGAAAAGAAAATAGTGTCTAGTGACTGACCTTATTTGGAAAAAGATAACCCTCTTTTCCTAAAGAAATAGGGAAATGATGCCCCTTAAAAGAGACATAGTATTTGACCAAAATAAAAGAAAGAGACATAGTAATGAAGTTAGTAAATGATTGAAATATATAAATCAAACTATTATTATTATTTTCTTAAATTCTCAACAACTTTTTTATAGTAATATATTAAAAAAAACATTTAAAAAAAATATTGATTAGGAGTTAAACCCTCACAAATAACGCATATTTAACTTAATTAATAAATATCAGTTAATAAAAACTCTAAATAACGCATATTTAACTTAATTAATAAATATCAGTTAATAAAAACTCTAAAGTATAAGATATATTTCAAAATAAAAATATAATTATATTATAATTTAATTCTCCGCCTTAGTTTTCAAGATTTTTTTTATTGTTTTGTACTAAAATAAATTGTTTTTTCTCATATTTTTATTTAAAATGTGAAAAAGTGTATTTATAAACAAAAAATTATATATGTAAAAAAAATAGAGGTTAGACTTGACCCAAATAAGAAAAAGAAAAAAAAACTGTAACAAACCAAAGAATAGGAAAAAATTTCAAATGCTAGGATCAAGACTCGAATCTCAAACAAATTTGAATTCTATCTTTAAAAAAGTCCTTCCTAAAATAAGGAAGGGTATCCCACCACATAAAGTCCATTATAACATTGTCCATGATTGGCTAACTTGGGTGCGTACTTATTTCCTTCTTTGTAGAAATGAGAGTAAACCACATTATCAAAATAATTTTGCACTTAAATCATCTTTGTGAAGACTTTGAATGGAAATTTGAGAGTTGTATAAGATAGTTTCAGAAGGCGGTGAAATTTTAGAAAGAATTTCTTCAAATTTTAAATATTTTATTTAGAAAATTATATTTATTTTTGAATAAAATTGTTTCCTTTTTGTTTAAATTTTTTTTCTCTAACTTACTGTGTTGAATTTTTTTTTATTAATAACCAAGTATTAAAATAATATTTCGTAAATAACTGGGTTTCAGAAAAAAAATACGCAAATAACCATGTTTCAGATGACTCCCCAAAGGAGGAACCATCTCACTTGGCGCATCCACCTATTTTTTTAAGGGAGGCGCCATCTCACTTGGCACCTATATGCTTAGGGCATGCCCTAAGCCAAGTGAGATGGCGCCTAAGTGTATTTTTAGGGCAAATTTTTTTTTTTATTTTTTTTTCCG
Organism: Vicia faba; assembly: GCA_948472305.1. Classification (NCBI taxonomy): domain Eukaryota; kingdom Viridiplantae; phylum Streptophyta; class Magnoliopsida; order Fabales; family Fabaceae; genus Vicia; species Vicia faba. Next base: position 723,994,931 of record OX451738.1, on the reverse strand, counting down.
GTGCATTGCCTGTTGGACAGAGATCAACAAAATGGACTTTTTATTAAAAAAAAATAATTACATCCAACTGTATTACATTAAAATAACAGTAAAAAAAATAGATAAAAAAAAATGAATACAAAAATACTGGAAAAAAAGAAGATACATCAGTGATCCCCCGGAACCCGGTAATGACCCCCGGTTTCGCATCCCCGTCCTCGCCTTTCTCGTGCTGGGTGCCGTCACGTTTCCTGCTGCGGCAAGGTCGATGGCCCAGCGAAGTCAATGCGGTCCGAATCCATAAAATCAATCAGATCTCCATATCTAGAAGATCCGCTCTGGTACAGTCGGTTACCCATACCCTCAAAGTTTGGTCGTGTTGGCGGTGGGTGGGGTTCCATGGTTGGTCTGTAGCATTGGTCGTCTGAGTACGGGGGGTAGAAAGGAAATGGATCTTGGGGTGTTTGGTATTGAGGATGTTGGGTGGTTTGGTGATATGGTGGGTGATGGTAGGTTTGGTCGGCTTGGTCGTAATCTTCTGACATTCCCATATCAGGGCTAAGGCTGGATGTTAAGGGCGCCATATTGGGATATGTGGAAGACTGAAATTGTGTGTGTGGTATGTGGGTGTGCTGGTATTGGGGTTGGTATTCTGGTTGGGTTTGAGGCATATCGGGGTATTGGTAGTTTGGTGGTGATTGTGGTTGGTTGTACGACATTTGATTGTAGTTGTGTTGTGGTGGGGAATGTGGTTGGGTGTTTGTGGGTCTGTTTCTTCTTGGGGGTTGGTGGGAGGTTGATGGGTTTTGGGTTTGTTGATGGGGAATTGAGGGTTGTGCCCATTGTGTGCGTGGATCAACCAAGTACCTTGGATGAGACACGTGCATTTCTGGGTTACTAACCGACCTGTACCACGACAAATATTGATCCGTGTGTCGCATGTTACCTTGAGTAAGGAAAACCGGGAATTGCAAGACGTAGCGGTGACGCCTCTGCCACATCTTACACCATTCCGGAGCGAAGTCTTTCCAGTTGGTAAGATCCCACTGGGCGTCGACCCTTTTAAGATGCCATGGGGACAAATCTGTTGGATCACTTGGTATCTCTTGATGCATTCCGAACTGCATCTTCACACGGTCGCTGTGGTGCATCTCCACAATGTTGAACCGAATGATTGCAGTCTTCGCAGTCCAAGTTGCTGCATCCTCCGGGTTTGGATCATGGCCCAAACCCAAATATGGTCTTCAGACGAACTGCGATAAAATTTAAATCAGGTTAGTGCAAAAGTAATGTATAAATAATTTAGATGAACAAAAGTTAAAAGCTACGACGTACGTCATCTGGGCCTAAGTGATCCAACAGATTGCGGTAGAGTGCGACATTGAATCTTGGATTCTTGCCGTAATCCATACCCCTCACGCAGTACCTAAAGGAAATGAGAAACATGTTATTCTTAGCATATATTTTGGGAAGAGCAGAATAGTTATAAATGCTATAAGTTGATGACTTACTTTGTTGCGTACGGGAAACCGAAAGTGTTGTTGTTGACGGGGTTTAAGGACTCCATCCTCCACCAACCCCAGGCTTGTAGTAAAAATGTGCACCCATAAAATGTACATTTTTCCTTGACTGCGTTTTTGCACAAGGAACTGTATAGGTGGGCTAATACTGCAGAACCCCAACTATATTTTCTTGTTTTTTCAAAATTTGTTAGTAAATGTAAGTACATAAAATTTACACTATTTCCCGTACTTTCGGGAAATAAAAATGTACCAAAAAGTATCATAAGATACGTTCTGGCTTTTACTACTCTGTCATTCTCTGAGGAATTTTCATTTAATTCCAAACTTGCATAATGACGTTTCAGCTCAGTGAGTAGTATTCCCTACCCTCTTGCTCCACCACCTTCTACCATATCCCTACCCAACAGTTCTTCACACTGAGAGTTGGGTTGTTGAACCGACCCGTTCACGGCCTTACCGTCGACAGGGAGACCTAGTAGCATGTACACATCCTCTAGCGTAATGGTACATTCACCTATTGGTAGGTGAAATGTATGGGTCTCCGGTCTCCACCTTTCCAACATTGCAAGAATGAACTTCGAGTCAATGGTGCAGTTGGAGATCTTTATCACATGTCCAAAACCTGCGTATTCCAGATAAGGGACGATAAATGGGTCGGGAGCCAGGTAGTTGTGCGAACGGATTCTGAATCTTTTTGTGTCCTGAGTTCATAATTTAACAGGTGTAAGATTAATTAAGATGAACAACGCGTTATTTGAAGTATGAAAAATGTATAACCAAAGAAGAAACTTACAAATGCAGCAATGTTTTCCCTTGTGCCTCTGTGAGTATCGCCCATTGTTAGAAGAGCCATTGTTTAAAATGCTTGAGAGTATGAAAGACTTAGGAAGAGATAAAGAGTATGATAGACTTATGAAATATTTCGTAGCAGAGAGTGAGACTTGTGTGGGTGTGAGAGATGTATGATATGGTATGTATTTATAGGCAAATAAGTTTGATGTAGTGGTTGCTTGTGCTTGCATGCCTGCGAAGTGTCACATTTGCATGCTTAGGGGGTTACACATATGCATGCATGCATGTACAAAAAATGAAAGGTGTCACTCTTGCAGGCTAGGTGGCAGCCCATGCATGTATCACGATTGGACAGTAAGGGAGGCGCCATTGGACTTGGCGAAAGAGTACAAAAATGAATGGTGTCGCCACCCCAATTGGCGAACAAGAGGTGTCCTTTGTTACAGCATAGGCTCAGGCTACGTGACAGCCTTTGGGATTCCTTTAATTATTGCATGCAAGCCCATTGGAGTTGATGGGTGGAGTCTTACAAAATAAATGTATATGTGCAGAATAGGGCCAGGCTAGGTGGCAGCCTATGGGGTTTCATAAGCCCATGCATGTATCACGATTGGACAGTAACGGAGGCGCCATTGTACTTGGCGAAAGAGTACAAAAATGAATGGTGTCGCCACCCCAATTGGCGAACAAGAGGTGTCCTTTGTTACAACATAGGCTCAGGCTACGTGACAGCCTTTGTGATTCCTTTCATTATTGCATGCAAGCCCATTGGAGTTGATGGGTGGAGTCTTACAAAATAAATGTATATGTGCAGAATAGGGCCAGGCTAGGTGGCAGCCTATGGGGTTTCATAAGCCCATGCATGTATCACGATTGGACAGTAAGGGAGGCGCCATTGGACTTGGCGAAAGAGTACAAAAATGAATGGTGTCGCCACCCCAATTGGCGAATAAGAGGTGTTCTTTGTTACAGCATAGGCTCAGGCTACGTGACAGCCTTGGGGGATTCCTTTCATTATTGCATGTAAGCCCATTGAAGTTGATGGGTGGAGTCTTACAAAAAACATGTATATGTGCAGAATAGGGCCATGCAAGGTGGCAGCCTATGGGGTTTCATAAGCCCATGCATGTATCACGATTGGACAGTAAGGGAGGCGCCATTGGACTTGGCGAAAGAGTACAAAAATGAATGGTGTCGCCACCCCAATTGGCGAATAAGAGGTGTCCTTTGTTACAGCATAGGCTCAGGCTATGTGACAGCCTTGGGGGATTCCTTTCATTATTGCATGTAAGACCATTGGAGTTGATAGGTGGAGTCTTACAAAAAACATGTATATGTGCAGAATAGGGCCAGGCTAGGTGGCAACCTATGGGGTTTCATTATTGCATGTAATATTATTGGCAGCCTTGGGGGGTTGCATCCTTACTTAATTGAAATTTTTAGCCTTACGTTTATCATAACATTGATTCACATAATCTGTCAAATCTTCCAACCTTCGAATCAGTCATCAAATTCATACATTCCAACCTTCAAACATTACAACATTCATACCTTCATACAATCAATAAACCTCAAACATTCCAACCTTCAAACCTTAAAATAATTCTACGCAATGGCCTCTTCACCATAATTTGTCGTCAAAGCACATTTCAACGGTGAGACATACATTTGTCCCACAACTGGGTTTTTGTTTAGAAACACATACAACATTCGATTTCTCTTAAACGGGAAAGCCAATTTCTCGTACTTCAAAAAAAGATTGGAGGCCAAACTTGAACGAGGCCCGGTGTCCCAGATATTTTATCAGAATCCAGTTTTCTTTGGAAACAACCAAGTAATTTTTTATAAGGTTGAAGTTCAAGATGACGAGGATCTCCAGAATATGATTTCCAGCCATGTCTATTCTGGATACGACTCTATTGAGTTGTACGTTTTGCTTCAAGAGCCTCTGGTGACACAGGAGGTTGAGCCTCTGGTGACACAGGAGGTTGATCCTTTGGAGAATGAACAAGATGAGGTAGATGCAGTTGACGATGAAGAAGAAGATAACGAGTTAGAGTTTGATGAAATGGTGAACGATGATTCTGACGATGATGACATCCCTAGTATTCCTACAGACAAAATCTACACACCACCTCCGCACATGACAAACTTCAACATGGGCGGAGATGAACCTTCTACTGACTTATTTTTCAAACCGTATATGCAGTCGGATGAAAATTTAAAAGAGAAGGACAAGTTTCGTAACAGAGAGGAATGCATCAGGTCCATTAAAAAATTTCACATGCTCAACTCGGTTGATTTTAAGGTGGATCGTGTCAACCCGGAAAGGTACAAGATCAAGTGTGTCCATCCTGACTGTATGTTCAAGCTGACCGCATCATACAGATTAAGGGGTGACTGCTGGGTCATAGGTTCCATGACTACCCACACTTGTGTAAGTTCCACTCAATCACAGGACCACCGAAAACTCAACTATGATCTAATCTGTCAAGAAATCCTACCCTTGGTCAGCAATGACCCATCTTTGAAGGTGAAAACAATCATCTCCCACATCACCATGGTTTTTAACTACACTTCGTCTTACCGTAAGGCGTGGTTAGCAAAGACTAAGGCGATTGAAAGGGTGTACGGAAACTGGGAGGAGTCATACCGAGAACTTCCCCGCTACCTGAATGCACTCAAGATGTATTCTTCAGGTAGTGTTTACGTTCTGGAAACATTGCCAGCGTACGCCCAAGATGGTAGTCTACTGCATGGCAACAGAATATTCAATCGCGTGTTTTGGGCATTTCAACCATGCATCACAGGGTTTGCATCATGCAAACCAATTCTACAAATTGATGGGACTTGGTTGTATGGGAAGTACAAAGGCACGCTATTGATGGCAGTTGCACAAGATGGCAACAACAACATTTTCCCCGTTGTGTTTGCCCTTGTCGAGGGGGAGACCGGTGGTGCTTGGAGCTTTTTCCTGAAAAATATTCGGACACACGTGGCTCCTCAACCAGATCTTTGTTTGATCTCGGACAGACATGCCTCCATTGAAAGTGCCTACAATAATCCAGCAAATGGTTGGCATGACCCTCCTTCTACGCATGTCTATTGCGTTAGGCATATCGTCTAGAATTTCTCGAGGGAGGTCAAGGACAAAACATTGAGGAAAGCGGTTATGAATGCGGGATATGCATTGACACAACCCACATTCAAATATTACCGCAACGAGATCCGTTTGTCTAATCCGGAAGCCGGTAGGTGGATCGACAATATTCCGGTGGAAAAATGGACTAGGTCATACGACAATGGCCAAAGATGGGGGCATATGACAACGAATCTTATTGAATCAATGAATGGGGTATTCAAGGGCATACGAAACCTCCCAATCACTGCCTTGGTAAAATCTACGTATTTTAGGATGACTGCGTTATTTGCCAAAAGAGGTGAAATGTGGAATACGGTGTTGCAATCTGGACAACTATGGAGTGAAAGCTGCATGAAATACATTAAGGCTGAAAGTGCTAAAGCCAACACTCACATGGTTATACGGTTTGACCGACACAGCCACAACTTCATTGTGAAAGAGACAATCGACCATAATGAAGGCCTGCCAAGACAAGAATACAGGGTCATTTTACCTTCTCAATGGTGCCATTGTGGCAGGTTTCAAGCATTTCGTATGCCTTGCTCTCATGTCATTGCCGCTTGTGCTCATACCCATCAAGACGCGATTCAACTGCTGTCAAATGTTTACAAATCTGAAACGTTGCTCATTGTTTACAACAACAACTTTCCTTTGGTGGCAAAACCGGATTATTGGCCTGAATACAACGGCGATATAGTTTGGCACAATGACCAAATGCGAAGGAACAAGAAGGGTCGTCCCAAAAGTAGGCGCATCACAACAGAAATGGACGATCTTGACAAGTTGGAAAGAAAGTGTGGTTTATGCCGTCAGGTCGGACACAATCGCAAAAACTATCCGAATCGGGCGTCTGGCTCGACCACATAAATATTGTAATACATAAAATCTTTTCAATATTTGTGTTGTAAACATTTGGGTTTTCCGTTAACAGATTTTGCTACATTTAATAAAACGCGTACAACAATAATTAACGATATTCAATCTAGGAAATTACAACTGTTAACACAATTTCATCTGACCCATGCATCATCAGCATTACATCACTGTCTGTTTTGACTTCCTCCAACCATACATTAGGTCTTCCTGTCGCATGTGAGGTTGTTGTTCGTTTTCGCTGGATCCTTCGAATTTTTTCCCCCTCCGCAATGTCTCCATCTAGCCACCGCATCAACTCCCGCTTCAGACGCTCCATGGAGTGAATGTGCCAGAATTTCATTTTCATCGCAGGTTTCGTGGCGGAGAATATAACGTAACCATCTCTGCTAAAAATCATAGGCGACGTCATGACGCAAATAACGGAGTACAAAATAAAAATACAGTGCGAGAAAGTGTGAGAAATTTCGGAGAAACGGACGAATTATTTATAAAATAGCATTTTGCCCTAGTTTTTCCCTAGGAGCCAAGTGAGATGGCGCCTCCTCTCACTTTTAAGGAGCATGCGCCATCTCACTTGGCTAAAAGCCAAGGGAGGCGCCAAGTGAGATGGCGCCTAGGGCAAAACCCTAGGTGGAGGCGCCAAGTGAGATGGGTCCTCCTTTGGGGAGTCATCTGAAACATGGTTATTTGCGTAATTTTTTCCGAAACCCGGTTATTTGCGAAATATTATTTTAATACATGGTTATTAATAAAAAAAATTCTACTATGTTCTTCAGTCTCATATTCATGAACTTTCTGTAGGTTCTTGAATTTTCGTTAAAGTTTTTGATGCCTGTTCAGAGATTCAGATATACATAATTGTAACTCAGCACGAGAAAGTTTAGAAAATACCTCTTCCGAGTCAAACTCAGTTTCTGTGGTGTTTCCTTCTGACTTGGTAGCCATAGAAGCTATGTTGACATGCTTTTCTTCAGAATCTGATACTTCAGAGTCCGAGTCATCCCATGTTGCCACTAGAACTTTCTTCTTGCCATTGAAACTATTTTTCTTGAAGTTTTCTTTTTCTGGTGTTTTCTTTCTTGAGCGTTGGACATTCATTTCTGTAGTGTCTAGGCTCCTTACACTCATAGCACGTTACTTCCTTGCTTGCTCTTCCTCTTGTAGATGTTTCTGGTCGATCTCCCCTGTTTCTGGATCCTCAGAAGTTATTTTATCTTTTCTTCCAGAGTTGCTTGACTCTTCTGGAAAGAATGGACAATTCATCTTCTTCATCAGAAACTTCATCGTCGAAATCTTCCACTTCTTCAACTTGGAAGGCTTTGTTCTTTTCTGACTTTGTTCTTTCTGATCTAGATCTTAGAGAAACATATTTGCCTCTTTTTTTGGGCTCATCTTCCTCTAACTCTATTTCATGACTTCTGAGAGAACTGACCAACTCTTCAAGAGTTATGTTGTTCAGATCCTTAGATAGTTTCAATGCAGTAACCATAGGTCTTTGTCTTTTGGAAAGGCTTCTGATGATCTTTTTGACATGATCAACCGTGGAGTAACCTTTGTCCAGAACATTGAGTCTTGCTACTAAGGTTTAAAACATTGAGAACATAGTCCCAACCGTTTGTCCGTCTTTCATCTTAAAAGCCTCATATTTCTCGATTAAGGACAGAGCATTAGTTTCCTTGACTTGAGCATTGCCTTCATGTGTCATTCTTAACAAATCAAGAATATCCTTTGTTGTTTCTCTATTAGTGATCTTTACATATTCATTGTAAGAAATACCATTGAGAATAATAGTTCTGCCTTTATGGTGATTCTTCAAATTACGCTTTTGCACACCATTCATTATGTTTCTAGGAATGAGAATACTAATCGCACTAACAGGTGCCTCATAGCCATTTGTAACGATATCCCTAATATCTACATCATAGCCTAAAAAGAAACTTTCTAGTCTATCTTTCCAGTAATCAAATTTCTATCCATAAAAAATAGGAGACTTAAGTGTTTGATTTAAAAATCAATAGCAGAGCCGGAGCTCTGATACCAATTGAAGGTTGAGAAAAACATAAAAAAATGGGGTTTGAATTGGGTTTTCAAAAACTTTTCTTTATAAATGCTTCACACAAACAATCAAGATAGACAAGCTAAGAAAGAAAAGTGACACAATCATTTTATACAAGTTCGCCTTAAATAAGGCTACTTTTGTCCACCCGCCAAGGTGATTTCACCTTCAAAAAGGACTTAATCCACTAATCTTGAAAGATTACAAACAAATGTCTAAGAGTTTAGAAAAACACCTTAGCATCTCAAGTATACAGACTATCACCTAGTCACTTGAGAAATACAAATCTCAAAAGATTTACATTAGAAAGTGTTTACAATAATGCTTCTAGAAAAGAAAATTTAACACTACAATGATGAACAAATGTGTACACAAAAATGAGTAACAACTCTTTATGTTTTAATACAGTAGTAGAGAATAAAATTTTACACAAAAATGAATAACAACTCTTTGTGTTTTTGAATCTCTCTTAGATGAATATTTTCTCACTTGAATATTTTTTCACATTAACTTCTCTTTTCAATTGTGTTTCAACTTCGTTGATAGATTCTTCTTTTTTGAAATGAAATAGTGATCCATTTATATAGTCCAAAAAGTAGACCGCTGAGAAGGAAAAAACGTCACTTTCAGTGACAGCCTCCATAATGGTAGAATGAGATCGTGGGAGACAAATTTCGTTGGTCGTACTAAGCGTTCTTCACCATAGTGGAATTGATATTATACTGTTATACTATTCCTTCTGGTGCAAGTTTCTTGATCTTTATATTCTAAAGAAATATTTCTGATCTAAGGTAATGATGAGTACATAAGAGATCACGTTGAAAGAAGGTTCCAAGAGTATCAGAGTCTTCAGAGGCAGAACATTGTCTTCAGAACTGAAAGCAAAAGCTTTTCTGAGAAACAATTGTTGACTTCTGGAAGCAAAAGCTTGATCTGAGAAACACATCTTAATTTCTGAGCTGGAAGCAAAAGATTTATCTTAGAAGAACACAAAAATCCTTTTCTTAGAAACACGTCTTGACTTGAGCTGAAAGCAAAAACTTATCAGAGAAGCACACATATATCCTCTTCTAGTGAACATTTAACATTAATCAGAACTGATGATGTTTCTTGAGAAGTGAATAATATATTTCTTTTGATGGTTACATCAATGATTCTAATGATCTTATCCAGAATCAAATAGAATATTATATCTACACACTTAAAGAAACTATTAGAGTACAAAATTGTTACATATAAAATATATGTATTATTATCATCAAAACTAAAGATTGTACTCAGAACAAAATCTTATTCTAACAATATCTATCTACCCAAATCTGATGAATTGTGTGGATCAATGCCGATATACCTATATATTTGACTTTAGGATGAAATCCTAGAATAATCATCCAAATATCATATGCAAATCGAGAGTAATTTTTTTTAGCAAGATTGGGATACCAAAATTCCTAGAGATTTTCTTCTAAATATCTTATGCAAATCGAGATTCAAAATTTTGGTTTTCCCATTTATAATATATATGAAGGTTTAGTTGTTTTATTTAATATTTGAATACCTTTTAAACTTCGTTAAATTGTACCATAAATTCTACATGACGAGTTTATTGTCTTTCTTTACTTATGGATAACAAAGTTGCAAGTCAACTTATAGTTGTATTTTTGATGATGAAAACACTTGCAGTCAACAACTACTAAAGATAGTTCAAGAGGTCAAAGAAGCATAAAATGGTTGATCAAGCTATCCGGTCGAATCAAGCTAGACACTTGTTTAAAGTTAACACTGTAGTCCAATGACTCTCAAGTGAATACTTTAGTTTCAAGGATCCCTAGTGGTTTAACCGATCAAACTCTCAGATGATGGTAACCAACATGAAGTAATCTCAAGCCTCATCAAGAAAACTTAAGGTTCTTGTGTGATGTTAAAGTAAAAGATAATGATGTTAAGACTTAAAGCTTCAGAGTACTGAAAGATAGGAAGTGTGTAAGTTTATCATTAGTTTTTTTCTAGTTATTTAACTTGTTTCTTGTGTCCTAATCCACATTGTAAGTTGTATAAATACCTTGACGTATCAACATCAATTTTTAAATGAAAATTCATATTCTCGCCCTCAATTATACTCTCTCTCTATCACATACAAACACACACACACACACACACACACATACACACACACACACACATACACACACACACACACACATGCACACACACACACACACACACACACACACACACATACACACACACATGCATACACACACACACACACACACACACACACCACATTCAAACCCTCCATTTTCACCATCCAAGTGATTCCAAGTTCTAACATTTGGTATCAAGAGCCTAGTTCGATCCACCAAACACCTTGTGTGCAACATGAATTCTATCTCCAATGAAAGAATCCCTACAAACCTACCCATCCTTGATGTGAATAATTATGACAAATGGCGCAAGAAAATGAAAGTGTTTTTTAGCTACAAAGATGTTCTTGAAGGGATCAAGAACGAGGTGAGTCTTCTTGTCAAAGGTGCAACAAATGCACAACAAGCAACACATAAGGAAGAGAAGAAGAAATATTTTAAGGCATTGTTTTTTATCCATTAATATGTGGATGGCGACAACTTTGAGAAAGTTGGTGATTGCAAATTGTTAGAACAATCGTGGGAAATCTTGGAAAAGGCATATGCATGGGCTAATAAGGAGGAGGTGGTGATGTTACAAATTCAAAATCGTCAACTTAAATTAATTCAAATGGAGGAAAGTGAGACAATCAACGAGTACACAACAAGAATTACTCGGTTGGTAAACCAAGTAAAAACATATGGAAAAACTGTTACAAAGCAGTATGATGTCGCAAAAATATTATTTTATTTTACCGCAAGATTCCATAACATATTGCGTTCTTGCAGTGATGAGAAAATAGGATCTAAAAAGCTCTCTTAAGGATCATAAGAAAAGGATGGATGAGAGAAGTAATGACAAGGCAAAGGCGGAGATCGCTTTGCAAGCTCGTTTCAATGAGAAAGACAGGAAGTCGAAAGGAAAATGGCCCATGAAGAGTAAAATGAATTTTTAGAATTTTAGTGGAACAGAGTCCCAAAGTTTCAAGAATTGAGCTTATCAATAGGGTGAGTGCAGATGCAGCAAGAATGGTATTCAAGGAAACTTTAGAGGTGAAAGGGGAAAGATTGACAGGAGTAAGATAAAATTCTTCATTTGTCAAAAGTTTGGTCATTTTGAAAAAGAGTTTTACACGAACAAGAAAGAACCTCAAGTAGATGAAGACAAGGTTTCAAGAAAATATTTTGATGAAGAGAACACACTCTTGGTCATGATCGCACAAGGGGAATACAAAAATAGGCTACAAAACAACAACATCGACAATTTTGGAAATGCTGCATAGCATCTTGTAACCGATTATGTAAAAGTTATAACCAGTTACAGGAAGAAAAAAATATAATGGTGACTGTGAAAGAAGCAGTTCAGTGTCGTGAGGAATGGTATTTGAACTCTGGATGTTCTACACATATGACGGGAAGGAAGAGCTGGTTTGTTAAAATCAATCATGTTATGAAGAACAAAATGAAGTTCACGGGTAACACCACTCTAGCGATCGATGGGATCAATGACATTTTGATCATGATAAGGGATGATGGACATTCCTTGATCAAATATGTATTGTACATTCTAGGAATCAAGTGTAACCCATTGGCATTTGCTTGAGAGAGGTTACAAGATTCACATGAGGAACAAGGTGCTACATGTTATGGACGAAAACAAGGTTTTGGTGATAAAAGATTCTATGGCTGCCAATAGAACTTTCAAAGTTGAGTTGAAGGTAATGGAGCATAGGTGTCTTACAACAACGATGGTCGCTACGCAAAAAATACCCGAGCGTAACAAACACTCTAAATATAAAAGAGTAGCCAACAAAGTTTATTTATTCCAAAAGTAAAGTGAAATATCAATAAAACTCTAAAAGAATGAAAAGAAATGGTCGTTGCAACAAAAATCGAGTACGGGATTCGGTTCTGCAAGGGAAATATTAGCACACCTCACATCTGTTTTACTCAACGAGGACAATTTAGTTAGTTTTGCGAATAAAGTGATAGTGTAAAGTTATTTGTTTTCTTATAATTATTATGTGTTATGTAAATAAAGAAAGAGGGACTAAGATTTTTTTATTAGGATTCTTGACGAGATATTTGATAAGTGTAAATTGTAGCTATTTTTGTATATATTTTTTGTTGCACTTATCGACTGTTTGTTGTTAATAACCTTAAATAATTATCTGCTTTTTGTATAATTATGTATAAATTATATTTAATCGAGATTTTGTGTATTTGTGTACCGTTTGATAGTTTTCCATTAATTTTATAGGTATTGATGTGTATTTGGAGCATGAGAAATAAAGTGTCGAAGACACGGTTTCAAACGTACGATTTTGGGCAACTCATCAATGAATAAGACTCAAAATTAAAGAATAAAAATCATCAATTTGGTTGATATTTTTGTCATTGTTATAAAGATCATTGAATAAGATTTCCAACGCTTCAAACCAAGCATAAATCAGAGTTACGATTCTCAAGTTATAACCGAAACAGTGCAGAATTTTCTGCTGTTACTTCTGGTGTATTTCGCCCGGCGAATCCAGTTTCGCCCGACGAAACTGGCGGGATAGAAACACGTTAAAAGGGGTAAAAACACATTTTTTAGGTTATGTTTTGGGTATTTTTGATCCCAACTCATCAAACCTCCATTTTTGGTAGAGAGAGCTTGAAAACAACAAATGGAGCTTGTATCTTGATGATCTTGAGTCAGATTTCTCATCAATCGGCACTGACAACCCGTGAGATGTTTGGTTTTTCTCCATTTCTTATATATGTATTTCTATATTTGTTGTGTTATGTTTATATATTTACTTTGAAAATATGTATATTTGTTGATCATGGTGTTGTATAAAGCTTGCTTTACAAATCAATCTTGATGTCTTCTTTGATCTTTTTGCTTTATGTTTGGATTTGGATTGTTATAGATATATCCCTCACAAATCTTGATTAGGGATGGATATCTATTAGTTTCTATATTCTAGTGATATATTTAAAGCTAATATTCACTTTGGTTGCTAAGGCTTAATGCCTCCGTGTTGTTGTAGCATGTAAGACATTGCCGATAGAGTAATACAGTTGGTCTCGCGACTTGGCGTTAGACATAAACTTCGTTGTGGGTACATCTCGTGGTGTCCATGATGATTTTGACGAGTAGATTAGGTTAAGTGAAACTGATCAATAGGTTTAAGTTTGTGACGAGTAGTGCAAATTCATGCCTGATAGGTTTCTCCTTTCCATTGAATGTATATATTTTATGTTCATTTATTTTCCTTTCTATACAAACCAAATCCATTCAAATCCAAACTCATTAATGAGAATTTGTCGAGCGACATTTCAATACACCAATATCTATGGATATGATACGATATAACCTATATCACCTGGTAAAATAATACTTTACTTTTTGCTTGCCGCTATATACCGCAACAACAATATTGAATCTCGCTTTTATGTACTGAAATTCTTGCACACACAATATAAATGTAAAGACTAATGTCTCAATGCACAAGTACAATGTCACAACAGATGTTACGGGATCTGCTGACAGAACCGAAACTTTTACCAAAATTAAAACTATGCAGAATTATAAAGTGCAGAAGGTAAAAGAACACAAAGAGTTATTAACCCAGTTCGGTGCAACTCACCTACTCTAGGGGCTACAAAGCCAGGAAGGAAATACACTATTAGTAGTATTAGTTCAAAGCCTAAATAGTCCTAATTTACAACTTCTCGCATAATCCATACCCAGTGTAACTTCTACCTAGGCACCTCCTAAATATGAGAAATCACCATCTCACTTCTAATCACCATAGTGATAAAAGACCTGTCCCAATACCAGTGACAGTCTATGATCAAGTCACAATCACAGTAACTCAAAACCAAACTAAACTAAAGTTTACACTTCAATCACAATACCCAAACTCTTTCTTAAAAGCTTTAGAGTGAGAACAATAACTTGACAAATTGTCAAGAACAATCATTCATCTCAAATGCATCAAAAGATACATGAGGATGTACATACAAAACATAAACTCCTGGAAGAACCTTCAAAACCTAAGACTAAGAAAATATAGCTTCCCTTTTTTTAACAAAGTTCTTAATGAATTTAGTTCTAGGTAGTTGATAAGTGAAAATTATAGTTATTTTTGTATATACTTTTTGTTGCACTTATCGACTCTTTGTTAGTTATAATAATTGAATAAACCCGACTTTTGTGTAAATGCGTTTAGTTTGTTTTTATTTGTGTTTTTGTATACATAGTGTATCGTTTGATATTTTTTCATTCATTTTGTAGGTATTTATTGCATTTTGGAGCATCAAAGAATAAGGTGTCGAAGGCACGACTCTGGATGCATGTTTTCGGAATAATAGACCAGTTTGAGAAGTTTTGCCCAGGAGAGCCCGCTTAGTATGCAAAAGGCCGCTAAGCACGAGTGCGCTCAGTGTATTTTGTAGCGTGCTGCTTGCGTTTTGAGATTTTGGTAGAAGCTTAGTTTTGGAGCCCGCTTAGTGCAATTTAGGTCAATTAAATGTGTAAATATCGCGCAACCCGCTTAGCACGGTGAGCCCACTAAGCGCTTTCTGCTGAGATTTGTTTTATAACTATATTTTCAATTCATTTTTTGTTATGGTCTTTGGGTTGTTTTTGTTCCCAAATTCCATCAACCTCATTTTTGGGTAGATTAACTTAGATAAGAATAATGGAGTTTCCATACGGATGATCCAGGGTGGATTTCTCTTCGGTCGGTGCTGACAAACCGGTAGATTTGCGGTTCATTTCTCTTTTTCTTTGTGTATTCTCTATTAGTTAGGTTTGTATATGTATTTTATTTGAACTCATGTATATTTGTCGCCCTTGGCGTTGTATAAATCTTACTTTACAAATATTTGTCGATTGTTGTCCTGGATTTTTGCTCTGTGCTTAGGGGTTTGGGTTGTTTAGACATATACTGCTCGAATTCTTATCTCTGATGGTTAACTAATAGTGTCTGAATTCTAGAGATAGATTTAGCGCTGTTATTAACTTGGGTGTCTGTAATTAATGTTAGAACATAGTTTGATTCTACAATCCTTGTAAGAGTTTTGATGATAACAAACGTAACGAACAATTATGCTCCCTAAAATTATATTTTGTTTTATAGAGAAGTTCTAATGGAAGAAGATTAGAAGATAAGTTACAAAGCTGTTTCTGCTGTGATTATAAAAATCTCTCAAAAAAGTTATGATGGAAGAATATCAGAAGATGCGCTAAAACGTTGTTTCAACTCTGATTATAAAACTCTTTGAAAGAAGTTCTAGCGCTGCAAACAGGATTTTGTGGCTCTGATCTCCAAAGTTCTGAAGCAAGCTGCAACGAATACTTTAATGTGCTGAAGCGTTACAAATTAAATATTTCCATTTCAAGAGTAACAGCTGGAAGGGAACAAGGATCTTTATTTTTGGAAAGCGCCTTAATTGTCATTGATCAAGTTTCCAAATTCTCCTTCATGCTTCGCCTATTTAAACAAGCCTTGAGGATAAATCGTTTATGATTTACACACGCACAATAACGCTGCTATCATTTTTCATCCTCAAACATTCAACATTCAAATTGTGTAAAACATCACTGTCTTGTGATACTATTTAATTAGAAACACTACTGTACACTTTTATTCATACATTGTTTAGAAAATTTCCTTGAGAAAAACCGGGTTGTGGTTGATACTCAAGAAGACTTTGACGATTGTCAAAGTAGATTTGTAATCAAGATTGATTAGTGGATTAAGACCTCATTGAGAGAGGAAAAATCACCTTGGCGGGTGGACTGGAGTAGTTTGAGTTCAAACGAACCAAGATAACCAACTTATTCTTTACTTTCAGTTTTAAAAATCCCAATTCAAACCCCTATTTCTTGTGTCTTTCCATTATTTAATTGGCATCAGAGCGCCTGGTTTTGAGTACAAGAACTTAACCGTGTAAGTAAAAGATCCAAGCTAAGAAAAACACTATGGTGGGACCAAGTCAGAACATCAGCAATGACTACCATGATGAGAAATATAGAATCAGTGGAAAGCCTCCAATCTTTGATGGAGAGAACTTTGATTACTGGAAAGAAAAAATTGAAAGTTTATTTCTGGCTCATGATGCTGATCTCTGGGATATGGTGATTGATGGGTACATACATCTCATTGATGAAAGCGATCAGAAGATTGACAGAAAAAAAATGTCAGATCATCAAAAGCGAGACTTCAAAAATCATCACAAGGCCAAAACTATTCTCTTGAGTGCCATATCATACTCAGAGTATGAGAAGATCACAAACAGAGAGACAACAAAGCACATGTTTGAATCCTTGAGAATGGCACATGAAGGCAACACGCAAGTCAAAGAAACCAAAGCCCTTGCGCTCATTCAGAAGTATGAAGCCTTAAAAATGGAAGAAGATGAAACCATTGAAACAATGTTCTCAAGATTTAAAATTCTGGTTGCTGGGCTAAAAGTTCTGGACAAAGGGTACTCAACTACTGATCATGTAAAGAAGATAATCATAAGTTTACCAAAGAAATGGAGACCCATGGTCACTGCTCTCAAACTAGCAAAAGATCTGAACAAAATATCTTTAGAAGAACTTGTCAGCTCTCTCAGAAGTCATGAGATAGAGTTATAAGATGACGAGCCCCAGAAGCAAGGTAAGCCTTTAGCTCTTAAATCTAACAAAAAATATGATTCTAAAGTTTTGCAGGCAATAGAAGAAAACTCTGGTGGTTCCTCATCAGAAGAAGACGAATTATTCCTTCTCTCTAGAAGAGTCAATCAACCGTGGAAGCACAGGCAAAGGAAGTTCAGAAATTCCAGAAGAATAAGGAATCAATCTGAATCATAATATGGATATAGAAAGTCTGAACCATCTTCTAAATACAAAAAGTCAAGAAATAGAGACATTGTCTGCTACGAATGCAATGAACAAGGGCACTACAAAAGTGACTGTCCAAAACTTCCAAAGGAGAAACCTAAAAAGAAGTTCGCTAAGGAGAAGAAGAAAAGTCTCATGGAAACATGGGATGACTCAGATTCTTCAGAAGCAGACACTGAATCAGAAGATGAAAGAGCCAACATTGCCCTGATGTCCAACATATCAGAAGATACTGAATCATCTGGAGCAGAATCAGACTCAGAGATAGAAGAGGTATTTTCTAACTTTTCTAGAAATCAATTAGAAGAGAGTCTGTCAGAAATTCCAGAAAGGTATCAGGAACTTCGAGTCATAAACAAGAACCTGAAAAAGGATCTAGTTTCTGACTCTGGAGAAACTAAGAATCTGAGATTGGAAAACTCTGAGCTGAAAGAAAAAATTTCAAAACTTGAAAATGAATTACAAAATACTCAGAAGGAGACCATCTAAAAAGTTCCTAGTAACCCTGATAAGATCATAAAGAAATATGATCATAGCTTTCAGAAATTCCTCGTTAAAAACATAGATAGAAGCAAGATGGCTTTAATGATCTATGGATTTAGCAGAAATGGCAGGAAAGATATAGGATACAAAGATAAAGTATCCCAACCTAATAAAGTTAAGGATTTGGTTATTAAACGCACTCCTCTGAATTCTCACTTTACCTATGGGCACACACATTATTTAAAATATACTAGTAATGATTTCTCTGCTAAACCAAAATTCAAATAGAATTTT
Source organism: Vicia faba (assembly GCA_948472305.1). Taxonomy (NCBI): domain Eukaryota; kingdom Viridiplantae; phylum Streptophyta; class Magnoliopsida; order Fabales; family Fabaceae; genus Vicia; species Vicia faba. Next base: position 723,976,777 of record OX451738.1, on the reverse strand, counting down.
GGTAACTCTAACAAACAAGGACCCAAAAAGATATGGGTACCTAAGGATAAAATTGTCTATGTTGCAGATATATTTGACAGCAAGAATGAAACACCAATCCTGGTACCTGGACTCTGGATACTCTTGACACATGACAGGAAGAAAGGATATGTTCCAAAGCCTGGAGCTTAGATCTGGAGGCTACGTAGGTTTCAGAGGCAATCAGAAGGGGAAGATCATGGGCTCTGGAACTATTGGTAACAATAATCTTCCATGTATTACTAATATTCTGTTAGTAGATAGATTAATGCATAACTTGTTATCCATAAGTCAATTAAGTGATAACGGTTATGATATAATCTTTAATCAAAAGTCCTTTAAAGCAGTTAGTCAGGAAGATGGATCTATCCTCTTCAATGGAAAGAGAAAGAATAACATTTACAAAATAAAACTTTCTGAACTGAAAAGTCAGAATGTAAAATGTCTATTGTTTGTTAACGATGAGCAATGGGTCTGACACAGAAGATCGGGGCATGTTAGTATGAGAAGAATATCTCAGATTAACAAACTCAATCTGGTCAAAGGACTTCCTAACCTGAAGTTCAACTCAGATGCTTTGTGTGAAGCATGTCAAAAAGGCAAGTTTGCAAAACCCCCTTTTAAAGCAAAAAATGTTGTTTCTACCTCTAGACCATTAGAACTTATGCATATAGATCTATTTGGACCAATGAAAAATGCATCCATTAGTGGCAAAAAGTATAGATTAGTGATCATAGATGACTATAGTAGATGGACATGGGTAAAGTTCTTAAGACACAAGGATGAGTCACACTCTGTGTTCTTTGCCTTCTGTAACCAAGTCCAAAACGAAAAAGATATTAGAATTGTTAAAGTCAGAAGTGATCATGGTGGAGAATTTGAAAACAAAAATTTTGAACTATTTTTTAATGAGAATGGCATCTCTCATGATTTCTCTTGTCCTAGAACTCCCCAACAAAATGGAGTTGTAGAACGAAAGAACAGAACTTTACTAGAAATGGCCAGAACCATGCTCAATGAGACTAACATTGCTAAGAACTTCTGGGCAGAAGCAATTAACACAGTGTGTTACATTCAGAATAGAATATCCATAAGACCTATTATGGAGAAGACTCGAAATGAACTGTAGAAGAACAGAAACCCCAACATCTCGTATTTCCACCCATTTGGATGTATTTGTTTTATTCTTAACACTAAAGAACATCTGAACAAGTTTGACTCTAAAGCTCAAAAATATATTATGTTAGGATACTCTGAACGCTCAAGAGGCTACAAAGTATACAACACAGAAACACAGATTATAGAAGAGTCAATCAGTGTTAGATTTGATGATAATCTTGGCTCTCAAAAGTCAAAGCAAGATAAATCTTTTGCAGATATATAAGTCCAATTTACAGGTACTGAAGACATTGCATCAGAAGTTTCTCACAATGAATCACAAACAACACCAGAAGAAGATATCACAAATATTACAGCAACCTCTGAAGAACTTCTCTAGAAAAGACAATCCAGAAGCAGCTTAGCTCATCCTGAAGACAAAATTTTGGGAATTAAAGAAGACCCAATCAGAACAAGATCCACATTCAGAAACTCTGAAGTATCTCTCATGGGATTAATGTCTCTGATTGAGCCAACTTCCATTGATGAAGCTCTTCTGGACAATGATTGGATACTTGCAATGCAGGAGGAATTAAACCAATTCACCAGAAATGATGTGTGGGATCTGGTTCCCAAACTAAAAGGGTTCAACATCATTGGAACCAAATGGGTATTCAGAAACAAGCTGAATGAACAAGGAAAAGTCATCAGAAACAAAACACGGCTGGTTGCACAAGGTTACAGTCAGCAAGAAGGGATAGACTATACATAAACCTTTGCTCTAGTCGTCAGGTTAGAATCTATCATACTTTTAATTTCTTTTGTTGTAAATAATGGCATTACTCTCTATCATATGGATGTCAAAAGTGCATTCTCAAATGGATACATTGATGAAGAAGTTTATGTGCACCAACCCCATGGTTTTGAAAAATTCAAAACATCCAGAATATGTATTTAAACTAAAGAAATCACTATATGGTCTAAAACAAGCTCCCAGAGCTTGGTATGAAAGACTAAGTAGTTTTCTGCTAGAAAATGATTTTACCAGAGGGAAGGTGGACACAACTTTATTCTGTAAGCCATTTAAAAATGAAATTCTAGTTTGTCAAATTTATGTAGATGATATTATATTTGGATCTACTAAAGCCTCTATGGGAAGAGAATTTTCTAAGTTTATGCAGGCAGAGTTTGAAATGAGCTTGACGGGAGAACTCAAGTTCTTTCTGGGGATTCAGATCAATCAAACTCCAGAAGGAATATACATACACCAAAGCAAATACGTAAAATAACTTTTGAAGAAATTAGACTTATCAGAATGTAAGCCAGCTAAAACTCCAATGTATTCTACATGCATTCTGGAGAAGGAAGAGGTAAGTAAAAAGGTAGAACAGAAGATCTACAGAGGTATGATTGGTTCTCTCTTATATCTTACAGCTTTAAGACCTGATATTCTGTATAGTGTATATCTATATGCCAGATTCCAATCAGATCCTAGAGAATCTCACTTAACAGGTGTTAAGCGAATTTTCAAGTATCTGAAAGGTACTACTAATCTTGGTCTGTTTTATAGAAAAACCAATGAATACAAATTAGTAGGGTACTGTGATGCTGACTTCACCAAAGACAGATTAGAAATAAAAATAACTTCTGGAAGCTTCCTATTGTACCCCAAAAATTTCCTTCCCATTTTCACTCAAGACATGCTTATAGAGGTCCTCAATTGCTCAAGGTTGACTAAGAATTGATCAGACAAACTCTCCTCCTAAGCAATGAACCTCTAATTAGGGTTTCACTTTTCATCAAGATGTGTAAGCTCCAAAGGTCACAAATGTTTTCCATGGTCCTAATATTCCTTCAAGATTATCCATGACAAATTTCATGCATTCCACTATAAGTTTGCTCAGTCAATTGCTCAAATGCCTGAAAATCAACTATACTAGGTCAAAAGTTAATTGTGGCCTATATACAGTCAAACTTCAATATTTTTGGTCAACATCAAATTTTTTAAGTGATATTCATCATTTAATCAAGGGTTGATCATGATTCCTCAAGGAAAGTCCTCAGATCATCAAAAGTCAAGATTTGCTAAATTAGCGTTTCCTAGGAAAATTCAATTGAACTTTGACTAGGCATAACTTTCACATACTTCATCCATTTTTCCTCAACCAAATCTCATTTTGAATAGAATCCAATTACCTACAAATTATCTTTTATCCTCAAGTTCAAGAAATGCACCATTTGAAAGATACAAGTTCATACATTACAGGTCATTTTCAAAAAGTCAACAAAAGACACTTTTTGTCAAGACAACTTACATCAAGATAATATTTTCAAAAGAAAAAATGATCAAAATAGAGATTGTAGAGGACATCTTAGGATTTCCAAAAAGTCCAAGATCATCTTCAAAAGAGAAAAATGAGAAAGTTATGGTTTGCACAAGTTGGGCACATTTGTGAAAAATGCACGAAGTCAACTTGGAGCAAAATTGTATTTTCACGTTAATGGACCTAACGTTTAGGGTTCAAAAATGTTTATGACATACCCAAGGACCTCTAAACCTAACCATGCACTATTTTGATTTTTATTTCTATTTATTTGAATTTTTATTCATTTAAATATGAGTTAAATCAAATAAATTAAATAAAAATACAAAGAATAATGGGCCATGACATTTGGGTTTGATTTGATCTATTAGAAAACCCATATTTTCGTGCAAGATACATCCAAATGGTCCAGGTTCATTGAACATTAAAAAAGAGACAAGGATCTTCAAAAATGGCAAGAACAAACTCAAAAAATGAAAACTTTTCAATATCTTTGATTTTTGTTTTATCATGGTTTGATTAATTGATTCCTTGCCATGTATGTTGCCTTATTCATACCTCTATATAAGCATAATAAAACCATATGCAAAGGGGCACTAAATTACTCTTCAAAAATCTCTTCAAAAGCTCTTCACAAAGCTCTCTCAAAATTCTCAAAATTGTTCAAAAGTTATGAAAATTCAAAACCTGATTTTCAGCTTTCCTCCATCCAATCTCGTGCCATCTTGCACTCCTGAGGTCCCTAGGAGTCATTTCCATTCCTCACCTTGTCCTGGAGTGTGCCCGAGTCGTCCATAAAAGTTGCATCGTTCGGTATAGTTTATTTAAATCTAATCTTGTTAATATGCATTTATTAATCTATTTGACGTTTGCATACATGTTTGTAGTCGTACATAGAGCAGGTTAGACGTGAAGCATGTAAGTTTTGAGGCCTGGTTCATGAGATTCCATTCTCAACACTGATCGGAAGCTTGGCTTCGAAACGCAAAATTCAGAGACCTTTAGCCAAAACTAACGCCGAATTTCTTTATTTACTTCTTTTTATATTTACTTTTTAAAAATCATTTTTATTTAATCATAAAATAAATAAAAAAACAAAATATATTTAGATTTTTTTATATATAATTTAATTTAATTTGTGCAACTTAATTAATTATATTTTGATTTATTTCAAGTAATTTAAAATCAATTAGAACTTAGACTTAATCATTTCAAATCTTTTTCTCAATAATAAAAATCCAAAAAATGTTAGAATTGGTTTCCTTTTGATTATTTTTAATTGCATCTTATTTATCACTCTTTTCTTTATTTAGTTAAAATTAGTTTTTTTTAATTTAAGTATTTTTCTTAATAAAAATGACAAAAAGTGCTAAGTATGTAGAAGTATTTTAGGGCTTACCTCGCTTTCCATATTCGCGCGCCCATTTTAAATTTCGTTCATTTTATATTTATGTAACTGCAAAAGATTGTAATAGTTAAATTTAGGACTTTTTACTTTTTGTTTCCCCATTTGGACATGAAAATACCCCATCCCCGAAGCATTGTAATAGCGTAGGATTTACAATTCCCGCACTTTAAATTTCTGCAAGATATTAACTATTAGTAATTAGGCTTGTATGGAAAGACTGTAAACAAATCGTTAGCAAACTTAACACAAGACTAAAATAACTGAAAACCAACACAATTGCACATATACACCTCTAGGGTACGCCCACTTTGGTTGCCTTTCAGAAAATAACAGTCATGTCCCTCGAGAATAGGGACGCTTTAGCAAAGACTCTTTGAATCAAAAGATCATAAGTCCCTCGATGACCCTACACTGTTGCCTTTCGGTAAATGATCTAGTCCCTTAAGCGAAATTTCTAAAGCGTCTCTACATGTTGCCTTTATGATTGTATGTCCCTTCGAATGTCCCTCAAACATCCAACGATAGGGCTACCTACTCACTAATAGTAGGATAGCGCTGTCTAAAGGATAGGGAGAAAATAACAAACCTTTCGAGTATAAGTAGATAGTTCATAGATGCTTTCTCAAAAACAAAACTTTCACACTTACACAAAACATTTCAAAACACTTTCAAAAACATTCGCTTTGTTAACACTCTTGAGGACTGATACAAGAGTTATCATAAAGAAATCGCCATACTAAGGCATTTTCAAAATGATTTTTCAAAACACACAAAGCACGAGCAATTTTTAAAACATGAGCTAAGCATCTAAGAGTCCGTAGAAAACTACGGATGAAAAGGGTGCTAACACCTTCCCTTTCCATAATCTACCCCCCTTACTTAGAAAATTCTCGAAAAGGTATTTTTCTGTTCTTTTCACCCTTTCCTTAATTTGGATAAAAGAAAAGTCGATGGCGACTCTTGCTTACCATAACATTTGCGAATACAAAATGCAAAACCAATATAAACAGTCGGTTCTACCACCGTATCACATAACTGGAGACTCTGCTGGGGAAATAGAAAGTGGGGTTTACCTTAGGGTCTAGTTCATTTCTAATTCGATTTTCCTTGTTTGTTTTGATTTCTTTACTTTTGAGGGCTTTATTTAGGTTACTATAGATCCTACACCCGGATCTGGGGAACCTTTTAGGTAAGTAGCAATAGATCATGGAAACTGTGTGGGGTATACTGACACGGTTGAAGCGGTATCTACGTTGATGTGACACTTTGGTTGGTACCGGTAGCCCTTGAGTAATCAAGGAGAATACGAGGCCGCTGCATGGTATGATAAAGCATCAACTGACCTTAGAACCTTTAATTGAACAACTTGGCCATTAGGAAGTAGTGAGATATCCGTCTTTGGTTTAGCCCGAAGTCAGTTGATACTCGATACTACACTCATTGAGATTTGACTCCCGAGTTTTTTTTGGTGACAAGGCAGTTGTCGATCGGAACGAAACTTGTGGGAAAGATCAGTGATATTGAGATCCCTTAGAACCCTATTATTATTACTAGGACAAGTCAAGCCAACTAAATTTCAAGAGGGTACTTACCTACAAACCCCATGCAAGCCTAAACCTAAGGCTACTTGTGTGATTTGTTTGCTTTCAACTTGAGCTACTTGCAGGGTTTTTATCTAACAACTTGATCTCCTTGCAGGATTTGTTTATAGTCATTATCCAATAACCTGGACTTCTTAGACTCACTTGTCTTCATCACCTTACACTTTTTCTTAATGCATAACATACACATCATAACATCATGCCACCAAATTTCCTTAACCATTTCAAGGATCTCAAGGGTTTGCGATACAGGTTATGATAAATCAGACGTCTAGCAAGGGGCAAGGGGATTTATTTTCCTCTAGCCAATACCGTAAAAAGATGAAAACTCAACAACTTGAGTCAGGGGCTATGACCCACTTGATATGGTGAGCTTGACTCCCGTAGAAGGACAGTGTTAGCTGGAAATTTAGACTAAGGGTTTTTAAGTTAAACTTGAATATGCTTCAGAATATTCCACTACTTTATTTATATGAAGCCATAAAGGTTGAGATTCGAATTGAGTAAAATTCGTCAGAAAGGTTTACCAATTCGAATTATTGAATAAATATTGTTATTCGAAATATGGCTAAGGTTTCAAACATTTTTTGACCATCTTCAAAGATTGGCGCTCAAGATAAGAAGGATATTCGAATTCAAATATTTTGGTCTTATCCGAAAGGACACGTGGAAGGCTCTGAGTTCGTCGAAGACATGCAAACAGAAACGTGGCATTAATTCGTGTAGAAGACCGTTAGGGTTGAAGTAGTATAAATAGTGGCCTTAGTATTTCGATTAGTGTGTGTGAACATCGTTGTACAAATTACTCAAAAATAACTCAAAGTACCAAGTGTCAAAGAGAAACGAGTTTATTAAGGATGTACGTATGATACACCCATTTAATATAAGTGCGTTTACTTTTGCAGAATTTCCAATAACCTTTACTTAAGTCTTTTTCAAGTTTAGAAGTAATTTTATTTTCACTTCACATGCATTTTAATTCGACATTTGAAGCCCTTTGTCTTCATATACAAAATATGTTAAAACACAATAATCAAGTTAAAGGATTAATAAAGATACTCGTGTCCTGAGATCAATCTGATCGATCTCACAAGTAACTGGATCTGTGAAAGAATTTAGAAGATCAGCAGTTGTTTACCAAATATTGAGGGTAAACAAATTGGCACGCCTGGTGGGACCCGTGTCTTTATCCATCTTGCTTTTAACTTGTTTATTGCATGAGATTGAGAAGTGGAAAACTAGCCAACAATACAAATCCTAGACCAAAAGGGCAACACATTAGGGGAATGGCTAACCCACCCACTAGTGATGCGCAACAAGTTCACCCTCCCGTGGGAGGAAATACCAGCGCCTCGAATATAAATGAAGTGATGATGGCGAGTCAAGGGACTGCAACGATCCCTTTGACAGTAAGCATTGCAGTTATACCCCAAAATACAAACGCTTCAACTATTTTGTCAAACCTCCATAACGAACATACCATTGTGTCTATGGCCAATCAAAACCCACCATCAACACCCAGGCCTTCGATAAGGATGTCTAGAACTTTTCCACCAGGATTTACAATCCCAACATCAGATCCTATATATGGCATGCCAACTTCGTTCATGACGGGATTTCAAAATAATACGTCGACATACACCCGTCCCGTAACATCTACTTTATCACCACTGCAAGGATCAGGATCTGGGATAAACCATATGGCTAGAAACAATTCGTAGCCAACCCAAATACCTGCTATCACCACAAATACACAAGCAGTCATAAGGCAACAAATGGATGATAACAACCACGAGATGTTGGGCGTATTAGCCCAACAGATGGGTAAGATTTTCAACCCTTTAATTCAAAGCACTACACAAACTAACTTGCAAAATGCCTAAGTAAACCAACAGATGGCAGCGCAAATAGAGCGTCTCGCAGATTTCTTTGGTGCACCCAGAGAAGCAGTTCGACAGCCACCCCATAACCCACATGGGTAAGGGAGAATCAAGGAATCATATTCCAAGAGGATCCAACCATAAACTAGGCCCAACCTTTGATTCACCATGAAGTCGAAGTCCAACAACCAATTCGAAGGGAGGAACCACCCAGACCCCAACAGGCTATCCCTAGGGAGGAACCAATGAGAAGGGTAGTTTTGGTGAATCGAAACCAAGATGTCGATGAAATCCTTCAGGGTTGTCGACATAATGATATGGTGGGAAACAATAACCTAGAAGCCTTAGTCGAAAGGATTATGGTACGAAATGGGGTAAACTTAGGTATGTGTAGACCAAATTATACATCCCTTTTTTCAGAATATATTCAACAAACTGAATTGCCAAGGGGATGGAAAGTACCCAAATTCACCAAGTTTTCTGGCGACACTAGCGAATCTGCCATATAACATATCGCCAGATACCTTACATAGGAGGGAGATATAGAAAATAATGAAAATCTAAGGGTTAAATACTTCCCTTCTTCGCTGACAAAAAATGTTTTTACTTGGTTCACCACCCTCGCGGTGAATTCCATCTATGATTGGACTCGTTTGGAGAGGTTGTTTCATGAACAATTTTATGTAGGATAAACCAAGATTAGTCTAAGAAAATTGGAAAATGTCAAGCAAAAATTTAGTGAGCCCATAGATGATTACCTCAACAGATTCCGTTTGTTGAAAGCAAGATGCTTCACGCAAGTGCCAGAACACGAGTTGGTCAAAATGGCAACAAGAGGTTTGGACTTTTCTATCAGGAAAAAGTTAGATCCCCATTATTTGAGGGATATGGCGCAATTGACTGATAGGGTTCGACAAGTTGAGCGTTTGAAGGTAGAAAAGGCTAGGGCGAAACAAAGTCATAGAAAAGAAAGAGTGGCTTATATCGAAGCCTGCTCATACGAAAGAGAAGTCGAAGAGGTTTTCTCAGAAGTCGAAGAGAACGAGATAGATCTTGCTGAGTTGAAGCAAGGACCACCGTATCCTTGCAAAATGTTGACTCCTACGAATGGAAAAAATCCCGTCGAACCAGAAAGGAGCGACAAATTTCCAAGAAAATCTTATACGTTCGACATCACCAAGTGTGATGAAATTTTCAACTTACTAGTTAAAGATGGCCAGATGATAATGCCCCCTGGTGCTAAAATTCCTCCGTTAGAGCAATAGAAGAAAAGGGGTTTCTGTAAGTATCATAATTTCCTAGGCCACAAGACCTTACAATGCTTTCTTTTCAGGGATCTGATACAAAAAGCAATTCAGGATGGAAGGTTGAAGTTTAGGGAAAAACAAAAACCTCAAATGAGGACTGATGCTGACCCTATGCAGGTTGTAGAGACCAATTATGATGAGCCTGCTGCCATCAACATGGTGGACATTGCTGAAGTCAAAGGGTTGCAACCAGAATAAAACCTGGGGTCTAACAAAGCCTCAGAGCCAGGATTTGCTGAAGATCTTGTGGCGAAAAAGGGAAAAAGCGCTACTGATGGCGCAGTGAAGAGTGCAATAAAGACCAGGACTATTGATGGTCTTAGGGTCAAGTTCGAAGGAATGAAACTTGCTGAGGGTCCAAAATCTGAAGTGAACATGGTGGACTTGAACCAGCTCTCCCCAGAAATGGAGGAGATAGAAAATCGACTCAAAATGGAGAATGAAAAGATGAAGGTAGGCGACCAAAAGGCGAGTTTGGTGGATTACTTATTCCATTGCCACTCGAAGAACCCAAAGGGGCTCGTATGCCCAAGGTGCAGCATCATGAATGATCAAGGAGCGACTGCTACATACCAAAGGGTCTATCAAGAGAAGGCCAAAAACAACTGGCAAAGGGAGAAAGAACTCTTACCTTACCCCCATATGGGAGAGATCCTCGTGGGATTCTTAATTCGTTGTCATAAAATGGGTTCAGAAGTTCTTATGTGCCCATGGTGCAGCACGCTATATGACGGAAAGACTGCTGAATCCTATAAAAGGATTCCATACTCTCAGTGTTGGAACAATTAAAGCTGAAGTAGGGAACGCTACGTAAATAATGCAAGGAGCATTCCCAAAAGGGCAGATAGCCCACACCCAGGGGCACGCAAACAGGCAACATTTAAGCCCCCAGCAAACATGCCAACGGGAAAATGGCTGAAAGCAGGACAAAACAGAACTGAGGCCAAAGGAAATTCGAAGTGGAGAAGCTTCGAAGAAGGTGGACGTACTGCATGGGCCTTTAGGAGGAAGTTTCGCTCCAACAAGCAACAATCTCACGTGTCAGAGACCTACAAGGGGAAGAACCCCATGTCTAGATCCCAGTGGAGGCGACACTAAAGAAACAAGAAAGCCTAAAGGGAGTTTACAAACAAGGAAGTTGGAGAGTCAAGCACCAACCAAACTTCGATTGTCCCAGCAATGGAAAAGAAGTCCCCAACAGGGAGGAAACTTTTCTCTCCTACCAAGATGAAGGTCCCTGGCGAAGGGGACATCAACGAGCTGGCCAACAATGGGCTAGCAGATGATGAAGATATGTCAACAGATAGCTTTAATTCTGATGGAGAATCTTCTTTGCAAATAAATTGCAATGTGGTTTCTGTCTTACCACATGAGTACGACCAGGTTTCTGAAGTCGAAGACTCCTGTGATACGGTGGGAGAACTGGCTTGAGGTGTTTTGCATTTGTATTCGCAAATGTTGCGGTTAAGCAAGAGTCGCCACCAACTTTTCTTTTATCCAGAAGGAAAGGTGAAAAAGCACAGGAAAGACCTTTAGAGATGTTTTCTTGAGTTCGGGGGGTAGATTATGAAAAGGGAAGGTATTAGCACCCTTTTCATCCATGGTTTTCCATGGGCTCTTAGTTGCTTGCTAGATCACTTGCTTTTGTTTGAAAAATGTGCTTTTGTGCGGTTTTGAAAGTATTTTGAAAAGGTGCCATCGTTTAGGCAAAATTTGTAATAGTTCTCGTTCGTAAGAACGTATACAAAGTGTTGAGCTTTTGAAAATGTTTCAAATTTGGAAGATGTTTGGAAAGTGTATGTGATTGTTTTTGAAAATAGCAAGGATATTTGTTTTGAAATTTAGCAAGCAACTAAAATTAATCTACCTACTCAAAAGGTCTTAGATGTTCTTTTCCTCCTCCTTTATATGTTGCTACCTCACCATTGTTTTGGTAAGAAGCCCCATCGTTGGATGTGAAGGGACGGGCGTTGGGTCATCGGATGACCATGATAGCAATGTTGTGAGATGACTTAGCACTTTTCTTTAGGGACTAAGATCATTTTGAAAGGAAACTTTGATAGCGTCATCGAGGGACTATGATCTTGTATTTGTTTGTGCTAAGACATCCCACATGCATAACATGTCCATTTTCGTAAGGCAACAAGTGGAATAACCCTAGGGGTACTCGTGTGTATAGTGTGCTTGATTTTTGCATGCATTTAATCCTTGATTAGGGTTATCTACTTGTTGATTTTATCTTGCCATACACGCCTAATTACTATACAATATAAGGAAAACAATAAATTACGAAAAATGAAATTCTACGCTATTACAATATTTAGGGGATGGGGGTACATATGTACGAATGGGGATTGCAAGTAAATATAAGTCCTAGGTTATTATTACAACCATATTGATATGTATAAGAATGTACAAGGAAATGTGAAATGAACTGATTTTGTTTTAAGAAAATATTTTGGATCTTTTATTTTTTTTAAGAAATAAAATAAAGCGTGAAAGAAATGTTTTTGATGTTTGCTGATTAATGGAATAGAAATTGATAGTAAAAATAATGAGAAAAGGAAAATAGGATTCAACGTATTGCTGATTAAATGAGGTCAGAAGTTCTGACTCGGGCATACTGCAAAATAGAAATCCTGTTAGTGAAAATATGTAAAGTCAAAAGTTCGGAGTCCATTGGGGACACAATTGTTTTCAGAAGTTCTGATACCACTGGCAAAAAAATAGACTCCAGAAGTTCTAATACCGATGGCAACTAAACAGACTTCAGAAATTCTGAGATCACTGGAAGAACTTGGTCTCTCTTTCTCTATGCTAGTCAGAACATCTGCAACTTGGAAATTTCTCCACAAAACAGAAGATGTGAATAGAACAGTTATAGCAGGTGTCATAATGTTTTAGAAATAGGAAATATCATAACTATAAATCAGAGGCAAGTATGAATTTGCTAATCCTAATTCTGAGTTCTAATTCCTTCAAGAAGTTCTGAACTGATTTATTCCCTACTTAGGCAGGCAAAATGCATGAAATCTCAGAATAAGTACAACACCAGAAACATGATATCTACATTGTATTTTTGAGCATGTAGATCTGGTAATGCTTTAAGTAACGTGATAAGAGTCAGCAGAAGCTTACCTTGCAGCTGAGAAGATTCTATGGAATAGAGGTTGGTCCTGAATTCTGGTGAGGTTCTGAGCAACTTCTTCACGTACTCAGCAGGATGGAGGTTCCCAACTTCTGGTTCAACAAAGAGGTGATGTTCTGATTTCTTTGAGTGGATGGATGGAGAGTATGAGGTAGTATGAATACAGGAAGTTAGGGCAGTTTCTAATATGTGAATCAGAAACTGTATGGATGGTTTCAGTCAAGAAATATTTGAGAACAAATGGAGTTTAAATGCCAGGAATCAAAAGTTAGCAGGTCTTGTGTGTTATGTTTACAGTTCTTGGCACTCTTGGGATTTTGGCAGGGGTTCACGACTTTTCTTTCTCAAATTTTCCGACCTCTTTTCAATGTCCAAAGGTGTTCTATTTACAGGCAAATGTTTTGTAGTTTTTGAGAGGTCCGGTAGCGCCAACATCATATGCTAGATGCTGACTTGTTCTTGAAGCAAGTTTAAAAAAAGGTGTGATAGTTGACAGTTTTTTGGCCTAGACTGGATTAGCAAGCATGGATTAAGAAAACGTAAACCCTCAAGCAAAAAAGTAATGCATGGACCCTCATATATTTATGTACAAAAGTTGCTTTTAAGGATAATAAAGGGTATTTCTATGCCACACGTGGGGAGATCCTTTGGATAATGACTCAAAAGTGCTTGTGAGCATTAAATGAGCATTAAATGATGATGAGATTTGTCAAAATCAGAAATCCTGTAATGTGAGATTTTGCATCATTGCTTAATTCAGTGTAACATAGAACAAACATCCAACTTCTAATCTTCTTATCTTCTGGTTCCAGCATGTTCTGAAGGAGCTTTCAGACTATCCAGTAAGCTTGCAGTACGCTTTGTAACCTTCTTTGATTCACTTTTTAAAACTCTGGATTAGAAGTTCTGCTTCAGCGTAGCATCCAATCTTCTGATCTTCTTATCTTCTGGATCCAGCATGTTCTGAAGGAGCTTTCAGACTTTCTAGGAAGATTTGTATCATGCTTTATAAAATTTTTGATTTACCTTTACAAACTCCAGCTGAAGCTTTGTGCAAACTTGCCCAGAAGTTCTGACCAAACTCCGTCTTGAAAGTGTCCAGAGTTTGTTGAGTATTTCAATTTCAAAGACGTGTCTCTAAGGAGTTATAACTTGAAATTCCAGCGTTTCTAGGAGAAGCTTTGTTCAGCAACATTCTAGATCATGTGGGGGTCTATAACTCTTGTTTCAGAGGCTGATCTAGAATCAACTTGCATCCAGGTGAAAATCTTTCCAGAAGTTCTGAGTTTTGTCATGCTTCTTAAACACTTAGAAAAGTTCTAAGTATTTAAAATTTGATTCTTCCCTTAATAAATTGGCTTTTGATTTTCTTGATGAAACAAACTTCATATTTCAACATGTCTTGATGAGATATGATTCTTGAAACTTGGTTTTGGTCAAAAAGCTAAAGTTTGACTTTTTTTAGTGTGAAAATGACCATTTTTCCCCTTGTGGGCAACTTTCTTGAAAAGTTGTAATTCAAGACTTGAGACTTGATAGGAGCAAACCTGAGAGTTCTGGATGATCCTTTGGGAAATGATAGGGCAAATTTTGGGGTACAACAACTCCGAAGAGGTCGACGAATTGGAAATGACAAAACACAAACCTGTATGTTACTATGTCATGAATAATGGCACCGTTGAAGAGCAGAGCGCCTTCTTCGAAAGGCCAAATGCTCCAATCTCAGCTGATCCAATCTCGTTTGAATCCACTCGTTTTCACCTAAGCCGACCTCAATCATAATACTCAGCGAGGGAATATGAACTTCCCCAGTTGAGGTTCTAGCTGAAGTACGGTAGCTGTGGAGGGCAAATGGCAACATCTCATGCCAGTCCTTGTATGTTACCACCATCTTTTGCACAATCTTCTTGATATTTTTGTTGGCAGCTTCCACTGCGCCGTTCATCTTGGGTCTATACGGAGAAGAATTGTGATGCTTGATTTTGAACTGAGTGCAAAGCTCAGTAATCATAGCATTGTTGAGGTTAGTCCCATTGTCTGTAACGATCCTTTCAGTAATAGCGTAACAGCAGATGAGGTTATGTTTGATAAACCTGGCTACCACATTCTTGGTTACTGAGGCATAAGAGGCAACTTCAACCCATTTGGTAAAATAGTCGATGGCGACAAGGATGAAACGGTGTCTGTTGGAAGCAGTTGGTTTGATTTCCCCGATCATATCAATGCCCCACATTGCGAATGGCCACAGAGCAGTCATGACATTGAGAGGAATAAGAGGTACATGGACCTTGTCGGCGTGGATTTGGCACTTGTGGCAAGTCCTAGTGTGTTGATGGCAATCAGTTTCCAAAGTAGACCAATAATAACCAGCTCTTAGGATTTTCTTGGCCATAGTATGTCCACTGGAATGGGTCCCAAAGAGGCCATTATGCATATCTTCCATACTTTCCTCTGACTCCTTCTTGTCCACACATCGGAGTAGAGTAGAATCGTGGTTGCGTTTGTATAGAATTCCGTTGCTTAGAAAGAATTTATCCGATAATCTTCGCAAGAACTTTTTATCATTGATGGAAGCCCTCTCGGGATATTCTTGTACCTCAAGATAACTCCTCACCTCATGATACCATGGTTTTTCTTCGTCGGTTTCGAGCTCATTGCAATGTGCAGGTTCGTCAAATCTCTCAATCATAATCATGGGAGCTTCATTGTCCCACCTGACTTTGAACATAGAAGACATAGTGGCCAAAGCATCAGCCAATTGATTCTCTTCTCTAGGAAAGTGCTCAAAAGTGATCTCTTCGAAGTATGGTATCAGAGTCAACACAAGCTCCTTGTAAGGAATGGGGTTAGGATGCTTAGTGTCCCATTCCCCCTTTACTTGGCTAATCACTAAAGCAGAGTCTCCAAAAACACTCAAGTGCTTGATTCTCAAATTAATGGCAGCTTTCAATCCCAGGATGCATGCTTCGTATTCCGCCATGTTATTCATACAATTAAAGCATAATCTGGCTGTGAAGGGAGTATGGAAACCCTCAGGAGAGATAATTACAGCACCTATTCCATTGCCTAGAGTGTTGGAAGCCCCATCAAAAACCACGATCCATCGGGATCCTGGTTTAGGTCTGTCATACGGTCCAGGTTTTGCACAGTCGGTCACCAATATAATGTCTTCATCCGAGAAGTCAAAATTCATAGATTGATAATCGTCAACAGCTTGGTGAGCCAAATGATCTGCCAATATGCTTCCTTTGATGGCCTTCTGTGTTGTATATTGAATATCATATTCAGTCAGAATCATTTGCCACTTAGCTATTCTTCCGGATAGGGCTGGTTTCTTAAAGATGTATTTGATAGGGTCCATCTTAGAAATCAACAGAGTAGTGTGAGTCAGCATATACCGCCTTAGCCAGCGAGCAGCCCACGCTAAAGCACATCAAGTTTTCTCGAGCAGTGAATATCCGGTTTCACATTCGGTAAACTTTTTGCTTAGGTAGTAAATTACGTGCTCTTTTCGGCCAGACTCGTCATGCTAACCCAATACACACCCCATAGAGTTCTCTAGTACCGTCAAATACATGATCAATGGTCTTACTTCCACTGGAGGCATCAGAATAGGAGGTTCTTGCAAATACTCTTTGATTTTATCGAAGGCAACTTGACAATCGTCATTCCACCTGATTACTTGGTCTTTCTTCAAGAGTTTAAAGATCGGTTCACAAGTAGCGGTCAGATGGGATATGAAATAGGCGATGTAGTTAAGACGACCCATGAATCCTCTAATCTCCTTTTCAGAATGAGGAACAGGCATTTCTTGAATGGCTTTTACTTTGGAAGGATCAACTTCGATGCCTTTATCACTGACGATAAAACCTAGGAGCCTCCCAGATCTTACTCCGAATGTACACTTATTAGGGTTCAATCTCAACTTGTATTTCTTCATCCTCTCAAATAGCTTTTGCAAGTGATCAAGATGTTTTTCTTCAGTTTGAGACCTTGAAATAATATCGTCCACATAGACCTCTATTTCATGATGGATCATATCATGAAACAGGGCTATCATAGCTCTTTGGTATGTTGCCCCTGCATTCTTCAATCCAAGTGGCATGGCTTTGTAGCAAAAGGTGCCCCATTATGTAACGAAAGTTGTCTTCTCCATGTCTTCGGGAGCCATCTTGATTTGGTTGTAGCCAGAAAATCCATCCATAAAGGAAAAGACCTTGTGTTGAGCGGTATTATCAACCAAGACGTCAATATAAGGTAGAGGGAAGTCATCCTTGGGGCTTTCCCTATTCAGATCCCTATAATATACACACATGCGGACCTTTCCATCTTTCTTTGGCACATGAACCACATTTGCAACCCATTGAGGTTAAGATGTGACTGCCAGAAAACCTGCATCAAACTGCTTCATTACCTTAGCCTTTATCTTCTCAGACATATCCAGCCGCATCCGACGAACCTTTTGTTTAACAGGAGGATAGTCTTCCTTCGTAGGCAGACGATGAAACACAATATCGGTATCCAACCCTGGCATATCTTCATATGACCAAGCAAATACTTCCACGTAGTCATGTAGCATCTGAACCAATCTTCTTTTGACAATGTCTTCTAGGTTGGCGCCTATCTTGATCTCTCTCCTGTCTGTCTCAGTACCTAAGTTGATGACTTCGATTGGCTCTTCATGAGGTTGGATAACTTTCTCTTCTTGTATTAAAAGTATGGCTAGTTCCCCTGGTATTTCAAAATCTCCCTCGCCTTCATCTTCGTCTTGGTGAATTTGATGTTCAAAATCATACTTGGCAATAGTAGAGTTGTTGACAATAAGGTCCAGAGTGGATGATGATCTGCAAATGTGTGTGTGTGTGTGTTCACATGTAAGATACATGGCTATTCAAAAAAGTAATAAAGGAAATGAAAGACAATGAACATAAAATTTGAATGCAAAGAGGTCCAATGGTTTATATTAAATGATCATATGATAAATGAAACATGAGCAAAACCCTTAACAAAATGGACCAAAGTTCCCCGGGCAAGGCACATGGCTTAGAAGTCGTTGTTTGGAAATAATATTACAGACATAGAGTTCTTGAATTGACAGAAAAAGTAAACAGTAATTACTCCTCAATGAAAGAAACAGGAATGAAATCCTTTTCATGCCAATTGTTGAGCTTCCCTTCGGTTGTTGGGTAGATCGAGTCTTCAAAAGCACACTCATCATCGGAGTCTTCTACAATGTTCACTTCAAGATTTTTGAGGTGGAGAGGTGGCTTTCCAGCACGAGCACTTCTAATTTCTTTTTGAGATTGGGAGGTGAAACCTAACACAAACTTGTCTGCCTTGAACGGGATGTCGAGGAGTTGACCCCACATCACATTGTTTCCTTCTTCTACCACAACACGGGCATCCTTAAGAGAAACCATATTGGGAATAACTTTATCAGCTCTTGGAGTGTCAGAGGAGATTTTGGTGGTGGCCATAACTTCAAACGTCTAGCAAGGAGTTTCTATGAATTCGCCATCCATTTCTACGTATTTGAAAGAATTGAGATGGCTTACCATAAATTCTTCCTCGCCACAAACAGTGCCAACCTTCCCTTGAACCGAATATTTTAAATTCTGGTGGAGAGTAGAAGTGACCGCACCTGCCCCATGGATCCATGGGCGCCCAAGCAAGCAAGAATACACAGGCCGTATGTCCATTATATAGAATGTGGAGTTGAAAATCTGTGAACCCACCTTAATTGGGAGATCCACCTCTCCATGAACCATCCTTCTCAACCCATTAAATGCCCTCACAACAATGTCACTTGGCTTCAAAACCAAACCTTCACAGTCTAGTCGATATAAAGCGCCTTTAGGTAACAAATTTAAAGATGAGCCAGTATCCACCAAGACATGAGACAAAGTTGTCCCTTTACATTCAACAGAAACATGCAAGGCTTTATTGTGATTCTTTCCCATGGGAGTTAAATCTGCGTCGGAGAACCCCAAACCATTGTCAACTGTCAGACTTGCTACGCAGTTCTCAAATTGATCGACTGTGGTTTCTTGAGGCACATGAGCCTTCTTCAAAAACTTAATCAAAGCTTGTGCATGGGCGTCGGAACATAGCAATAAGGATAACATTGATATTTTAGAAGGGGTTTTCCCCAACTGCTCTACTATTTTGAAGTCACTTTTCTTGATGATATTTAGAATCTCCTCCATCTCTTGAGTGGATGGTTCTTCCATAACAAACTTTTTAGCAGGTGCCTCTTCCCTAGCAGGCTCACCTTCTTTCCCTTTCCCCTTAGTACTAGCACCATAATTGCCATTGGTTATGCGGACTGGAACTGTGGTAGTGGTTGGTGGTGAGATATCAGGGGAAAAGACCCTTCCTGTTCTTGTGACCTTACTAGAACCACTAATATTAGTGACACCAACTTCATTATCATCAATCCAAGAATCTTGTTTTACCCCATGGTAATAAACCTCGGCACCGTAATTCCATGGCACCGCTTTATCAGAGGCGTATGGAACAGGTCCGACAGTAGTGATTAGGAGAGGAGCAATGATCGGTTCGTTCGAAATCCTGATAGGACCTTTGGATGAGACCCTAAGAGGTTTGTTTTAAATTGTTATGATGGCCAAATCTTCAGCTTTGTCGATTGAATTTTTGATGGTGGGAAACTTTTCGAATAGAATCTTGTGTCTATTTATCAGGCGTTGGACACCTTACTTCAGTAGCTCACATCCATTTTCTCGTTGATCACAACAGGCACAATTTGCGGAACATCCAGGAAACACACCGACTTTTAGAAAATTAGCTTTCACAATGGTCAAAGGAGTTGTTAAATCTTTGACAAAGGCGATAAAAGTAACATCATCAATGGCGTTAACCCCTTTGCCATGCTTTGGAATTGGCGCAATTATCACTTTTGGAGTAGCGGGTGTATCAAACTCAATTGTCTTTTTTTCTATCAAATCTTGAATTTTGTTCTTCAATGCCCAACACTGATCGGTCTCATGGCCGGGGCTGTTGGAATGGTATTCACATTTCGTATTCGGGTTGTAATTAGGTGAGGAAACATCAGGGTTGGATGGTGGATTGCGCAGAGTCACCAAATTAGCCTTTAGCAGATGTTGTAAGGCTGTGATAATGACATGCTTATTCTTGTAAATTGTTGTCAGGGAACTTCAGGTTTCTGATTGTTGGAGGGTTGCCTTTGAGTAGGTTGAGGGTTGGAAATTAATACAACGTTTACAGATGAATGATGGTCCTTCTTGGTATGGGCTCTTGCCCCATACACAACATTTGTTTCCTTTTTTCTAGTGAATGGCCTTCTGACGGAGTTGGATGTGGAACCAGATGCCATAGGAATTTTTCCGCTTCTAATACCGCTTTCAATCCTTTCACCAGTTAAAATCAACTTGGTGAATTCGGACGAAGAACTTCCAATTAACAGGTTGAAGAATGGACCAGTTAACGTACCTATAAACATATCAACTAGCTCTCTTTTGGTCAAAGGTGGCTGGACCCTACTGACAAGGTCCCTCCATTTTTGGCATATACTTTAAACCCTTCGTCACTTCCCATGGTCATATTCTAAAGCTGAACTCTCGTTGGTGCCAAGTCGGTGTTGTATTGATACTGGTGATAAAAGGCAGTGGCCAAATCCTCCCACGTATGGACGTGGGAACTTTCTAATTGATAAAACCACTCTAACTGAGTTCCAACTAGACTCTCCTGGAAAAAGTGAATCCATAATTTTCTGTCAGCTGTGTGTGGCTGTATTTTTCGCACATAAGATCTTAGATGTAGTTTGGGGCAGGAGACCCCATCATACTTGGAGAAGACTGGTGTCTTGAACTTATAAGGAATGACGACCCCAAGAACTAGGCCCAAATCACTAAAATCCAAGCCAGGCACAACTTGAATTTCAACTGCCTTTAGCCTATCCTCCAATTCTTTCTACTTTTCCTCACCAGCAGGTGGGTATTGTTCATCAAAGTGATCCTCATCTTCAGAAGCTTGATCATTCACACCTTCAACACGGGTGTTTCTTGCCTCTTCTGCTTGGTTCTCATCCTCCTCAGAGGAATCTTCGACTACTTGCACTTGGCGAATCTGTTCTTTGAATCTCTTCCCCATGTTGATGAGAGCCTTATTTTTCTTCTTTTTGGTGGTCAATGCTGTCATTAGCTCTTGCTTCCCTTTGGCCAAGGTCATCAAGGTGACTTGGAACTGAATGTTCTAAGCTTGCAAGTCCTTCACTGTTTGTTCAAGATCCATCCTTACTGAAATAAACAGTAGAAAGATGAGGAAACCTGTCATGAAAAGCTTGCTTATGATATGATGCATGACTATGTATATGCGAATGATTTCAAGGATTTAAAGAATTTAAATTTGTATAGACAAAGAGTGAACAAACGTTATCTTGCATTTAAAGAGTTCTGATTTGAATACAAACACGCCTCTTGGGCTTACAACAACAGAAATAAGCATAAAGTAAACTCCTAAGACAGAAAAGTTGTGCGCATCCTCTTTGGCGTAATATAGGTGTTTAAACTCCTTTCTTCATGAAGCTCCCTTTTAAGCTCTAATATCTTCTTCTCGCCCTCATAGAACTTAGCTTCAAAGGTGTCTCGCTCTCCTATTAACTGAATCCAAGCATTTTGCAAATCTTCAAGAGAAGTAGTCATATCAGGATAGAGGGTATTATGTGGAACATCTCCCTTAACTACTGGCTCTATGATAACAGGTAAGACGGCTTCATAAGGCATCTTAAGACTTTGAGCACGAGCCCACACCCATTTGAGATAAGGTTCCAAAGGAATGGAATTCTTACACCCCAACATCTTGCTATCAACTCTGTTAACCATACCCCAAGCTCGTATAAATCTTTAACGGTAACCTTGGGTATCACTTTCATAGTCAAACACAATTCCTTGGATGAGTACCTCATGAGGGCCATCTCTCCTAGCGTATCCAAATTTTCACAAATCTAAACAAGGGTTATAAGTAATGCCTCCCCTAATGCCAAGTAGAGGGACATTAGGGAATTCCCCACAACGATCAATGATGGTAATGTCTTCCAAAGAGCGATAATAACAGCGGATATCAGCATGTGAAAGTGACATCAATCTTTTAGAACACCTCATACCTTGTTCATTCTTCATCACAGATCTAGGTAGGTGCGAAATAAACCACCTAGCCAACAAAGGAGTGCAACACATCAAAGTCCCTCTTTTCTTTAAAGTGCGAGAGTGAAGAGAATGCAGGATGTCTCGAAGCAATGTAGGCACTGGATTACGAGATATGAAAACTTTGATTGCATTTATATCTATGAGTTGGTCAGGATTGGGAAATAGTACCAACCCATAGACGAGAAGAGCCAAAATCTCCTCAAAGGCTTGTAGATCCAAAATACTCCAACACTCTTGAGCCTTCTCCAACAAAAACTTCGCTAGGAGCCCTTTGACACCACTCCTTGTTACCCAATTTGCTACTATGTCAGATGGTTGCAAATGTAGAGCTCGAGCAATTTCCTCAGGTTTAGGGTCTCTTTCAATACCGTTGAAAGGTAACTGATCAAGAATAGGGGTCCCCATGAGTTGAGAAAATTCTTCCAAAGTGGGCACAAGTGGTAATCGGGAAAAGTGAAGTAATGATGCAAAGGGTCGAAGAATTGGACAAGCACCTTTACCATATCTTCTTCAATTCTCGAGGTAACCAAACTAAGGAGCCGAACATGCCTTTTGGTGAATGGAGAATCTTCAGGGACCCTTGATACTAAATCCTTGAGTTGTGGAGGTATCCTCACGAGACTGACTTGGATAGTGTTCCTACGAGCGGAAGCCATTTCCTACAAAACAGAACAAAGATGAATTCCAAAAATACTTGAAATGGTTAATGAGAATGCTTATGATGTTCATGATGTTTATGTACAAATATATATACAAATAAAGCAAACAAGTCCTTAGGTTTAGGATTGCATGGAGTCTCATAGGTAAGTACCCTCTTGAAGTTTAGTTGGCTCAAACCTGTCCTAGTAATAGTAACCGGGTTCTAAGGAGTTCAATATCACTGGTTTGTTTTCTCGGGCATTGTTTCAGTGCAAGCCTTTTTAATGGTGACCAAAATATCCCAAAAAATCAAACCTCAATGAGTGTAGTATCGAGTATCTACCAACTTCGGACTGCACCAAAGCCGGTCATCTCACTACGTCCTAATGGCCAAGTTGGTCAAGTAAATGTTCTAAAAGTCGGTTAGTGCTTCATGACATCACTCAGCGGCCCCGTATTCTCCTTGACTACTCAAGGGCTACCGGTACCCACAAATATGTCACGCTAACATAGCTATTGCTTAGACCGTGTCGGTATACCCTGCACAGTTTCCACAACGTATTACTACTCACCTATAAGGTATCCCAAATCCGGGTGGAGGATTCAAACCCAAATAAAGAACCAAAAAAAATGTAAAGCGTACAAGTCAAACAAAGAAAGCAAATAAAGGTGATTTAGCCCTAAGGTAACCCCACTTTTAAGACTAACTCCCCAGCAGAGTCGCCAGTTCTGTGATACGATGGGAGAACTGACTTGAGGTGTTTTGCGTTTGTATTCGCAAATGTTGCGGTTGAGTAAGAGTTGCCACCGACTTTTCTTTTATCCAAAAGGAAAGGTGAAAAAGCACAGGAAAGACCTTTAGAGATGTTTTCTTGAGTTCGGGGGGTAGATTATGAAAAGGGATGGTATTAGCACCCTTTTCATCCATGGTTTTCCATGGGCTCTTAGTTGCTTGCTAGATCACTTGCTTTTGTTTGAAAAATGTGCTTTTGTATGGTTTCGAAAGTATTTTTAAAAGGTGCCATCGTTTAGGCAAACTTTGTAATAGTTCTCGTTCTTAAGAACGTATACAAAGTGTTGAGCTTTTGAAAATATTTCAAATTTGGAAGATGTTTGGAAAGTGTATGTGATTATTTTTGAAAATAGCAAGGATATTTGCTTTGAAATTGAGAAAGCAACTAAAAGTAATCTACCTACTCAAAAGGTCTTAGATGTTCTTTTCCTCCTCCTTTAGATGTTGCTACCTCACCATTGTTTTGGTAAGAAACTTCATCGTTGGATGTGAAGGGACGGGCGTTGGGTCATCGTATGACCATGATAGCAATGTTGTGAGATGGCTTAGAACTTTTCTTTAGGGACTAAGATCATTTTGAAAGGCAACTTTGATAGCGTCATCGAGGGACTATGATCTTGTATTTTTTTGTGCTAAGACACCCCACAAGCATAACTTGGCAATTTTCGTAAGGCAACAAGTGGAATAACCCTAGGGGTGCTCGTGTGCATAGTGTGCTTGATTTTTGCATGCATTTAATCCTTGATTAGGGTTATCTACTTGTTGATTTTATCTTACCATACACGCCTAATTATTATACAGTATAAGGAAAACAATAAATTGCGAAAAATGAAATTCTACGCTATTACAATATTTAGGGGATGGGGGTACATATGTACGAATGGGGATTGCAAGTAAATATAAGTCCTAAGTTATTATTACAACCATATTGAAATGTATAAGAATGTACAAGGAAATGTGAAATGAACTTATTTTGTTTTAAGAAAATATTTTGGATCTTTTGTTTTTTTTAAGAAATAAAATAAAGCGTGAAAGAAATGTTTTTGATGTTTGCTGATTAATGGAATAGAAATTGATAGTAAAAATAATGAGAAAAGGAAAATAGGATTCAACGTATTACTGATTAAATGAGGTCAGAAGTTCTGACTCTGGCATACTGCAAAATATAAATCCTGTTAGTGAAAATATGTAAAGTCAGAAGTTCTGAGTCCACTGGGGACACAATTATTTTAAGAAGTTCTGATAGCACTGGCAACAAAATAGACTCCAGAAGTTCTGATACCGATGGCAACTAAACAGACGTCAGAAATTCTGAGATCACTGGCAGAACTTGGTCTCTCTCTCTATGCTAGTCAGAACATCTGCAACTTGGTAATTTCTCCATAAAACAGAAGATGTGCATAGAACAGTTATAGCAGGTGTCATAGTGTTTCAGAAATAGGAAATATCAGAAATATAAATCAGAGGCAAGTATGAATTCGCTAATCCTAATTCTAAGGTCTAATTCCTTCAAGAAGTTCTGAACTGATTTATTCCGTACTTAGGCAGGCAAAATGCATGAAATCTCAGAATAAGTACAACACCAGAAACATGATATCTACATTGTATTTTTGAGCATGTAGATCTGGTAATGCTTTAAGTAACGTGATAAGAGTCAGCAGAAGCTTACCTTGCAGCTGAGAAGATTCTATGGAATAGAGGTTGGTCCTGAATTCTGGTGAGGTTCTGAGCAACTTCTTCACGTACTCAGCAGGATGGAGGTTCTCAACTTCTGGTACAACAGAGAGGTGATGTTCTGATTTCTTTGAGTGGATGGATGGAGAATATGAGGTAGTATGAATACAGGAAGTTAGGGCAGTTTCTAATATGTGAATCAGAAACTGTGTGGATGGTTTCAGTCAAGAAATATTTGAGAACAAATGGAGTTTAAATGCAAGGAATCAAAAGTTAGCAGGTCTTGTGTGTTATGTTTACAGTTCTTGGAACTCTTGGGATTTTGGCAGGGGTTCAAGGCTTTTCTTTCTCAAATTTTCCGACCTCTTTTCAATGTCCAAAGGTGTTCTATTTATAGACAAAGGTTTTGTAGTTTTTGAGAGGTCCGGTAGCGCCAACATCATACGCTAGATGCTGACTTGTTCTTGAAGCAAGTTTAAAAAAAGGTGTGATAGTTGAAAGTTTTTTGGCCTAGACTGGATTAGCAAGCAGGGATTAAGAAAAAGTAAACCCTCAAGCAAAAAAGTAACGCATGGACCCTCACATATTTCTGTATAAAAGTTTCTTTTAAGGATAACAAAAGGTATTTCTATGCCACACGTGGGGAGATCCTTTGGATAAAGACTCAAAAGTTGTTGTGAGCATTAAATGAGAATTAAATGATGATGAGATTTGTCAAAATCAGAAATCCTGTAATGTGAGATTTTGCATCATTGCTTAATTCAGCGTAACATAGAACAAACATTCAACTTCTGATCTTCTTATCTTCTGGTTCCAGCATGTTCTGAAGGAGCTTTTAGACTTTCCAGTAAGCTTGTAGTACGCTTTGTAACCTTATTTGATTCACTTTTGAAAACTCTGGATTAGAAGTTCTGCTTCAGCGTAGCATCCAATCTTCTGATCTTCTTATCTTCTGATCTTCTTATCTTCTGGCTCCAGCATGTTCTGAAGGAGCTTTCAGACTTTCCAGGAAGCTTTGTATCATGCTTTATAAACTTTTTGATTTACCTTTGCAAACTCTGGCTGAAGCTTTGTGCAAACTTTCCCAGAAGTTCTGACCAAACTCCGTCTTTAAAGTGTCTAGAGTTTGCTGAGTATTTCAATTTCAAAGACGTGTCTTTGAGGAGTTATAACTTGAAATTCCAGCGTTTCTAGGAGAAGCTTTGTTCATCAACATTCTAGATCTTGTGGGGTCTATAACTCTTGTGTCAGAGGCTGATCCAGAATCAACTTGCATCCAGGTGAAAATCTGGCTAGAAGTTCTGAGTTTTGTCATGCTTATTAAACACTTAGAAAAGTTCTAAGTATTTAAAATTTTATTCTTCCTTTAATAAATTGGCTTTTGATTTTCTTGATGAAATAAACTTCATATTTCAACATGTCTTGATGAGATATGATTCTTGAAACTTGGTTTTGGTCAAAAAGCCAAAGTTTGACTTTTTTAGCGTGAAAATGACCATTTTCCCCCTTGTGGGAAACTTTCTTGAAAAGTTGTAATTCAAGACTTGGGACTTGATAGGAGAAAACCTGAGAGTTCTGGATGATCCTTTGGGAAATGATAGGGCAAATTTTGGGGTACAACAACTCCGAAGAGGCCGACGAATTGGAAATGACAAAACACAAACCTGTATGTTACTATGTCATGAATAATGGTGCCGTTGAAGAGCAGAACGCCTTCTTCGAAAGGCCAGATGGAGGTATGAAAAACCACCTTAAGCCTTTATTTATTAGGGCTAAAATTGAACAGGTGGGCATCAACAAAGTTATGGTGGATGGTGGGGCAGAAGTGAACTTGATGCCTCAATTCCTATTGAAGAGGATTGGGATGTTCGACATCGACATCAAACCACACAACATGGTGCTATCCAACTATGAAGGCAAAATAGGGCAAACTCTAGGAGTAGTCCAAGTAGAATTAAATGTGGGTACCATAACAAGACCCACCATGTTCATGGTAATTGCGGCAAAGACAAATTACAATCTTCTTCTAGGCCGTGAATGGATACATGGAATCGGGGCAGTTCCATCCTCAGTGCACCATAGGGTGGCAATATGGAGAAATGATGGGATTGTCGAAAACATAGAAGCAGACCAAAGCTATTTCATGGCTGAGGTTAATCATGTTGATAGAAGGAATTTCGACAGGAACTTAGCCAACATTGGGCCATGCACTGTAGAGGAAGGTGCTTCAACACCAAGTAATAATGCAATGTATTTCCTTACTCTTCACCCAACACATGGATTTTATTGGGACAAGGAAAACATGGGACCTGGAGAAGACGTGCTTGGAGTCCCAGGAATGCGGCCAACTGGTTGGGAAAACGAAGACTATGTCCATGTCTGAGTCTTCTTACTTCAAGAAGATTTCGGCCTATTTGGCTGAAAATAGGATGAAAGCGGATTTGGAAGCCGAAGTTAAAATTATGGCTGTTGAAGCCAAGGCTGAAGGGGTTCACAACAAGGGGCCAGGAATTTTCTTCAAACTTGAACCACCTGACGAAGACACACTTGTCGGAGACAAAGACCAAAGGCTTGATGCCATCTATGAGGATGAGCCTTTGGGGTTCGAGAAGGATCCAACAACATCCAACACGAAGATGCTAGCGCAAGATCCTCTCGAAGATGTGGATCTAGGAGATAGAACTAAAAATAGGCCAACATACGTCAGCGTGAAATTGAACCCAGAAGTAAGAGCAGAAGTGATCCAGTTGCTCAAGGAGTATAAAGATTGTTTCTCCTGGGACTATGACAAAATACCTGGTTTAAGCAGGGAACTGGTCGAATTGAAGCGGCCAATAAAGGATGGCAAGAAGCCCATCAAGCAGAGCCCAAGGAGATTCGCGCCAGAAATCCTGTCCAAAATAAAAGAGGAAGTCGAAAGACTCCTACGTTGCAAGTTCATCAGGACCACAAGGTATGTCGAATGGATAGCTAATATAGTTCCTATAATTAAGAAAAACGATTCTCTTAGAGTATGCATAGATTTTCGTGATTTAAATTCTGCTACTCCTAAAGATGAATACCCAATACCTGTGGCTGAAATGTTAGTAGATTCTGCTGCGGGTTATGAATACCTTAGTATGTTAGATGGTTATTCAGGATACAACCAAATTTTCATTGCAGAAGAAGATGTGCCAAAGACAGTGTTTCGATGCCCTGGCGCAATAGGTACCTATGAATGGGTGGTTATGCCCTTTGGCCTAAAAAATGCTGGGGCAACCTATCAAAGGGCAATGAATTCAATATTCCAAGATTTCATCGAGACCTTTATGCAGGTGTATATTGATGACATAGTAGTGAAATATATATCAGGGCAAAGCCATTTGGATCACCTTCGACAATCATTCAAAAGGATGAGAAAGCATGGCCTAAAAATGAATCCCCTTAAGTGTGCATTTTTTGTGCAGGCATGTGATTTTCTGGGCTTTGTGGTCCATAAGAAGGGTATAGAAATCAACCAAAACAAGACAAAGGCAATTTTGGAGGCAAAGGCGCCATCGACAAAGAAAGAGTTGCAGTCACTCTTAGGAAAAATAAATTTCTTACGAAGGTTTATATCCAACCTAAGTGGTCGAACTCAAGCCTTTTCCCCACTATTACGATTAAAACAAGAGGCCTCTGTCTGGAACGAAGAACATCAGGAGGCATTCGAAAGGATAAAGCAATACTTGGTGCATCCACCAATTCTTTCTCCTCCAAGAAGAAACAAGTGCATGAGATTGTACATTTCAGCGTCAGACAAAATGATTGGAAGCATGTTGGCCCAAGAAGATGATAATGGTGCCGAAAGAGCCATTTACTACTTAAGTATGGTCTTAAATGACGCAGAAACTAGATATAGCGATATAGAAAAGATATGTCTTTGTCTATACTTCTCATGTACCAAATTAAAATATTATATAAAGCCAGTTGATGTTTTTGTTTCTTCATATTTTGATGTTATTAAGCATATGTTGTCCAAACCAATTTTACACAATCGAATTGGTAAATGGGCTTTGGCTTTAACAGAGTACTCTTTAACTTTCATTCCTTTGAAAGAAATGAAGGGGAAAGTAGTCTCTGATTTCATTTTCGACCATGCAGTGGTCGGAATATCCCAAAACTTTATGGAACCAGAACCATGGAAATTATTTTTTGATGGCTCTGCACATAAAAATGGAACTGGGATTGGAATCTTGATTATTTCTCCAGATCAAATTCCAACAAAGCTCAAGTATAAGATAACTGGTCCTTGTTGCTCAAACAATGAAGCAGAATACGAAGCACTCATAGCAGGACTTGAGACTTTATTGGAATTGGGGGCAACTAGAGTCGAAATAATGGGAGATTCTGAGTTAGTAATCAAGCAAATTACCAAAGAATACAAGTGCATAAAAGAAAACTTGATGTTCTACTTTGTGGTGGCGAATAGGATGCTTCGAAAGTTCGAATACGTAGACATCAAGCACATCCCCAAACTAAAGAATCAGGAAGAAAATGATCTGGCTCAGATAGCTTCAGGATATAAGGTGTCGAAGGAAAGACTAGAAGGCCTAATCGAAGTACGTGGTAAGGTACTAGCAAATAAACTTTATCCGAAAGATTTAAAGAATTCAAGGCTAGGTTATGTGAATGATGCATATTTTGAGGTTTTAGCCATATATAGTTTAGAAGATACAAATTGGAGGAGTCCAATAATAAACTATTTGAAGGATCCAACAGTGGATACAGAAAAAAAATAAAATATAGAGCCTTGAGTTATGTGTTAATAGGAAACAAATTGTTTAAGAAAGCTCCAGAGGGAATTTTATTAAAATGTTTAGGGGAAAGTGAGGCTTACATAGCACTATCCAATATACATAGTGGGGCATGTGGAGCATATCAAGCGAGTCACAAGATGAAGTGGCTGCTGTTTCGATATGGTATGTATTGGCCTACAATCTTGAAAGATTGTATAGACTTCGCCAAGGGATTCCAAGAATGTCAGGTTCATGCAGGAATTCAACATGCTCTTGCGAGTGAACTTCATTCAATTATCAAGCCATGGCCTTTTAAGGGTTGGGCGTTGGATCTGATTGGCGAAATAAAACCATCATCATCAAAAAATTAGAAATACATTTTGGTAGGAATAGATTATTTTACAAAATGGATAGAAGCAATACCCCTGGTGAATGTCGACCAAGAAGTCATTATCGAATTCATACAGAAGCATATTGTGTATAGATTTGGAATCCTAGAAACCATTACAACTGATCAAGGATCAGTGTTTACTGGTCGAAAGATGCAGGAGTTTGCTAAAGAAATGGGTTTCAAATTGTTAACATTGACACCTTATTATGCACAAGCCAACGGGCAAGTTGAAGCAGCTAATAAGGTGATCATAGGGCTAATTAAAAAACATGTGGGAAGAAAGCCAAAAAATTGGCACAAAACTCTAGATCAAGCTATATGGGTCTGTCAAACATCTCCCAAAGAAGCAACGAATACAACTCCATTTTGTCTAACATTTGGGCATGATGCAGTCTTGCCAGTAGAAATTTATTTACAATCAGTCAGAATTCAAAGGCAAAATGAGATTCCTTCAGATCTCTATTGGGAAGCAATGATGAATGAACTAGTAGATTTGGACGAAGAAAGACTGTATGCTCTAGAAGTCTTAAGAAGACAAAAATAAAGGGTAGCCAGAGCATACAACAAAAGGGTTAAGGGTAAAATCTTTTCGAATGATGATTTAGTTTGGGAAGTAATTTTGCCAATGGATAGGAAAAATAAGTCATTAGGGAAATGGTTCCCACATTGGGAAGTCCCCCTTCGAATCATTAGAACCTTTACTAATAATGCCTACGAAATTGAAGAACTGGCAGAAGACAAGAGGATCTTAAGAATAAATGGTAAGTATTTGAAAAAGTATAAGCCTTTTATTCAAGATCTAAAGATTTCGACAGAATAACAAAGATAAAGTAACAAGTAACAGGACCAAACATGGTATTGGAGTGCCAAACTGGTTTTGTTCGAAATTACAGCATAAGGCTTGTTGGCCTATACAAAAGAAAAAAAACAAGAATCAAATAAGTCAAAATACAAGTTATCAGAAAGTAAGGTTGGTCTTTATCTTGTCATATTTGGCCCTGGAAAAGCCTAGCCTACAGACAATGTAAGCTTTTGCAGTTCGAAGGGAAGTTACTTTGCCTTCTAAGCTCCTAGCTTCGTCAATACATTGTATGCCTTGGTTCAGTTCTTCGCTGGCCCCGTCATTTTTCTCTGCTTCGAGAGCCTGATGACGTTTTTCAGCCTCAAAATTTTCTTCTGCAACTCTTCAATCTGCTTTCTCCAGAGGGAAATAGAAGAAGAAATCTTGTCTTGCTCCTTTTGGGCAAGTTCTTTGGCTTTCTCGCGCTTCTCAACCTTATCTGATAACTCAAAAGCTTGCGCCCACCTCAAGTCTTGAAGTTGTTTCTTCTCCGTGAGTTTGGAATCCACATCTTTCTCTCTGAGAAAGTAAGATTCCAAGTTAGTGATAAGCGTGGTCAAATCAATCAGGACCTCAGCAATCTCAGGGGGACATTTCCCCAAATCGACTTTATGGATCAGCTTCCTCATAACGATACCTGCAGTTGCGTTTATCTTCACCAAATCAAATAAATCCGCCCCAAAGACTGTGTCTTTGATTTTTTGAAGCAATGCTTCATTGGATTCTCCAGTCGAAGTTTCACTTGAAGCAGTGATTAGACTGGGGCAAGGACTTGCTGCCATTAAGTCCTTTTTGGATCTAAAAAGTCTGATATACTGCATAGGGTTCGTCTTCTTCAAAAGCTTCATTTCTTCAACAGAAGGAAGAACATATTCAGTAACTTTGGAGTTGGGAGGTTTTGCTGTGGGATCCTCAGTTTTAGATGAAGTTGGAATATTTTGGATTTGTTGACCTTGTTCCTCAGTGTCATCCATGTTGGTATCTTCGTGTGGAATGACGTCATCTTCATCAGCACAGTCATTGGCATCATTATTGGATTCTTCTTCGTCATATTTCCCCTATTAGCCTTCGAGGAAGCATCAACAGATGGAGTATCGTCTGAACTGGCTTGAATAGGTTTCCCTTGAGCAACAGTATCGGTTTGTTCGTCCGTTATTGTTTGTCATTTCGATTTCTGCGGTGATTGAGGAGAACCAGGGTCCTCTGTTCGGAGATCTTTCTTGTGCACATCAGTGGTTGAGCCTTTGTTTGAAACTTTCACCAAGGAAAGTGGGATAGATGGTGTGCTGGCGCTGTGAGGAACCCCATGCTGAACTGGAGATTCGCTAAGGTTGATTGGTTGTTCCTGCAAAATGAAACATGGGTTAAAATCTGATTAAATTGAAATTCGATTTAAAAAGAATTTTTTTATAAAAGTAATTACCTTTGTTCCCTCATCCCCAGGGCTGGAGTTATCACTTTCAATTTCTTCAAGTACTCAGGCTACAAGTGTGGCCACACTATCTTTTCTCTTCTTTGGACTTGGAATGAATTGATTTTTGGTACAAGTTTCCCTCGAAGGAGAACCTGCAGTGGAGGATTTTATTTTCTTCGTCTTATTTTTGGCTTTGGTAAGATCCGCAAATGGCTTGGTGTTGGTTTTTTCAGGTGTCGAGGTAGACTCGCCTATTTGTTTTCTCTTTTTTGGAGTCAATGGAGGTTTTCCGGTATCCTAAAACAAAAATAAAAAACCAGAAATCAATGCATGATTCAACAAGTAGGTAAAAAATGAATAAAAAGTATAAGCTTACCTTGTTGGTCTTGCTAACTTCTCTAGCCGCTTCAGAAATGCTAGTTGTCGAAGACTTTGGTATTGAGGCTGCTTGCGTAGAACCCGTTGATGTAGTAGCCTTCATCACTTTGGTGTGCTTTCTCTTAATAGCTGTAAAGGGAGCGAGGGTTAGAGATTATTTAGAAGAAAAGAATTGAATTCTAAGTAACCAAGGAGTCCATGGTTTCCAAACCTTCACTTTCTGGAGTGTCCATCCTGGCATGTTTTAAATCCAGATGAAGGAATCCTTTGAAACTATACAAACTATGCTTGGTCGGAACCACTCGTTTTTCAAGCTTAAGTGTATCTTGCCTCATGAATTTAAAATCCTCTTTCACCGATAACCATGGTGGATAAGGTGGATACCAGGACAAAGCGAAGTCTGCTGTAGGAAATATGGGAAATTTTGGAGGCTCTAATTGAAAAGCCAAATCATATCTGTCCTCAGGTTTGACACACGAAGGTATGCGCAAACGGGGAGTTTCGCTGTAAATTTTTCTTTCAAGGTCACAAATGCATCTTGAATGGTTCGACCAAGATCAGTGGGATTGTAAAAAGTTTCAAAGTATTTTTGGAATGCCTGGATCTCCTTGATGTGTCGTTGCGTACATTTTTTCATTTTGTCCTGCACATAAGCAAAGGCTTTTGTTAGATGTTTTTGGAAGTCTTTGATGCCGCACATGTTGGAGGAATAATATTCTTGCCACCAGTCCTCAAAGTCTTTAGTGCAGTAGTGTGAAGGGGTAAAGGGCACAAGAGTGATGTGGAAAAGGCCTGTGAATTTGCTAATGATGCTTTGGGCTTCGACATTATTAAAGTTCATACCTCTGTGGCAAATACCACTCTTGTTATGATATAATGGTTTTGGTAGAATTTGGAAAAGGCCAAATTGTCTTGCTACAAAGTTTGGCTGGTAGGTGAGCAGAATATTCTGGGTTTTCTTAGGCATAATCCTGGTGAGGAGAAGTCTAGGAGTAAGAAAGGCTTCCCAGATTTGAAGGGATTCTACTTGTTGCTCAGTCGAAAGATTCAATAATGGTCTGGTAAACCATTCTGGGCCATGACTTCTTGCAGCAAAAAGAGCCATCGAAGGAGTGTATTTGTGCTTCTTCGCAAACATCATAAGGAGTCTGGTGAAGCACTCTTGCAAATTTTTTCCTCCTTCGTCAGGGGTCAGTCGAACTAGTCTGGTTCCTTCAATAGTCCTATTCTCGACCTCAGGATCAACTTCATTAATGGTGTTGTAGGTTGAAAGAGAAGGTTCAAATGTGGCGTTAAACCACAATTCCAACAACCAATAAGGTCCAGCTAAGAGGATGTTGGTTTGGGGTTCGAATTCTTTCAGTCTCGAAGAAGCCTCTCCAAGACTTTCGTGGAGTCCAGCGAGAATCAATTCGCTCAAGCAAATGTTTCGACCAACATGCAATTGATTAGCAAGGGTCAAGAATCTCCTAGCGACTTGGAGAGACTTGCAGCAGAAAACGCACCTTGAGAGCCACAACGTAAGGAAAACACTGTGCTCTTGATCATTGACTTCATCTGTGGTTCCTATGTAATGATCCATATAATTGTTATATGTGGGAGAAGTTTTGCTGAAATCAATAGTATCCTCACTATCGATTGTTGGATTGAAAGTCTCTCCAGTGGGTCGAAGCCCAGTGATGGCAGTAACGTCGAAAAGGGTTGGGGTAACCATACCACAAGGAAGGTGGAATGTGTTAAAAGTACTGTCCCAGAAGTACAACAAAGCCATCAACATTAGTTGTCAATATTCAGGACCAGATTTCGACAAATAAATCAAGTCGAAAATCCCTAATTCCTTCCAGATAGTTAGCTTTACTTTTTCTACCCTAGCTAACCAACCTACATATTTTTGATCATCTTTCGACGGACCTGATCTAAATGGGCGTGATACTTCAGTAACAAAGTCTAAATTTAAAGGGATTTTTATTAGTTCTTTTTCTTCCCGGGGAAGGTTCTTTTGAACGTCTTGTTCATCATCTGCCTTAGTTTTTATGACTACATCAGTCTTGCTAGCAATGGGTTTGGTGGAATGGCTAGTTGGAAAAAACTTTTTTAGTTTAGGTAGTTTCTCTATATCAAGGACTGGACCCATAAACCCTAATGTTTTAGAGGCAAGAGTAAAAGGAATTAATACTTGTGAAGAATATATGGCTATCTGTTCATTCTTCAAAGATGGTGTTGGGACGAGTTCCTGGTTCCCAATCATTAATGGTGTTGATATTTGAAGAAGGGATTGAGAGGCGGCATTGTCTTTGTTTCGTTTACCCTTTTCAGATTTAGTTTTGCTTTGAGACGCCATTGATGCAGATAAGAAAGATTTTGTTGAGAAAGTTTTGCTGAAGATTTGAGAAAGAAGAAGCTTGAAAGTTGAATAAGATTAAAGAGAAAGAGGAAAAAGAGATTAAAAATTACTTATATGGAATAAAGTGAACCTTTTGATGAAAGAGAAAATTAAAATTCTCAGGTTAGTGGGGCACGTGTAGCATGATCCTGCATGCTGATGGACGGTTTTGTGAGTTCCAAGACAAGAACTAGTCATTGTAGCTAATGATGAAATTTATAGATACCCATGCTGTGATTTGACATTTTGAGATTAAAGATCATCATGAGGATGATGTCACAGTAGTTGAAAGATTGACAGCATGTTCAGGGAGTCGAAATTTTGAAGAGGTTACAAAAAATATGCATTTCTTGTTTCGAAATGAATATTTCTTGGGGGCAATTTATTAGCTGGAAATTTCGACTAAGGGTTTTTAAGTTAAACTCGAATATGCTTCAGAATATTCCACTCCTTTATTTATGTGAAGCCATAAAGGTTGAGATTCGAATTGAGTAAAATTCGTTGGAAAGGTTTACCAATTCGAATTATTGAATAAAGATTGTTATTCGAAATATGGCTAAGGTTTCAAACATTTTTCGACCGTCTTCAGAGATTTGCGCTCAAGATAAGAAGGAGATTCGAATTCAAATATTTTGATCTTATCCGAAAGGACGCGTGGAAGGCTCTGAGTTCATCGAAGACATGCAAACAGAAACGTGGCATTAATTCTTGTAGAAGACCGTTAGGGTCGAAGTAGTATAAATAGTGGCCTCAGTATTTCGATTAGTGTGTGTGAACATCTTTGTACAAATTACTAAAAAATTACTCAAAGTACCAAGTGTCAAAGAGAAACGAGTTTATTGAGGATGTACGTATGATACACCCATTTAATATAAGTGCATTTACTTTTGCAGAATTTCCAATAACCTTTACTTAAGTCTTTTTCAAGTTTAGAAGTAATTTTACTTTCACTTCACATGCATTTTAATTCGACATTTGAAGCCCTTTGTCTTCATATATAAAACATGTTAAAACACAATAATCAAGTTAAAGGATTAATAAAGATACTCGTGTCCTGAGATCAATCTGATCAATCTTACAAGTAACTGGATCTGTGAAGGGATTTAGAAGATCAGTGGTTGTTTACCAAAATTTGAGGGTAAACAGACACTCAACGATACGAAGCTGCAAATTTCAACTTCTGACATTTTCTTGTCTACCCTGCGAGATCCTTGAAAACATTGCATGCATGCTATTACAAGGCTTTGGAGAGGGGGTTACATGACCAAAAACCGGGGATTAAACAGTAAATAATATGCGGTAAACTCTAATTAAAAAATATTACAAACCTGAAGCAAATACAATAATTGGAAAACAAAATATTGCGCGCGAGAATTAAGTACGGAAATCCAAGTTTAAATTCCAAAATCTAATCAATTAAAGAGAAAATATTTTTTTGTATTTTATTGTTGAGAAAAATATTTGAAATCTTAACCTAAATCAAACTAATTAAAGAAAAATATTTTTTGGTATTTTATTGAGAAAATTAAATATTTGTGAATTAAACCTAATTTGTCTAATTAATTTTAATTATGAAAACAATCAAGTCAATATCATTAAATTAATTATTTTCCAAAAAAAACTAATTTTAATAAAAGACCTAATTCTACATTTTTGTGGTTTTCTTGGTTTTATGATTAAATAAAAAAAAGATTTTTTTGTGTTATTTTTGTAAAAGGAAATGATTAATCAAATAATTAAAATAAAGGAAATAAAATAAAAAAAGAAAATAAATTGGGTCTGTATTGTTGAGCAATTCAGGGGGTGTAGTACTGAATTTGTTAGGCCCATTCCTTGCTCAGCCCAGTCAACGCGCTAGATCTAGTGTGATGCTCTTTCTGACGGTCCATGGTATGACTTGGGCGTTGGATCTGGATTGATGATGAATCCAATGGCTGGATGGTTAGTTGTAAATATAATAACATAAATAAATTATAAAGGAAATAAAGTGGTCTTTCCCAAACGCGCGAGTGATTCAAATCACCCAATGGGATTCTGCCACCTAATTGTCTTCTTCCCCATAACTCTTATTTTTGGCCATACTTTTACCTACAGTCGTTTCCGTCACTAAAAGCTATAGTGACGGATTTTGTTCGTAGCCATAAACCTGTAAAATTCAAAAACGCAGCACAAGCAGAATAAATTCAAACCAAAGACATGGATCAATTGCAAATCATCTTCTAAGCATGATAGTACCCCTGATTTGTCCAATTTTGCCTCTATATGGAATTCCCAATTTGGGACCTCAAAACCCTAACAATGGCATCGTGCCATTCCCGCACTTAAACTTCAATCAAACCAATCAAAAACATTTCAAATATGATAGCAAGCATGGATATATCATCAAAACATGTTTATGATGTATAAATTATTGAAAACGAATTTGAAAAAAGATGAAAACCGTGGCACTATGAGGCGTGATTTATGAAGGTTTTAAGGCTTGAGGATGATTGGAATGGCTTCAGAAAATGTCCAGGAATGGATTGCTGGCCTTGAAATTGCTTGAATTAGTCTATGGAGGAATATGTGATCAACACTTTTTTTGACAAAAATTTGAAGTTGACTCCTTTGCTTTCACGACCAAGAACCCTTTTTTATGCTTTGGAAATGTTGTGTATATATCATAGAATGATTTAGGTCAACAAAAACTGATCATATCTTTGCTAATTATGGAGATTTTATTTCATTCTTTGCCTTGTATGATTTGTTTCCAAAATAGACCAAATTAAGATCTTTTCCAATCACTTAGCTCTTGCACAATTTTTTTGATTTGCTAGCTGTTCATGGACTCATAATATGCTCATAAAATCAAATCTTTGATTTTATTTGATTATTCTACTATTTAAATTGATTTATTTTGATTTAAATGGATAAAAAATCAAAACAAATAATAAAAATAATAAAATAATAGGTGAATAAGCTCAGGGGTCGTGGGACATCTTAGTAACAAGTTTCAAACAAGAAAACATGGGCCCATTTGGAAAAAAAGTCATTTTGATCAATGTTGACTTCATGCACATTTCAGAAAATTGGTTAATTTTGACAATACATATCTCCCTCAACTTTAACCCTAAGAGGGTGTTCTTGGACTTTTTAGAAAGCTTAGGATGTCCCCTAAACAACCCTTTTGGTTTCATCTAAATTGGGTCTTCCATGTTCATGTAAGAAGCTTTGACCCAAAAATTGTTTTTGTTGACTTTTCTAAAGGACCTATAATGTA
The DNA here is from genome assembly GCA_948472305.1 of Vicia faba. Classification (NCBI taxonomy): domain Eukaryota; kingdom Viridiplantae; phylum Streptophyta; class Magnoliopsida; order Fabales; family Fabaceae; genus Vicia; species Vicia faba. The sequence continues at coordinate 723,938,279 of OX451738.1, read as the reverse complement.
GAAATTCATATCTTTTGATGAGTGCATATTTTGAACTTGGAGTTTGACTGTATGTGGGCCACAATTGACTTTTGACCTAGTACAATTGATTTTCAGGCATCTGGGAAATTGACTGAGCAAACTTCTTGTGCAAGGCACGAAACTTGACATGGATGATCTTGAGAACATATTAGGACCATGGAGGGCATCTGGGACCTTTGGAGCCCCCCCGCACTGATGAAAATGGAAACCCTAGTTTGAGGTACATTGCCTTAGGAGGGAGTTTGTCTAATCAACTCTTGGGCATCCTTAAACAAGTTGAGGACCTCAATGGGCACGTGTTGAGTAAAATGAGAGAGCAAATTTTGGGGTACAACAGCTGCCCCTGCTCAATCTTCTTAAACTTAAGGATATAGATTGGCTGTCTGCCTTTCGTAGTCTGAAGGTGGAAGATGATTGAACACTAAGTGCCCAGAAATTTGTACTCGTCTGAGATGGTGCTGGAATGTGTAGGTAGTATCAGGAATGGGCTTACAGATGCCATTTAGAAAATATGATGGAAGATTGTCGAAGATGGGCTTAAAGATGCCATCCAGGATGGTGACGGAGAGTCGTCAGAGATGGGCTTAAAGATGCCATCCAGAAGAATGTTGATTTTATGAGATATTCCTTGAATGAGAATTCCTGTTCCTGTCGTCAAGGAGGAATCTGCTGAGGAATGTTGGTCTCTGTCTTGGGAGAAATGGAATTTAAGAAACTTCAGTTGTCCGTTACTCTACTGGGGAATCATCTCTTAGTCAAGGAGATGAAAATGAACCGCTATCTGGTCTTGCTCCAGGCCTTATAGTGATTTGTTGAGGATAATAAGACTGGCTGCTATCTGGTTGTGGTCCAGGTTTTACAGTGACTTATTGGGGAGATGAGATTAAACTTGCTATATGGTCGTGCTTCAGGCTTTGCAATCTCAAAAATTGATATCTGGTCGTGCTCCAGGCTTCAGAAGGAATTAAGTGGTTATCCGATCGGTTTCTATGCTTCATAGCTTTTTTAACTGGAAGAGAAATCTTAGTATTGATTTGACTGGACCAGGGAAAGGTCTCGAGCTGTCTTCAACCGGGAAAGAAATCTTAGCATCGATTTGACTGAACCGAGGGAAGGTCTCGGATTGACTTTGTCTAACATAGAAATCAGGAGAATCTTAGCGGCGATTTGGCTGACCCAGACGAAAGTCTTAGAACATCTTTAACTAGAATAGAAACCTTATTTTCGGTTTGACTGAATCAGAGAAAATCTTGAAAAGTGTTGGAATATCTTCAACTGGAAAAGAAACCTTGGTGTCGGTTTGACTGAACCAGGGAGAACTTATGAGAATTTGATTGCATCTTTCCCTAAAAGGTAAAGAGTTAGTCGTATGTAATGTCATGATGTATGAAATGTATTGAGTAATGATATTCTCAAAATAAATGAGATTGTGCTGTATAATATGTATGCACATGCCATGATGTATGGATATGCAATGCTATTGTGATATTCTCTAGATGGGGAAAATAAATCATGGACTGCTGCTGGAGAGTATAAGGAGTTGAGTTCTTCGTTTCCACTGGGGATAGTGACCGAAGATGATTAGCTGGGGATTTACATCCATTCTGCTTGAGAACATTCTGCCGGAGGAGACTCTATCTGAGAATAATCCTGCGGGGGAATGACTCTATGGGGAAGAGAGATATTCTGTTGGAAGATCTGCTGATTTATAGAAATAAACTCAGTTGGGGATGAACTTCCATTGCTGGAGAGAAGAGTTCTGTTGGAGATTGAGCTTCCGTTGTCAAAGAAATAAACTCTGCTCGGGAGATGGCTTTTAAAACTGCTCATGGTTATAAAACTCGACTGGGGAATGTAGATATCATCTTTCTGAAGGAACCTGCTGGGGAAGGAATTACTGCTTGGGGATACGGAGGTCGGACCTTGGTTGTCTCGACTCTGTGGGGAATATAGGTATCACTGGCTTGTATATGATAGTGACTTTGCTTCTAACTGTCTCTGCCCCTTGTACCATGCTGGAAAAAGTACACGCGGAGATTTTGTGGATGGATCTATATCGTGATTGTACTTGAACATGTATTTAATGAGTGTTAGGATGACATCCGTCTCTGGATCGTATCTGATATGTACTTTAAACATGTGTTGCATGAGTGTCAAAATGACATCCATCTCTGGATCATATCTGTACTGTATTTGAAACATATGTTGAATGAGTGTCAGAATAACATCCGTCTCTGGATCGTATCTGAACTGTATTTATAGGAGAATCTGGAGTAAGTATCAGGATGACATCCGTCTCTGGATCATACCTGAATTGTTTCTAGAAGAGAAATCTGGAATAAGTACCAGGATAACATCCGTCTCTGGATCGTACCTGAACTGTTTCTAGAAGAGAAATCTGGAATAAGTACCAGGATAACATCCGTCTCTGGATCGTACCTGAACTGTTTCTAGAAGAGAAATCTGGAATAAGTACCAGGATAACATCCGTCTCTGGATCGTACCTGAACTATTTCTCAATGTATGAAAATCTTGAATAAGTAGCAGAATGACATCCGTATCTGGATTGTATCTGAACCGTTTCTTGAATAAGTAGCAGAATGACATCCGTATCTGGATCGTATCTGAACCGTTTCTCGATGTATGAAAAATCTTGAATAAGTAGTAGAATGACATCCGTATCTGGATCCTATCTAAACCGTTTCTCGATGTATGAAAATCTTGATAAGTAGCAGAATGACATCCGTATCTGCATCGTATCTGAACCGTTTCTCGATGTATGAAAATATTGAATAAGTAGTAGAATGACATCCGTATCTGGACCGTATATGAACTGTTTCTCGATGTATGAAAATCTTGAATAAGTAGCAGAATGACATCCGTATATGGATCCTATCTGAACCATTTCTCAATGTATGAAAATCTTGAATAAGTAGCAGAATGGAACCCGTATCCAGATCATATCTGAACCGTTTCTCGATGTAGTGCTCTTGATGATTGTTGACCAAGGTGCTAAGTCTTCCACGGATAGACAGGTAACAGGACATAGCTGTACATTTTAAATCCCTAACTTTTTCCTGGACTTCCCTTTCGGGTTTTCAGTCCACCGGGATACCCTTTTTTGCCCAAGCCGCCTTTTCAGGTTTTCGACTTGTCGGGTGTTCAAATTTTTTTTTTGTATATCCCTAACTTTTTCCCGAACCCTTTTGGTTCGCCGGGATGCCCTTACTTTTGCCTAGGTATGTCAACCTAGCGGGTCTTTTTCATGAATAGTGTTTTTTGACTATGTCCACGCTCTTAGGATGTAGAGAGTTATCACCGTCCATAGTGTTGTGTTGTAGTACTGTCAAAAATGTTTTCTTGATGGCACATGAGTCGTCGCTGGAATGCATGTGCAATACCCCAAGTGATTCAGATGGAGATCTGCCCCTGGTTATTTGGCACCTTTGGAGAGACTGCCCCAGGTGTGTTAGACACCATGTCCTGCCCCCTTGCTTATGGAAGACCTGTTTACTAGAAGTGTCTTCCATTTGTAGTAATTATGGAGAGTTTCCATTCATTGAACTTCTATCATGAGAACTTCTCTGCTGTTAAAAAAATAGTTACATGAAAACAATGGTATTTAAAGAATGCAAAGCTTATGTCTGTCTTGAGGTTTTGAAAATGCAGTTTTTTAGTAAAATAGAATTTTGCAAAGATGTGATATCAACTCAGGATTTGTAACGGACCTTACAGCAGTCAGAATACCTTTTGTAACAGTATGCTTTCGAACTAACCCATGCTTCAGCTAGGACTTTTAAGGGTTATAACGTGGCCTGGTTCACGGTTCAAGAATCAAAGGATAAAGGCTCAAATTTTATTTGTTCCCAACCCGTTCTTCCTGATGTTCTTCAGTCCTAAACTCAACTAATTGTGCATTTAGATCCCGTTTGAGTCTTTGCTCTGATATTCCAGTGATGGTTCGGAAATTGAACGTTTATTTTGAAGCGGAAATCATTTTTGTAATCTTCTTTCTGTCGAGGATTTATAGTAACCTCTTCCTTTTTTGTTTTCGTTATCCCTACTTTTTCCTGAACTGTGTCTTTTGGGATTACAGCCAGCGGGATGCCCCAATTTTTTCTCAAGTCTCCTTCACAGGTTTTGACTTAATGAGCTTTCATTTTGAGGGGTAATGACTTCCTGTCTTGATGATGATATGGAACCATCACCATTTTTTGGAGGGCATCTTCTACACTATTTGTCGTGTATGAAGGTAGAGCTTGTAACTGGATGCACATTTGAGTTAACTGAGAACACTACCCTGCCCCAGGTTATGATTAAGGGTTTTAATTTGTGTAAAAGAAAAACTCATGCTTCTTTGGCTCAAAGGGGTTAACTAGGGATTATCTTCCTTATATCTCCATTGTTTAGGATTTGAAAAAATGCCTGTACATCGTCAGCCAGGTTTGTCCAAAAGCATACTGTATGGAACATGGTATTTTTCGTCACCCTCCCTCTAAAGGCTTGTAGCTTGTAACTGAGAGTTGAATATCACAAAAAATAAGTAAAAACACAGTTTAAATATAATGAATTACTTCAAGACAAACATATGCAATGCATTAATGGGAACACCAAAGTTTGGCATTACAATAATTGTTCGAACAAGCAAAAGAAATTACAATTGAGAAATCACAAATGAATTGGACACTCTCAATGATTTTGCCTAGGAGCAGTGATCACTTTATGAGTCTCTGGAGGGTCGAATTCAATCTCCTTGGCGTCAATCATATCCTGAATTTCGTTATTCAGGGCCCAACAACCATTCGTATCATGTCCAGGACTATTAGAATGGTATGCACACCTTTCGTTGGGGTGGTAGCTGGGAGCAGAAGTCTTGGGATTATGTAGAGGAGCCTTTAATGTAATCATCCCTGCCTTCAACATGTGTTGTAACGCTTGTGCTAGTGACATGTTGATCTTGGTGAATTGTCTTTTAGGTGCGACCTTCTTACGATGATTCCCCTGTTGATTCCGTTGCGTGGGTGTAGGATTAGAGGCCAGCACTATCCCCTTAGGTTGGTGGTAATTTGTCTTGTTATGACCCTTCTGGCCATACACAACATTGGCTTCCATCTTACCCGCAAATAGCTTCTTATCAGCAATAGAAGATGCAGCCATCGGGATCTTCCCACTCTTGATACCACTTTCGATCCTTTCTCCAGTCAGAACCATCTCTGTGAATCCAGATGAGGAACTCCCAATCAGCATATTAAAGAACGGGCCAGTCAGAGTTCCCATGAATATATCTACCATTTCTCGATCATTCAGAGAAGGTTGTACCCTGCCAGCTAGATCCCTCCATTTCTGGGCATATTCTTTGAAGCCTTCGCTAGAATCCATAGACATGCTTTGCAGTTGTGTACGGGTGGGAGCGAGGTCTGCATTATACGGATATTTCTAATAAAATGAAGCAGCAAGGTCTCCCCAGTTACGAACATTAGCTCTCTCCAGTTGGTAGAACCATTCAAGCTGAGTCCCTGACAGACTATCTTGAAAGAAATGAACCCACAAATTTCTATCAGCGGTGTGGGGATGGATCTTTATGACATAAGAGCGGAGATGGAGTTTTGGGCAGGACACCCTATCATACTTTGCAAAAATTGGATCTTTGAACTTCTGCGGGATGACCACTTCCGACACTAATCCCAATTCTTCGAAATCCAGCCCAGGTATCCTTTGGACTTCTATAACACTCAAGCGATCTTCCAACTGCTTGTATCTATCCTCAGTGGGAGGATACTGCTCATCATTGTAGTCGGTATCATTGTCAGAAACTTCAGGACTGGGATCCTTCTCCCTTGCCTCTTCTTCTTGATTCTCCCCTTTCTTGGATGAAGAGGTCAGATTGACTTGTTACTTCAATGGCCCTCTAAATCTTTTGCCCATATTCAGAATACCGGTAACCTTCTTCTTTTTCTTTTTCTCTTTCAGGATGAGGGCTTTCAGATCCTTCTTCCCTTTTTCCAGATTTATGAACATTTGCTGGAATTGGGCGTTTTGTGCCTGAAGGTCCTTGATGCTTTGTTCGGAAGACATTTTTGCTGAAATAAACAGCGAAGAAAATGAGAAACTTGTAATGGTACCTGCACATGCAATGCTATGAATGGGATGCGTATGCAATGATTTCAAAGACTTTGGGAAATTTAAATTTGCGAACCAAAATGAAACAAAGGTTTTATTAGTTGAATTCAAAGTTCAAATGCCTTTTAGGCGTTACAATTAAAAACAAATCTAAAACTGGAAAAAATATCAAAATTCCCATGGATGCTTCCTCATCGTGCCGAGATAGACATTGAGCCCTCTTTCCTCATGGAGCTGATTTATGAGCTCTAAAACCTTCCTCTCCTGGGCATAGAACTGATCCCTGTAAGTATCTTTCTCTTTCTTCAACTGAATCCAAGACCTCTGTAATTCTCCAGGATCAGTGGGCATATCAGGATAGGGAATCGTGTAAGGAATACCCCCTCCTATAGTGGGTTCCATAATCACTGGTAGAACGACCATATAGGGAATTATAAGTTATTGGGCGCGAACTCGTACCCATTGGAGGTAAGGTTCCATAGGAATGGAAGCCTTAGGCCCCAAAGCCTCGGTTACAGGTCTGTTTACCATGCGCCAAGCTCGTATGAACCTCCGGCGATACTCTTTAACGTCATCCTCATAGTTGAATACAATGCCTTCGATAAGTAACTCATGGGGACCATCCCTTAGAGCGTAACTAAATTGTCGCAGAGCTAAACAAGGATTGTAGGTTATACCCCCTATGATGCCAAGTAATGGGACATTAGGGTACTCCCCGCAGAGGTCAATAATAGCAGTGTTTTCCATAGCTCGGGAGCACCAGAGAATATCCATGTGAGCGAATGACATTATCCTTTGTGACCAACCCAAACCTTATTCATTCTTCAGTACGGACTTAGGGAGGTGAGAAATAAACCACCTCGAGAGCAATGGCATGCAGCACATAAGAACCCCTCTTCTCTTAATGGTACGAGTATAGAGAACATGCAAAATGTCTCAGAGCAAGGTAGGCACGGGGTTGCGAGAGAGGAAGATATTGATAGCATTTACATCTATGAATGAGTCTGGATTAGGGAATAGTACTAAACCATGGATTAGAAGGGCCAAGACCTCCTCAAAAGCCTAAAAATCCATATCATCCCAAAACAGCTGGGCCTTGTCTATCAGGAACTTGGCTAGAAAACCCTTGACTCCGCTTCTTGTTTCCCAATTGGATACCACGTCGACCCGTTTTAGATGCAAAGCTGAGGCAATGACTTCTGGCTTAGGAACCTCTTCCCGACCTGTGAAGGGCAACTGTTCATAAATGGGTATATCCAACAGCTGAGAGAATTCTTCCATGGTAGGCACCAACTGATAGTCTGGAAGTGGTTCTTGGTATCGAAGAACTGAAAGAGTATACTCATCATCTTTTCATCAAAGTTTGAAGTAACCAGGCTGAGAAGTCGGCCATGTCTCTTAGTGAATGCATAAGTTTTGGAAACCTTTGATACTAGCTCTTTGAGTTGGGCAGGTATCTTCACAAAGCTTATTCGGATTATGTTTCTACAAACAGAAGCCATGATCTGTAAAACAGAACAAAGATAAACTCCCTTGGTCCTTGAAATGGTTAGTGCAATAAGAATGAATGCTATGTTATGATGCATGATATCATGATAAATCACAGGTATAGCAAACACAGACACATCACACCAAGCTCTTAGGTTTAAGGCTTGCATGAGGTTAAAGGTAAGTACCCTCTTGAAGTTTAGTTGGTTTCAACCTGTCTTAGAAAAGTAACCGGGTTCTAAAGATTCTCAATATCACTGATCATCCTTTACCGGGCATTGTTTCAGCTCAAGCAATCTTTTCTTACAGCCGAAATATCCTGAAAGTATGATCTCAATAAGTGTAGCATCGAGTATCAACCAATCCTCATCTCTATACTGAGACCGTCTATCTCACTACTTTCTAATGGCCAAGTTTGTTCAACTAAGGTTCTAACGTCCGTTAGTGCTTTACGACACCACGCGGTGGCCTGAGATTCTCCTTGTTTCCCCACGAAGGATACCAGTACTAACCAAAGTGCCACACCAACACAGCCATTGCTTAAACCATATTGGTCTATGCTGTATAGTCTCCACGATCTATTGCTGTTTACCTAAAAAGTGCCCCTAGATCCGGGTGTAGGATCTATAGTAACCCAAGCAAAACCCTTTAAGAATAAAGCAAACAAACAAGAAAGCAATTTTAAAATGACCTAGATCCTAAGGTAAACCCCACTTTATTTTTTTAGTCCCCAACAGAGTTGCCAGTTCTGTGATATGGTGGCAGAACCGACTGTTATACTGGTTTGCATTTTTTGTTTGTAAAATGTAGGGGTAAGCAAGAGTCGCCACCGACTTTTATTTTATCCAATCATGAAAAGGAAAAAGAACAGAAAAAACCTTTTTCGAGATGTTTCTGAGTACGGGTGTAGATTGTAGAAAGGGAAGGTATTAGCACCCTTTCCATCCATGGTTTTCCATGAGCTCTTAGGTACTTGCTCATTTTGAAATTACTTGTGTGTGCTTGTTTTGAAAAGTTTTGTTTTACTTCGTTTTAACCCTTGTTTCTGTCCTCAAGAGTGTTACGAAGTTGTTTTTGAAAACTGTTTGAAAAGTGTTGATGTGAAAAAGTTTGTTTGAGCAAGTACCTAGGAACTAATCTACCTACTCGAAAAAGTTCTGTTCGTTTTTCTTTAGACAACGCTATCCTATTATTAAGGAATAGGTAGCACTGCCGTTGGATGTTTAAAGGGACGTTCAAAGGGACGAAATAGCCACTGAAGGCAACAAGTAAGGATACCTTAGTGTTTTGAAGGGACTATCATCATATAGGCAACATCGAGGGACAAGATCATTTCTCGTAGGCAACTCAAGGGACGTTAAGGTACTATGATATTTATGATGACTTTTAGATTGAGGGTCTTTTGCTAAGATATCCCTACGTTCGAGGGACATGACCATTGTTTTCCGAGGTAACCAAGTGAGACATACCCTAAGGGTGCAAGTGTGAAGCAGTGTATGATTTCAGTTATTTAATCTTTGCACAATTAAGGTGATCTACTATTTTAATTTTATTTGTCTTTTGCATGCAAGCCTATTATCCATACATCTAGACAGTTCATAGTTGTGGAAATTAAAAGCGAAAAAGTAAATCTACGCTATTACAAGGCTTCGGGGAGGGGGTTACATGACCAAAAACCGGGGATTAAACAGTAAATAATATGCGGTAAACTCTAATTAAAAACTATTACAAACCAGAAGAAATACAATAATTGGAAAATAAAGTATTGCGCGCGAGAATTAAATACAAGAATCAAAGTTTAAATTCTAAAATCTAATCAATTAAAGAGAAAATATTTTTTTGTATTTTATTGTTGAGAAAATTATTTGAAATCTTAACCTAAATCTAACTAATTAAAGAAAAATATTTTTTGGTATTTTATTGAGAAAATTAAATATTTGTGAATTAAACCTAATTTGTCTAATTAATTTTAATTATGAAAACAATCAAGTCAATATCATTAAATTAATTATTTTCCAAAAAAAAAAAAACTAATTTTAATAAAAGACCTAATTCTACATTTTTGTGGTTTTCTTGATTTTATGATTAAATAAAAAATGATTTTTTGTGTTATTTTTGTAAAAGAAAATAATTAATCAAATAATTAAAATAAAGAAAATAAAATAAAAAAATAAAATAATTTGGGCCTGTATTGTTGAGCAATTCAGGGGGGTGTAGTACTGAATTTGTTAGGCCCATTCCTTGCTCAGCCCAGTCAACGCGCTAGATCCAGTGTGATGCTCTTTCTGACGGTCCATGGTATGACTTGGGCGTTGGATATGGATTGATGATGAATCCAATTGTTGAATTGTTAGTTGTAAATATAATAACATAAATAAAATATAAAGGAAATAAAGTGGTCTTTCCCAAACACGCGCGTGATTCAAATCACCTAATGGGATTCTGCCACCTAATTTTCTTCTTCCCCAAAAATCTTTTTTTTGGCCACACTTTTACCTACTGTCGTTTCCGTCACTAAAAGCTATAGTGACGGATTTTGTTCGTAGCCATAAACCTGTAAAATTCAAAAACGCAGCACAAGCAGAATAAATTCAAACCAAAGACATTGATCAATTTCAAATCATCTTCTAAGCATGATAATACCCCTGATTTTGTCCAATTTTGCCTCTATATGGAATTCCCAATTTGGGACCTCAAAACCCTAACAATGGCATCGTTCCATTCTTGCACTTAAACTTCAATCAAACCAATCAAAAACACTTCAAATTAGATAGCAAGCATAGATATATCATCAAAACATATTTATGATGGATAAATTATAGAAAACGGATTTTAAAAAAGATGCAAACCGTGGCACTGTGAGGCGTGATTTCTGAAGGTTTTAAGGCTTGAGGATGATTGGAATGGCTTTAGAAAATGTCCAGGAACGGATTGCTGGCCTTGGAATTGCTTGAATCAGTCTATGGAGGAATATGTGATCAACACTTTTTTCACAAAAAATTGGAGTTGACTCCTTTGTTTTCACGACCAAGAACCCTTTTTATGCTTTGGAAATGTTGCGTATATATCATAGAATGGTTTAGGTCAACAAAAACTGATCATATCTTTGCAAATTATGGAGATTTGATTTCATTCTTTGCCTTGTATGATTTGTTTCCAAAATAGACAAAATTAAGATCTTTTCCATTAACTTAGCTCTTGCATGATTTTTTTGATTTGCTAGCTGTTCATGGACTCATAATATGCTCCTAAAATCAAATCTTTGATTTTATTTGATTATTCTACTATTTAAATTGATTTATTTTGATTTAAATGGATAAAAAATCAAAATAAATAATAAAAATAATAAAATAATAGGTGGATAAGCTCAGGGGTCGTGGGCCATCTTAGGCACAAGTTTCAAACAGGAAAACATGGGCCCATTTGAAAAAAAAAGTCATTTTGATCAATGTTGACTTCATGCACATTTCCAAAAATTGGTCAATTTTGACAATACATATCTCCCTCAACTTTAACCCTAAGAGGGTGTTCTTGGACTTTTTAGAAAGCTTAGGCTGTCTCCTAAACAACTCTTTTGGTTTCATCTAAATTGGGTCTTCCATGTTCATGTAATAAGCTTTGACCCAAAAAGTGTTTTTGTTGACTTTTCAAAAGGACCTATAATGTAGAAATTCATATCTTTTGATGAGTGCATATTTTGAACTTGGGGGATGAATATGAATTGTAGGGAATTTCATCATATTCAAAATTAGCCTTGGATAGAAAATTTATGATAAAGTATGAAGATGTTATGCTTGGTCAAAGTTTGGTTGACTTTTCCTGAGAAACCCTAATTTAACAACTTTTGGGTTTTGATGAATTTGGGGCATTCCTTGAGGAATCATGATCAACCCTTGATCAAATGATGGATATCACTTCAAAATGTTGATGTTAACCAAAAATCTTGAAGTTTGACTGTATGTGGGCCACAGTTGACTTTTGACCTAGTATAGTTGATTTTTAGGCATCTGGGCAATTGACTGAGCAAACTTCTTGTGCAAGGCATGAAACTTGACATGGATGATCTTGAGAACATATTAGGACCATGGAGGGCATCTGGGACCTTTGGAGCTCCCCCGCACTGATGAAAATGGAAACCCTAATTTGAGGTACATTGCCTTAGGAGGGAGTTTGTCTAATCAACTCTTGGGCATCCTTGAGTAAGTTGAGGACCTCAACGGGCATGTGTTGAGTAAAATGAGAGAGAAAATTTTGGGGTGTAACAGCTGCCCTTGTTCAATCTTCTTAAACCTAAGGATATAGATTGGTTGTCTTCCTTTTGTAGTCTTAAGGTGGAAGATGATTGAACACTAAGTGCCCATAAATTTGTACTCATCTGAGATGGTGCTAGACTGTGTAGGTAGTATCGAGAATGGTCTTACAGATTCCATTTGGAAAATATGATGGAAGATCGTCAGAGATGGGCTTAAATATTCCATCCAGGATGGTGATGGAGAGTCGTCGGAGATGGGCTTAAAGATGCCATCCAGAAGAATGTTGATTTTATGAGATATTCCTTCGATGAGAATTCTTGTTCCTGTCGTCGAGGAGGAATCTGCTAAGGAATGTTGGTCTCTGTCTTGGGAGAAATGGAATTTTAGAAACTTCAGTTGTCCGTTACTCTACTAGGGAATCATCTCTTAGTCGAGGAGATGAAAATGAACCGCTATCTGGTCTTGCTCCAGGCCTTATAGTGATTTGCTGAGGATAATAAGACTGGCTGCTATCTGGTCGTGGTCCAGGTTTTACAGTGACTTACTGGGGAGATAAGATTAAACTTGCTATCTGGTCGTGCTCCAGGCTTTGCAATCTCAAAAACTGTTATCTGGTCGTGCTCCAGGCTTCAGAAGGAATTAAGTGGTTTTCTGATCGATTTCCGGGCTTCATAGCTTTTTTAACTGGAAGAGAAATCTTAGTATTGATTTGACTGAACCAGGGAAAGGTCTCGAGCTGTCTTCAACTGGGAAAGAAATCTTAGCATCGATTTGACTGAACCGGGGGAAGGTCTCAGATTGACTTTGATTGGCATAGAAATTAGGAGAATCTTAGCGACGATTCGACTGACCCAGACGAAAGTCTTAGAACATCTTCAACTAGAATAGAAACCTTAATGTCGGTTTGACTGAAACAGAGAAAATCTTGAAAAGTGTTGGAATATCTCAACTGGAATAGAAACCTTGGTGTCGGTTTGACTGAACCAGGGAGAACTTGTGAGAATTTGATTGCATCTTTCCCTAAAAGGTAAAGAGTTAGTTGTATGTAATGTCATGATGTATGAAATGTATTGAGTAATGATATTCTCAAAATAAATGAGATTGTGCTGTATAATATGTATGCACATGCCATGATGTATCGATATGCAATGCTATTATGATATTCTCTAGATGGGGAAAATAAATCCTGGACTGCTGTTGGAGAGTATAAGGAGTTGAGTTCTTCGTTTCCACTGGGGATAGTGACCAAAGATGATTAGCTGGGGATTTACATCCATTCTGCTTGAGAATATTCTGCCGGAGGAGACTCTGTCTGAGAATAATCCTGCGGGGGAATGAATCTGTGGGGAAGAGAGATACTCTGTTGGAAGATCTGCTGATTTGGAGAAATAAACTCAACCAGGGATGAACTTCCATTGCTGGAGAGAAGAGCTCTGTTGGAGATTGAGCTTCCGCTGTCAAAGAAATAAACTCTGCTTGGGAGATGGCTTTATAAACTGCTCATGGTTATAAAACTCATCTGGGGAATGCAGATATCAACTTTATGAAGGAACCTAATGGGGAAGGAATTCTTGCTTGGGGATACGGAGGTCGGACCTTGGTTGTCTCGACTCTGTGGGGAATATAGGTATCACTGGCTTGTATATGATAGTGACTTCGCTTCTAACTGTCTCTGCCCCTTGTACCATGCTGGAAAAAGTACGTGCAGAGATTTTGTGGATGGATCTATATCATGATTGTACTTGAACATGTATTTAATGAGTGTCAGGATGACATCCGTCTCTGGATCGTATCTGAACTGTACTTGAAACATGTGTTGAATGAGTGTCAAAGTGACATCCATATCTGGATCGTATCTGAACTGTATTTGAAACATGTGTTGAATGGGTGTCAGAATAACATCCGTATCTGGATCATATTTGAATTGTATTTAGAGGAGAATCTGGAGTAAGTATCAGGATGACACCCATCTTTGGATCGTACCTGAACTGTTTCTAGAAGAGAAATCTGGAATAAGTACCAGGATAACATCCATCTTTGGATCGTACCTGAACTGTTTCTAGAAGAGAAATCAGGAATAAGTACCAGGATAACATCCGTCTCTGGATCGTACCTAAACTGTTTCTCAATGTATGAAAATCTTGAATAAGTAGCAGAATGACATCCGTATCTGGATCGTATCTGAACCGTTTCTTGAATAAGTAGCAAAATGACATCCGTATCTGGATCGTATCTGAACCGTTTCTTGATGTATGAAAATGTTGAATAAGTAGCAGAATGACATCCGTATCTAGATCGTATATGAACCATTTCTTGATGTATGAAAATATTGAATAAGTAGCAGAATGACATCCGTATCTGCATCGTATCTGAACCGTTTCTCGATGTATGAAAATCTTGAACAAGTAGCAGAATGACATGAGTATCTGGATCGTATATGAACCATTTCTCGATGTATGAAAATCTTGAATAAGTAGCAGAATGACATCTGTATCTGGATCCTATCTGAACCATTTCTCGATGTACTAAAATCTTAAATAAGTAGCAGAATGACACCCGTATCTGGATCATATCTGAACCGTTTCTCGATGTAGTGCTCTTGATGACTGTTGACCAAGGTGCTAAGTCTTCCAAAGATAGACAGGTAACAGGACATAGTCGTACATTTTAAATCCCTAACTCTTGCCTGGACCTCCCTTTCGGGTTTTCAGTCCACCGGGATACCCTTTTTTGCCGAAGCTGCCTATTCAGGTTTTCGACTTGTCGGGTGTACATATTTTTTTTTTGTATATCCCTAACTTTTTCCCGAACCCTTTTGGTTCGCTGGGATGCCCTTACTTTTGCATAGGTATGTCAACCTAGCGGGTCTTTTTCATGCATAGTATTTTTTGACTATATCCATGCTCTCATAATGTAGAGAGTTATCACCGTCCATAGTATTGTGTTGTAGTACTGTCAAAAATGTTTTCTTGATGGCACATGAGTCGTCGCTGGAATGCATGCGCAATGCCCCAAGTGATTCGAATGGAGATCTGCCCCTGGTTATTTGGAACCTTTGGAGAGACTGCCCCAGGCGTGTTAGACACCATGTCCTGCCCCCTTGCTTATGGAAGACCTGTTTATTAGAAGTGTCCTCCATTTGTAGTAATTATGGAGAGTTTCCATTCATCGAACTTCTATCATGAGAACTTCTCTACTGTCAAACAAATAGTTACATGAAAACAATGGTATTTAAAGAATGCAAAGCTTATGTCTGTCTTGAAGTTTTGAAAATGCAGTTTTTTAGTAAAATAGAATTTTGCAAAGATGTGATATCAACTCAGGATTTGTAACGGACCTTACAGCAGTCAGGATACCTTTTTTAACAGTATGCTTTCGAACTAACCCATGCTTCAGCTAGGACTTTTAAGGGTTATAACGTGGCCTGGTTCACGGTTCAAGAAACAAAGGATAAAGGCTCAAATTTTATTTGTTCCCTACCCATTCTTCCTGATGTTCTTCAGTCCTAAACTCAACTAATTGTGCATTTAGATCCCGTTTGAGTCTTTGCTCTGATATTCCAGTGATGGTTCAGAAATTGAACGTTTATTTTGAAGCGACAATCATTTTTGTAATCTTCTTTCTGTCGAGGATTTATAGTAACCTCTTCCTTTTTTGTTTTCGTTATCCCTACTTTTTCCTGAACTGTGTCTTTTGGGATTACAGCCAGCGGGATGCCCCAGTTTTTTCTTAAGTCTCCTTCACAGGTTTTGACTTAACGGGCTTTTATTTTGAGGGATAATGACTGCCTGTCTTGATGATCATGTGGAACCATCACCATTTTTTGGAGAGCATCTTCTACACTAATTGTCGTGTATGAAGATAGAGCTTGTAACTGGATGCACATTTGAATTAACTGAGAACACTACCATGCCCCGGGTTATGATTAAGGGTTTTAATTTGTGTAAAAGAAAAACTCCTGCTTCTTTGGCTCAAAGGGGTTAACTAGGGATTATCTTCCTTATATCTCCAGTGTTTAGGATTTGAAAAAATGCCTGTACATCGTTAGCCAGGTTTGTCCAAAAGCATATTGTATGGAACATGGTATTTTTCGTCATCCTCCCACTAAAGGCTTGTAGCTTGTAACTGAGAGTTGAATATCACAAAAAATAAGTAAAAACGCAGTTTAAATATAAAGAATTACTTCAAGACAAACATATGCAATGCATTAATGGGAACACCAAAGTTTGGCATTACAGTAATTGTTCGAACAATCAAAATAAATTACAATTGAAAAATCACAAATGAATTAGACACTGTCAATGATTTGGCCTAAGAGCAGTTATCGCTTTATGAGTCTCTGGAGGGTCAAATTCAATCTCCTTGGCGTCAATCATATCCTGAATTTTGTTCTTCAGGGCCCAACAACCATTCGTATCATGTCCAGGACTATCAGAATGGTATGCACACCTTTCATTGGGGTGGTAATTGGGAGCAAAAGTGTTGGGATTCTGTAGAGGAGCCTTTAAAGTAATCATCCCTGCCTTCAACATGTGTTGTAATGCTTGTGCTAGTGACATGTTGATCTTGGTGAATTGTCTTTTAGGTGCGACCTTCTTACGCTGATTTCCATGTTGATACCGTTGCGCGGGTGTAGGATTAGAGGCCAGCACTGCCCCCATAGGTTGGTGGTAATTTGTCTTGATACGACCCTTCTGGCCATACACAACATTACTTCCCTCTTACCCGCAAATAGCTTCTTATCAGCATTAGAAGATGTAGCCATCGGGATCTTCCCACTCTTGATACCACTTTCGATCCTTTCTCCAGTCAGAACCATCTCTGTGAATCCAGATGAGGAACTCCCAATCAACATATTAAAGAAAGGGCCAGTAAGAGTGCCCATGAATATATCTACCATTTCCCGATCATTCAGAGAAGGTTGTACCCTGCCAGCTAGATCCCTCCATTTCTGGGAATATTCTTTGAAGCCTTCGCTAGAATCCATAGACATGCTTTGAAGTTGTGTACGGGTGGGAGCGAGGTCTGCATTATACTGATATTGCTAATAAAATGCTGCAGCAAGGTCTTCCCAGTTACGAACATTGGCTCTCTCCAGTTGGTAGAACCATTCAAGCTGAGTCCCTGACATACTATCTTGAAAGAAATGAACCCACAAATTTCTATCAGTGGTGTGGGGCTGGATCTTTCTGACATAAGAGCGAAGCTGGAGTTTTGGGCAGGACACCCCATCATACTTTGCACAAATTGGATCTTTGAACTTCTTCGGGATGACCACTCCCGACACCAATCCTAATTCTTCGAAATCCAGCCCAAGTATCCTCTGGACTTCTATAGCACTCAAGCGATCTTCCAACTGCTTGTATCTATCCTCAGTGGGAGGATACTGCTCATTATTATAGTCGATATCATTTTCAGAAACTTCAGGACTGGGATCCTTCTCCCTTTCCTCTTCTTCTTGATTCTCCCCTTCCTTGGATGAATAGGTCAGATCGACTTGTTGCTTCAATGGCCCTCTAAGTCTTCTGCCCATATTCAGAATACTGACAACCTTCTTCTTTTTCCTTTTCTCTTTCAGGATGAGGGCTTTTAGATCCTCCTGCCCTTTTTCCAGATTTATGAACATTTGCTAGAATTGGGCGTTTTGTGCCTGAAGGTCCTTGATGCTTTGTTCGGAAGACATTTCTGCTGAAATAAACAGCGAAGAAAATGAGAAACCTGTAATGGTACCTGCACATGCAATGCTATGAATGGGATGCGTATGCAATGATTTCAAAGATTTTGGGAAATTTAAATTTACAAACCAAAATGAAACAAAGGTTTTATTAGTTGAATTCAAAGTTCAAATACCTTTTAGGCGTTACAATTAAAAACAAATCTAAAACTAGAAAAAAAATCAAAATTCCCATGGATGCTTCCTCTTCGTGCCGAGATAGACATTAAGCCCATTTTCCTCATGGAGCTGCTTTGTGAGATCTAAAACCTTCCTCTCCTGGGCATAGAACTGATCCCTGTAAGTCTCTTTCTCTTTCTTCAACTAAATCTAAGACCTCTGTAATTCTCCAGGATCAGTGGACATATCAGGATAGGGAATTGTGTAAGGAATACCCCCTCCAGTAGTGGGTTCAATAATCATTGGTAGAACGGCCATATAGGGCATTATAAGTTTCTGGGCGCGAATTCGTACCCATTGGAGGTAATGTTCCATAGGAATGGAAGCCTTAGGCCCCAAAGCCTTGGTTCCAGGTCTGTTTACCATACCCCAAGCTCGTATGAACCTCCGACGATACTCTTTAACGTCATCCTCATAGTTGAATACAATGCCTTTGATAAGTAACTCATGGGGACCATCCCTTAGAGCATAACCAAATTGTCGCAGAGCTAAACAAGGGTTATAGGTTATACCCTCTCTGATGCCAAGTAACGGGACATTAGGGTACTCCCCGCAGAGGTCAATAATAGCAGAGTTTTCTATAGCTCGGGAGCACCAGAGAATATCAATGTGAGCGAAGGAAATTATCCTTTGTGACCAACCCAAACCTTCTTCATTCTTCAGTACGGACTTAGGGAGGTGAGAAATAAACCACCTCGACAGCAATGGCATGCAGCACATAAGAACCCCTCTTCTCTTAATGGTACGAGTATGGAGAGCATGCAAAATGTCTCTGAGCAAGGTAGGCACGGGGTTGCGAGAGAGGAAGATATTGATAGCATTTACATCTATGAATGAGTCTGGATTAGGGAATAATACTAAACCATGGATTAGAAGGGCCAAGACCTCCTCAAAAGCCTGAAAATCCATATCATCCCAAAACAGCTGGGCCTTGTCTATCAGGAATTTTGCTAGAAAACCCTTGACTCCGCTTCTTGTTTCCCAATTGGATACCATGTCGACCCGTTTTAGATGCAAAGCTGAGGCAATGACTTCTAGCTTAGGAACCTCTTCCAGATTTGTGAAGGGCAACTATTCAAGAATGGGTATATCCAACAGCTGAGAGAATTCTTCCATGGTAGGCACCAACTGATAGTCTGGAAAGGTGAAGCAGTGGTGCTTGGGATTAAAGAACTGAAAGAGTACACTCATCATCTTTTCATCAAAGTTTGAAGTAACCAGGCCGAGAAGTCAACCATGTCTCTTAGTGAATGTAGAAGTTTTGGAAACCTTTGATACTAGCTCTTTGAGTTGGGCAGGTATCTTCACAAAGCTGATTCGGATAGTGTTTCAACAAACGGAAGGCATGATCTGTAAAACAGAATAAAGATAAATTCCCTTGGTCCTTGAAATGGTTAGTGCAATAAGAATGGATGCTATGTTATGATGCATGATATCATGATAAATCACAGGTATAGCGAACACAGACAAATCACACCAAGCTCTTAGGTTTATGGATTGCATGAGGTTAAAGGTAAGTACCCTCTTGAATTTTAGTTGGTTTTAACCTGTCTTAGAAAAGTAACCGGGTTCTAAAGATTCTCAATATCACTGATCATCCTTTACCGGGCATTGTTTCAGCTCAAGCAATCTTTTCTTGCGGCCGAAATATCCCGAAAGTCTGATCTCAATGAGTGTAGTATCGAGTATCAACCAATCCTCATCTCTATAATGAGATCGGCTATCTCAATACTTTCTAATGGCCAAGTTTGTTTAACTAAGGTTCTAAGGTCCGTTAGTGCTTTACAACACCACGCGGTGGCCCAGAATTCTCCTCGTTTCCCCATGAAGGATACCAGTACCAACCAAAGTTCCACACCAACACATCCATCGCTTAAACCATATCAGTCTACGCTGTACAGTCTCCACGATCTATTGCTGTTTACCTAAAAAGTGCCCCTAGATTCGGGTGTAGGATCTATAGTAACCCAAGCAAAACCCTTTAAGAATAAAGCAAACAAACAAGAAAGCACTTTTAAAATGACCTAGATCCTAAGGTAAACCCCACTTTATTTTTTTAGTCCCCAGCAGAGTCGCCAGTTTTGTGATACGGTGGCAGAACTGACTGTTATTTTGGTTTGCGTTTTTTGTTCGCAAAATGTCGGGGTAAGCAAGAGTCCCCACCGACTTTTATTTTATCCAATCAGGAAAAGGAAAAAGAATAGAAAAACCTTTTTTGAGATGTTTGAGTACGGGGGGTAGATTATAGAAAGAGAAGGTATTAGCACCCTTTCCATCCATGGTTTTCCATGGGCTCTTAGGTACTTGCTCATTTTGAAATTTCTTGTGTGTGCTTGTTTTGAAAAGTTTTGTTTTACTTCGTTTTAACCCTTGTTTCTGTCCTCAAAAGTGTTACAAAATTGTTTTTGAAAGCTGTTTGAAAAGTGTTGATGTGAAAAAGTTTGTTTGTTTGAGCAAGTACCTAGGAACTAATCTACCTACTCGAAAAAGGTCTATTCGTTTTCCTTTAGACAATGCTATTCTATTATTAAGGAATAGGTAGCACCGCCGTTGGATGTTTAAAGGGACGTTCGAAGGGACGAAATGGCCACTGAAGGAAAAAGTAAGGATACCTTAGCATTTTGAAGGGACTATCATCATATAGGCAACATCGAGGGACAAGATCATTTCTCGTAGGCAACTCGAGGGACGTTAAGGGACTATGATCTTTATGATGACTTTTAGATTGAGGGTCTTTTGCTAAGATATCCCTACGTTCGAGGGACACGACCATTGTTTTCCGAGGCAACCAAGTGAGGCATACCCTAAGGGTGCAAGTGTGAAGCAGTGTATGGTTTCAGTTATTTAATCTTTGCACAATTAAGGTGCTCTACTGTTTTAATTTTATTTGTCTTTTGCATGAAATCCTATTATCCATACATCTAGACAGTTCATAGTTACGGAAATTAAAAGCAAAAAAGTAAATCTACGCTATTACAAGGGTTTGGGGAGGGGGTTACATGACCATAAACCGGTGATTAAACAATAAATAATATGCGGTAAACTCTAATTAAAAACTATTACAAACCCGGAGCAAATACAATAATTGGAAAATAAAATATTGCGCGCGAGAATTAAGTACGGGAATCAAAGTTTAAATTCTAAAATCTAATCAATTAAAGAGAAAATATTTTTTTGTATTTTATTGTTGAGAAAAATATTTGAAATCTTAACCTAAATCTAACTAATTAAAGAAACATATTTTTTTGGTATTTTATTGAGATAATTAAATATTTGTGAATTTAATCTAATTTGTCTAATTAATTTTAATTATGAAAACAATCAAGTCAATATCATTAAATTAATTATTTTCCAAAAAAAAAACTAATTTTAATAAAAAATATAATTCTACATTTTTGTGGTTTTCTTGATTTTATGATTAAATAAAAAAATGATTTTCTTGTGTTGTTTTTGTAGAAGGAAATAATTAATCAAATAATTAAAATAAAGTAAATAAAATAAAAAAAGAAAAGAAATTGGGCCTGTATTGTTGAGCAATTCAGGGGGTGTAGTACTGAATTTGTTAGGCCCATTCCTTGCTCAGCCCAGTCAACGCGCTAGATCCAGTGTGATGCTCTTTCTGACGGTCCATGGTATGACTTGAGCGTTGGATCTTGATTGATGATGAATCCAATGGCTGAATGGTTAGTTGTAAATATAATAACATAAATAAAATATAAAGGAAATAAAGTGGTCTTTCCCAAAAGCGCGCGTAATTCAAATCACCCAATGGGATTCTGCCACCTAATTGTCTTCTTCCCTATAACTCTTGTTTTTGGCCACACTTTTACCTACAGTCGTTTCCGTCACTAAAAGCTATAGTGACGGGTTTTGTTCGTAGCCATAAACCTGTAAAATTCAAAAACGCAGCACAAGCAGAATAAATTCAAACCAAAGACATGGATCAATTGTAAATCATCTTCTAAGCATGATAGTACCCATGATTTTGTCCAATTTTGCCTCTATATGGAATTCCCAATTTGGGACCTCAAAATCCTAACAATGGCATCGTGCCATTCCTGCACTTAAACTTCAATCAAACCAATCAAAAACATTACAAATATGATAGCAAGCATGGATATATGATCAAAACATGTTTATGGTGGATAAATTATTGAAAATGAATCTTGAAAAAAGATGCAAACTGTGGCACCGTGAGGTGTGATTTCTGAAGGTTTTAAGGCTTGAGGATGATTGGAATGGCTTCAGAAAATGTCCAGGAATGGATTGCTGGCCTTGGAATTGCTTGAATCAGTCTATGGAGGAATATGTGATCAACACTTTTTTTGACAAAAAATTTAAGTTGACTCCTTTGTTTTCACGACGTAGAACCCTTTTTTATGCTTTGGAAATGTTGTGTATATATCATAGAATGATTTAGGTCAACAAAAACTGATCATATCTTTGCAAATTATGGAGATTTGATTTCATTCTTTGCCTTGTATGATTTGTTTCTAAAATAGACCAAATTAAGATCTTTTCCAATCAATTAGCTCTTACACAATTTTTTTTGATTTGCTAGCTGTTCATTGACTCATAATATGCTCATAAAATCAAATCTTTGATTTTATTTCATTATTCTACTATTTAAATTGATTTATTTTGATTTAAATGGATAAAAAATCAAAATAAATAATAAAAATAATAAAATAATAGGTGGATAAGCTCAAGGGTCGTGGGCCATCTTAGTAATAAGTTTCAAACAAGAAAGCATGGGCCCATTTGGAAAAAAAGTCATTTTGATCAATGTTGACTTCATGCACATTTCCAAAAATTGGTCATTTTTGACAATACATATCTCCCTCAATTTTAATCCTAAGAGGGTGTTCTTGGACTTTTTAGAAATCTTAGGATGTCCCCTAAACAACCCTTTTGGTTTCATCTAAATTTGGTCTTCCATGTTCATGTAAGAAGCTTTGACCCAAAAAGTGTTTTTGTTGACTTTTCAAAAGGACCTATAATGTAGAAATTCATATCTTTTGATGAGTTCATATTTTGAAATTGGGGGCTGAAGATGAATTGTAGGGAATTGCATCATCTTCAAAATGAACTTGGATGGAAAATTTCTGATAAAGTATGAAGAAGTTATGCTTGGTCAAAGTTTGGTTCACTTTTCCTAAGAAACCCTAATATAACAACTTTTGGGTTTTGATGAATTTGGGGAATTCCTTGAGGAATCATGTTCAACCCTTGATCAAATGATGGATATCACTTCAAAATGTTGATGTTGACCAAAAATCTTGAAGTTTGACTGTATGTGGGCCACAAATGACTTTTGACCTAGTATAGTTGATTTTAAGACATCTGGGCAATTGACTGAGCAAATTTCTTGTGCAAGGCATGAAACTTGACATGGATGATCTTGAGAACATATTAGGATCATGGAGGGAATCTGGGACCTTTGGAGCTCCCCCATCCCGATGAAAATGGAAACCCTAATTTGAGGTACATTGCCTTAGGAGGGAGTTTGTCTGATCAACTCTTTGGCATCCTTGAGGAAGTTGAGGACCTCAATGGGCATGTGTTGAGTAAAATGAGAGGGAAAATTTTGAGGTACAACAGCAGTGCTGGTATCTAATTCGGTGCATGTGCAACGACCACAACAACGGGGTAATCAACAAAGGCAAGACGAGCCTAAGAGAAAGTTTACCAAGATCAACATGCCGCTGTCTCAAGCATTACAACATATGTTAAGGATGAATTCAATTACATTGATAGGACCTCATCCAAACCCTAAGACTTCTTCTCCTAACTACAATCCTGATGCAAGGTGTGCCTATCATTCTGGCAGTCTTGGGCACGATACTAATGATTGTTGGGCACAAAAAGATAAGATTCAAAATATGATTGACACCAAGGAGATTGAGTTCGACCCTCCTGAGACTCCTAACATGATCACTGCTCCCATGCCAAATCATTGCCAGGAATGAGAGCATTTTTTCTCATTTGAATTCTCAAGTTATATTTTCTTTGTTTGTTCAAACAATTATTGTCATGTCAAACTCTGTTATTTCATTAATGCATTGCACGTGTTTGTCTTGAATTAATTTGTTTTCATTATGCTTAAACTGCTTTCTTACTTCCTTTTTTTGTGATATTCAACTCTTGATTAAAAGCTCTAAGCCTTTAGAGGGAGGATGGCGAGAACGATACCACAATCTCTACAATATGCTTTTGAATAGACCCCACTGACGATGTACATGCATTGTTTCAAATCCTAAACGGTGGAGTTATAAGGAAGATAATCCCTAGTCAACCCCTTTGAGCCTATGAAGTATGAGTTTTCTTTTCACACAAATTAAAACCCTTAATCATAACCTGGGGTAGGGTAGTTTCCTCAGTTAATTCAGATGTGCATTCAGTCGCAAGCTTTCTCTTCATACATAATAAATAGTGTAGAAGACGCTCTCCAAAAGATGGTGATGGTTCCACATAATCATTAAGAACAGGCAGTCATTATCTCTCAAAATAAAAGCCCATTAAGTCAAAACCTATGAAGGAGACTTAAGAAAAAAACTGGGGCATCCCGCTGGCTGTAATCACAAAAGAAACAGCTCGAGAAAAATATAGAGATAACAAAATCAAAAAAGAAATAGGTCCTACAAATCCTCAACAAAAAGAAAAGGTCAAAAAATGGTTGCCTTCTCAAACAAACATTCAATTTCTGAACCATCACTGGAATATCGGGGCCAACATTCCAAAACTCAAATGGGATTCGAAATGCACAGTTAACTGAGCATAGGACTGAAGAACATCACGAAGAACGGGTGGGTAAAAATAAATTTTGAGCCTTTATCATTTGTTTCTTAAAACCGTGAACCAAGCCATGTTACAACCCTTAAAAGTCCTAGCTGAAGCATGGGTTAGTTCGAGAGCATATTGTTACAAAGGTATCCTGACTCCTGTAAGGTTTTCTATGAATCATGAGTTGATATCACATTCTTGCAAATTTTGTTTTACTACGAAACAGGCATTTTCAAAAAATTTCAAGACAGATATAAGCTTTGCATTCTTTAAATGACAGTGTTTGCATATGGTTAATTGTTCAAATGGCAGAGAAATTCACACAACAAATATTCAGTGAACGAAGACCCCCTCAATGGACAGAATCACCTCAGACGGAAAAAACATTCCCAATAACAAGCCTTTCATAATCAAGGGGCATGACATGGTGTCTAATTAATCTGGGGTAGTCAAGCCAATATGCAAAGAATCTCTCCAAAAATGCTGAATAGCCAAGGGCAGATCTCCATTTGAATCACTCGGGGCCTATTACATTGATATGGGATTCCAGCAGAAAATCACTGTGAAATTTGAGTCTTTGGTACCACCAAATTGCTTGTCTGTGCCAGTAATATCATATGGTGTTAGTATCATGTCTTCGAATCCTTCCATGACAGTTCTTAGAAAAGATACCTAGGAAATTCAAGACTATCAAAAACTTGATCAAACATCAGGTGCACCAGATTTATCCTGAAGCAGCCCCACACAGTCTCCCATATATGAAAGGGCACATGCGATCACATAAACATTTTCTGGAATTTCTATAACACTTATTGTCATAGGCGGTGACAACTCTCCACATCCTATGAGCACGGACATAGTCAGAAAATACTACACATGAAAAAGACCTGCTAGGTTGACAGGCCTAGGCAAAATTAAGGGCATCCCGGCGAACCAAAAGAGTTCGGGCAAAAATTAGGGATATATACAAAAACATTGTACACCCGGCAAGTCAAAAGCCTGAAAAGGCGGCTTGATAAAAAAAGGGTATCCTAGTGGACTGAAAACCTGAAAGGACGGTCCAGGAAAAAGTTAGGGATTAAAAACGTATGACTATGTCCCGTCATCTTGTCATTTGTTTATCAGTAAAAGACTTATCATCCTAATCAGCATTTACCAAGCACCCCAGGAGTTGGGATGACACTTAAACCATCCACAAAGTCTCCGCAGGTACTTTCTCCAGCAGGTACAGAGGCAGGGAAATCTTACTAAAAAGTTGTCGCTGTATCCTTAACTTACAACCTAGTGATGTCAGGTGTTCTTGTATCCCCGACAGAACATGAATTTCCAACTACTACTCCGACATCAAGTTTTCCCCAGTAAAGTCGTCAAACTTCTCAGGATTCCCCAAAATCCTCAGGCAGTGCACAGAGCTTTCCTTCCCCAACAAAGTTTATTTCTCTAACAACGGAAGATCATCTCCCAGCAGTTCAGCTTCAACAAAATCTGTAGACCTACATTCTTCGTCGCCAGCTGCAATCAGGGATTTATTTTCCTTAATTCAACAGCGCTGCAATAGAATAACTGATACATTCACATATTGCATTCATACATCATTCTACAAACGTCATAGCATCTGCATTATAAATGCATACATCCCAACCTCATTTATTTTGAGAACACCATTACACAATGTATTTTATACATCATGATATTGCATACAACTAACTCTTTACCTTTTCAGGAAAAGATTAATCAACAAATATTTATCATCAGCAATTTTCAACAGGTCCAGGATTAGCTCCTGAAACAAAACATAGTAATTATCTGTGCGACAAAATACAACTTTACACGGGCTCATCATGAAGCAATCTTACACGGGTTTCTTCTGGCTTCCAAATACAGCTTTACACTGGCTTAACATGAAGCAATCTTACACGGGTTTCTTCTGACTTCCAAATACAGCTTTACATGGGCTCATCATGAAGCAATCTTACACGGGTTTCTTCTGAATTCCAAATACAGCTTTACACAGGCTCATCATGAAGCAATCTTACACAGGTTTCTTCTGACTTCCAAATACAGCTTTACACGAGCTCAACATGAAGAAATCTTACACGGGTTTCTTATGACTTCCAAATACAGCTTTACACGGGCTCATCATGAAGAAATATTACACGGGTTTCTTCTGACTTCCAAAAACAACTTTACACGGGCTCATCATGAAGCAATATTACACGGGTTTCTTCTGACTTCCAAATACAAATTTACACGGGATCAACATGAAGCAATCTTACACGGGTTTCTTCTGACTTCCAAATATAACTTTACACAGGCTTATCATGAAGCAATCTTACACGGGTTTCTTCTGAATTCCAAATACAGCTTTACACGGGCTCATCATGAAGCAATATTACACGGGTTTCTTTTGACTTCCAAATACAGCTTTATACGGGCTCATCATGAAGAAATCTTACACGGGTTTCTTCTGACTTCCAAATATAGCTTTATACGGGCTCTTCATGAAGTAATCTTACATGGGTTTCTTCTGACTTCCAAATACAGCTTTATACGGGCTCTTCGTAAAGCAATCTTACACGGGTTCCTTCTCCCTCCTTCTGAAGTTTTACACGGACTCATCCTGAAGCAACCCTACCCGGGTTCCTTCTCACAATCTCCAGATGAAGTTTTACACAGACTCATCCTGAGGCAACCATACCCAGGTTCCTTCTCTTGAATTTCCAGATGTAGTTTTACACGGACTCATCCTGAGGCAACCCTACCCCGGTTCCTTTTCTTGAATTTCCAGATGCAGTTTTACACGGACTCATCCTGAGGTAACCCTACCCATGTTCCTTCTTTTGAATTTCCAAATGCAGTTTTACATAGACTCATCCTGAAGCAACCCTACCCAGGTTCCTTCTCACAATCTCCAGATGCAGTTTTACATGGACTCATCCTGAGGCAACCCTACCCAGGTCCCTTCGCACGATCTCCAGATGCAGTTTTACATGGACTCATCCTGAGGCAACCCTACCCAGGTTCCTTCTTACAATTTTCAGATGCAGTTTTACCCGAACTCATCCTGAAGCTTCCCTATCCAGGCTCCCTCTCATATATCTCCTAAAACAAACCTACCCAGGTTCCTTCTCATACACTTCCAAATGAAGTCTTACCCAGACTCATCCTGAAACAACCCTATACAGGTTTCTTCTAATACATTTCCAGATAGCAGATAATTTCATTCTCCCTAGCAAATTATTGCGAAGGCTGGATTTCAATTGGAAAACATCAAACTTTCATCTCTCCAATCCATAGATAACTCCTCAGTAGAGTCATGGACAACTGAAGTTCCTAGACTCTATTCCCCACAGAGTTTTCCTCAAACAGGAAAACAACAGAAATCAACATCCCCCAGTGGACTCCTTCTCAGACAACAGGAATAGGAATCCCCACAAAGGGACCATTTATGACTCTCAGTCATCTACTTATGATGGCATATTTAAAACCATGTCCAACGACTCTCAGTCATCTACTCTAAATGGCACCTGTAATCCCATTCCCGATTAGCATCAACTAACATTGTTACTTCATGCTAGTGCAAATTTCTGGGCACTCTAGTGTTCAATTCTCTTCCACCTTCAGATCACGAAAGGAAGACAAGCCAATCTAAATCCTCAAGTTTAAGAAGATTAAACAAGGGCAGCTGTTGTACCCCGAAATTTTCCCTCTTATTTTCACTCAAGACATGCTTTTAGAGGTCCTCAATTGCTCAAGGTTGACCAAGAATTAATCAGACAAACTCTCCTCCTAAGTAATGAACCTATAATTAGGGTTTCACTTTTCATTAAGATGTATAAGCTCCAAAGTTCACAAAAGGTTTTTCATGGTACTAATATGCCCTCAATATTTTCCATGACAAATTTCATGCATTCCACTACAAGTTTGCTCAGTCAATTGCTCAAATGCCCGAAAATCAACTGTACTAGGTCAAAAGTCAATTGTGGCCTATATACAGTCAAACTTCATGATTTTTGGTCAAGATCAACATTTTTAAGTGATATTCATCATTTAATCAAGGGTTGGTCATGATTCCTCAAGGAAAGTTCTCAGATCATCAAAAGTCAAGATTTGCTAAATTAGGGTTTCCTAGGAAAAGTCAATTGAACTTTGACCAGGCATAACTTTTACATACTTCATCCATTTCTCCCAACCAAATATTATTTTGAATAGAATCCAATTCCATACAACTTCTCTTTTATCCTCAAGTTCAAGAAATGCACCATTTGAAAGATACAAGTTCATACATTACAGGTCATTTTCAAAAAGTCGACAAAAGACACGTTTTGTCAAGACAACTTATATCAAGATATTATCTTTAAAAGAAAATATGATAAACATAGAGATTGTAGAGGACATCTTTGTATTTCCAAAAAGTCAAGGATCATCTTCAAAATATGAAAATTGAGCAAGTTATGGTTTGCACAAGTTGGGCAAATTTGTGAAAATGCATGAAGTCAACTTGGAGCAAAATTGCATTTTTAAGTTAATGGACCTAACTTTTAGGGTTAAAACATGTTTATGACATACCCAAGGACCTATAAACCTAACCATGCACTATTTTTATTTTTATTTCTATTTATTTGAATTTTTATTCATTTAAATATGAATTAAATCAAATAAATTAAATAAAAATACAAAGAATAATGGGCCATGACATTTGGGTTTGATTTGATCTATTAGAAGGCCCATATTTTTGTGCAAGATACATCCAAATGGTCCAGGTTCATTGAACATTCAAAAATAGACAAGGATCTTCAAAAATGGCAAGAACAAACTCAAAAAATGGAAAGTTTTCAAATATTTGATTTTTGTTTTATCATGGTTTGATTAATTGATTCCTTTCTATGTATGTTGCCTCATTCATATCTCTATATAAGCATAAGCAAACCATATGCAAAGGGGCATGAAATTACTCTTCAAAGTTCTCTTCAAAAGCTCTTCACAAAGCTCTCTCAAAATTCTCAAAATCGTTCAAAAGTTGTGAAAATTCAAAACCTGATCTCCAGCTTTCCTCCATCCAATATTGTGCCATCTTTGCACTCCTGAGGTCCCTAGGAGTCATTTCTATTCCTCACCTTGTCCTGGAGCGCGCCCGAGTCGTCAATACAAGTTACATCGTTCAGTATAGTTTATTTAAATCTAATCTTGTTAATATGCATTTATTAATCTATTTGACGTTTGCATACATGTTTGTAGTCGTACATAGAGCAGGTTGGACGTGAAGCATGTAAGTTTTGAGGTCTGGTTCATGAGATTCCATTCTCAACACCGATCGAAGGCTTGACTTTGAAACGCAAAATTCAGAGACCTTTAGGAAAAACTAACGCCAAATTTATTTATTTACTTCTTTTTATATTTACTTTTTCAAAATCATTTTTATTTAATCATAAAATAAAAAATAAAAAAAAAATAGATTTAGGTTTTTTTATATATAATTAAATTTAATTTGTGCAAGTTAATTAATTATATTTTGATTTATTTCAAGTTATTTAAAATCAATTAGAACTTAGACTTAATCATTTCAAATCTTTTTCTCAATAATAAAAATCCAAAAAATGTTAGAATTAGTTTCCTTTTGATTAGTTTTAATTGCATCTTATTTATCACTCTTTTCTTTATTTAGTTAAAATTAATTTTTTTAATTTAAGTATTTTTCTTAATAAAAATGACAAAAAGTGCTAAGTATGTAGAAGTATTTTAGGGCTTACCTCACTTTCCATATTCGCGTGCCCATTTTAAATTTAGTTGATTTTATATTTATGTAACTACAAAAGGTTGTAATAGTTAAATTTAGGACTTTTTACTTTTTGTTTCCCCATTTGGACATGTAAATACCCCTTCCCCGAAGCATTGCAATAGCGTAGGATTTACAATCCCTGCACTTTAAATTTTTGCAAGATATTAACGTTTAGTAATTAGGATTATATGGAAAGACTGTAAACAAAGTGTTAGCAAACTTAACACAAGACTAAAATAACTGAAAACCAACACAATTGCACATATACACCTCTTGGGTATGCCCACTTTGGTTGCCTTTTGGAAAATAACAGTCATGTCCCTCGAGAATAGTGACGCTTTAGCAAAGACCTTTTGAATCAAAAGATCATAAGTCCCTCGATGAACCTACAGTGTTGCCTTTCGGTAAATAATCTAGTCCCTTAAGCCAAATTGCTAAAGCGTCTCTACATGTTGCCTTTATGACTGTATGTCCCTTCGAATGTCCCTCAAACATCCAATGATAGGGCTACCTACTCACTAATAGTAGGATATCATTGTCTAAAGGATAGGGTGAAAAGAACAAACCTTTCGAGTATAAGTAGATAGTTCATAGATGCTTACTCAAAAACAAAACTTTCACACTTACACAAAACATTTCAAAACACTTTAAAAAACATTCGCTTTGTTAACACTCTTGAGGACTGATACAAGAGTTATCATAAAGCGAATCGCCGCACTAAGGCATTTTAAAAACGATTTTTCAAAACACACAAAGCACAAGCAATTTTCAAAACATGAGCTAAGCATCTAAGAGCCCGTAGAAATCTATAGATAGAAAGGGTTCTAACACCTTCCCTTTCCATAATCTACCCCCCTTACTCAGAAAATTCTCGAAAAGGTCTTTTTCTGTTCTTTTCACCCTTTCCTTAATTTGGATAAAAGAAAAGTCGGTGGCGACTTTTGCATACTGCAACATTTGCAAATACAAAATGAAAAACCAGTATAAACAGTCGGTTCTGCCACCGTATCACACTACCAGTTTCCGGGAGAAAATTTGATCTCATGGTCCAGCAAGAGGCAACCCACAATTGCATTATCAATCGCTAAAGTTGAATATATATCAACAACTGGATGCAACACACAGATGCTCTGGATGAAAAGTCAGCTTGAAGACTTCAATATATTTGAGAGTAACATTCCTATACTCTGTGACAATACTTCTACTATTTGTTTATCTAGAAATCCAATTTTACATTCTAGGGCTAAGCATATAGAAATAAAACATCACTTTATTAGGGACTGTATTCGAAAAGGAATACTTTCCTTAAAATTTATTGACACAGACCATCAATGGGATGATGTCTTCACTAAACCTCTTTCTGAAGATAGGTTTAATTTCATTCTGAAACATCTCAGTATGAAGTTATGTCCAGAATAAGAAGTTTTATTTATGTATTATTTAACCCTCATAAGTTTATATTTTTTTTGAACATCTGATCAATAATTCTTCAGAAGTTAGAAGGACAGTTGCATCAGAATCTATCTAAAAAGATCTAAACAATTCCCAAACGGTTTATTTCAAAGATAGAAGCATTTAGTTCACATCATCAACATCTGTAATCCTCTCACAAGCGTTCTTCTAAGGCTGAACATGCGTTCAAATTCTGAAGGAACTAAAGCACTGATTGGATGCATTGGGACTTGTATTGTATTGGTAACTGTTCTATATCTCCACACCATCTCCCTATTTTCAGAATTCATTGATGCTATGTAATTATTATTTTTCACTCTTTTCTTGCTAATTAAGTTTCCAATTTGGTTATAAATACACCATTCACTTTCACTTTCACTTTTTCACTCTCACTTCTTGCTACTATTTTCTGTAACGCCCGTAATTTAATTAATTATTTAATTAAATTATTTTTGGAATATTTGAGAAGATGTGTTGTGATTAATTGGATTTAATTATTTTATTAAGTGGTGAAATAATATTAGAAGTATACTATTATTTGGTGTGGGCTTGTTTTTAAGGAATGGAAGTAGTAATAAGGGGGTGTATTAGTTTTAATCCCAATAAGGAATAAAGAATAATAGGTTATTTTATTGTTTCTAGAAATAATAGAAAAGAGGAGGCAGTAGAAGAATAAGGATTGAGAAGAAGAACGTGAAGCTGTTGGAAAAAGAGGAAAAAATGGCAGAATGAGGTTTCAACCGGAAGATTATAGAACGACCTTCAATCCAAGGTAAGGGTGGGGTTCTGACTCTATAATTGGGTTCATGATAATTGGTATGTGGGGTTAGAGGTAATTGTTGTCTTGTTCATGAATTGAATGTATATGATGTTGTATGATGAAATTGATGAATTTTAGATGAATAATGATGTCCCGATGCTGTTTAATTGACGTAGAATTATAGGATAACTGTAACTGATGATTATCCATGATTAGATTAAGTTTTTAGGGATTAAAGTATGGAACCCGTAGTGAAAACGCAGAGAAAATCGCAGAAATTATGCAAGACAGAGCTGTATGCGTCGACCCCAAACATGATGTGTCGATACATGAAGGTTTAGAGACTTAGGATGAGTCGACACGAAAAGGTTTTGCATCGATACATGAGGACTTTTAGACTCAGGATGAGTTATTACGTAGGAGCATGTGTCGATACATACTGTGTGGTAGACTCAGTATGAGTCGATACAAGAGAGGATGCATCGACTCATGTTGCGAGTTCAGTGCAGTACGCGTCGATCAAGACGTTATGCGTCGATCCATGTTGCTTGGTTTTTGGCAGAATCAGTTTGAGAATGCTGTAACTTGAGTTTCGGACTCCGTTTGAGGTGTCGTTTGAAGCATTGAATAGCTAACGCGATGAGCTTTATTCTTAAGGATTAAAATGAAGATAGGAAGGATAACCATAGGATTTGAATTAGTTCCCGTGTTTATTGTTATGTTGGTTTTTTGGAGAAGAATGACGATGAGATGCTTAGAAGCTGCTATTTGATTTGTAACAGTAGGATTAATAATAATAACGATGTAATATTACAGAATAGTAGTATTTAGAGATTTAGTGATTTAGAAGTAAGCCTTAGTTGGTTAATTAATTATAGGCAATATCTAGTATAGGCCTATGGCAAACATTGTGAAATTGATGAGTTACTGTCGTATTAAAGTACAACTGAGTTGTTGATGAGATGTTATTAACGAAGTTATGTTTGATAATTTATGATGAATAAATGACATTTGATGAATTATTATGAATGATATGAGATGTTTAATGAAGAGATGTTGAGATGCTTTTGAGATGTAGGCCTTTGGCCAACATTGATGTTGTATTGAGATGTTGTTAATTGTGGTGTTGTTATTACATTCATGATTGTGTCACATACATTGCATTTTAAGATGAAGCTTATGCTCGTTGAGATGGCCTGTATTGGCGAATATTGAGATGAAGGCTTATGCCTTGTTGATGTCTATATTAATTGGCAAATTTTTGAGATGGGAGTTCTGCTCCAAATGGTACCACATGCATTTGCATAGTATTGAGTCGCATTATATGACTACATAAAGAAGTGTGTATTGATGTTGTGAATGTGTATTATTATTGTGATTATTGGTGATTATGAGATGAGAAGTGGTGATGTTATGTGATCTAATTTAATATATTAATTATCATGCGCTTTATTATATTGTTAGATATCTCACCCCTTCAGTTTGAATGTTTCGCTTATGTTGGTAACGTGCAGGTAATCGAGAGTGAAGGCTGTATACCTTCAATAGTTTGAGTCGGTGTCATTGCTCTGATATGTAACACTCGGAGGGATGAATGCTTGTTGCTTTTGATTTTTGATTATTCAGTTGTTGAACTTTAAGTTGATTATTATTAAGTATTTGTTGGTTTGAAGTTGCTGTAATGATGATAAAGATGTTATTAAGAATTCCGCTGCGTAAATGTTGAATTATTTAACTAAAGATGTTATGATGATGGTTCATCCGATGTTTAAAAGTGTTACATATCCATAATGAATGCAATGTGTTTTGAAAGAAGAATTTGCAGCATCCTGATTCGTTTGCATGAATGATTTTATAACTTTGATTTATTTATATAATTGTCGGGTAGAATTGGGGTGTTACAAAGTTGGTATCAGAGCAAAAGGTTGGTTCGACCTTGTCGTCGAGTCGTAGTTGTCTAACAATCAAGTATTGTTAATTTGAGTTCTAACCATTATTTATGTTGTAGTGATAAGTTGAGATGGCTGAAAGGAATGATGCTGCACTTGCTGCTGCTTTAGAAGCAATGGCTTATGCGATGGGGAATCAGCCGAATGTTGACGGGAATGCCGGATCTTGCAGCTTCGCGACTTTCCAAAGAGAGAACCCGCCTACGTTCAAGGGAAAGTATGATCCTGATGGATCATTGGAGTGGTTGAAAGAGATTGAGAGAATCTTCCGTGTGATGGACTGCACTCCAGCGCATAAGGTTCGGTATGGGACTCATATGCTAACAGTCGAGGCTGATGACTGGTGGCTAGAGACTTGTCATAAGTTGGAGGCTGCAGGCGAGAATGTCACTTGGGCTGTGTTCTGTAGGTAATTTCTGAGGAAGTACTTTCCTGAAGATGTTCAGGATAAGAAGGAAATTGAGTTCTTTGAGCTGAAGCAAGGGAGTAT
Source organism: Vicia faba (assembly GCA_948472305.1). Taxonomy (NCBI): domain Eukaryota; kingdom Viridiplantae; phylum Streptophyta; class Magnoliopsida; order Fabales; family Fabaceae; genus Vicia; species Vicia faba. The sequence continues at coordinate 723,903,291 of OX451738.1, read as the reverse complement.
GTTGGTTGTTGAGTATGCTGCCAAGTTTGCTGAGTTGGCTATGTTTTATCTGCACTATGCTGAGGCAGATGCTGAGTTTTCAAAGTGTATCAAGTTTGAGAACGGGTTGCCACCAGAGATCAAGAAGGCAGTTGGATACCAGAAGATTTGTGACTTTGCTGATTTGATTGATAGCTGTAGGATTTATGAAGAGGATAATAATTCTCATTACAAGATTATCAGTGAGAAGAGGGGTAAGCACCAACATAATCGTGGTAAGCCTTATGATACCCCAGCTGGTAAAGGTAAACAAAAAGTTTCTCAAAGTCAGAGGACTAGTGGGGGAGATGCTCCTGCTGGTGTGGTTTTCTTTAAGTGTGGAAAATCTGGGCATAAGAGTGATGTGTGTACTACTGAAGTGAAGAGGTGTTTCCATTGTGGTAAGAACGAACATGTTGTACCCGAGTGTGAACATAAGGATGTGATTTGTTTCAATTGTAGAGAAGAAGGGCACATTGGTAGTCAGTGTCAGAAACCAAAGAGGGTGCAAACAAGTGGTCAAGTGTTTGCTTTGGTTGAGGATCAGGAAGCTGTTGAAGACAGACTTATCAGAGGTACATGTTTCATTAATAGTACTCCTTTAATTACTATTATTGATACCAGTGCTACTCATTATTTTATTGCTGCTGATTGTGTTGAAAGATTGGGTCTTATGTTGTCTTCTTTGAATGGAGAAATGGTCGTCGATACTCTAGCCAAGGGGTCAGTGACTACTTCTTCTGTGCCTATTAAGTGTCCCTTGTCGATCTTCGACAGAGACTTTGCTGTTGATTTGGTTTGTTTACCGTTAATGGGTTTGGATGTGATTTTGGGTATGAACTGGTTAGAGCATAACTGTGTTCATATTAACTGTTATGACAAGTCTGAGGTTGTTGTACCCAAAAATTTGCCCTCCCATATTTCTCAAAACATTGCAAGAAAGATCCTCAAGTTGCTCAAGGTAGTCCAAGGGTTGGCCAGACAAGCTCCCTCCTAAGGCAGTCTACCTCAAACTAGGGTTTCATGTTGCATCAAGGTACTTGAGTCCAAGTGATACCAAGTGCTCACCAATGTCCTAATATGTTCTCAAGTTCATCCATGACAAGTTTCAAGCCCTGTAGAGAAAGTTTGCTCAGTCAATTGCTCAAAGGTCTGAAAATCGACTGTGCTAGGGCAAAAGTCAAATGTGGCCTACATACAGTCAAACTTCAAGATTTTTGGTCAACATTCTCATTTTGAAGTATATTTCATCATTTGATCAAGGGTTGATCATGATTCATCAAGGATTGCTCACAATTCATCAAGACTCAAAAGTTGCTAAATTAGGGTTTTGTAGGAAAAGTCAACTCAACTTTGACCAAGCATAACTTTCTCATACTTTACGAGAAATGACCCATCCAGAGCTCATTTTGAAGAGGATGCAATTCCCTACAAACCATCTTCATCTCCCAAGTCCAAAATATGCACTCACAAGAAGTTATGAATTTGGACATTATAGGTCATTTTGAAAGTCAACAAAAACACCTTTTTTATCAAAGCTTCATACATGAGCATGGAGTATAAAATTGAGATGAGACTAAAAGGGTTGCTTAGAGGACATCTCAAGATTTATAAAAAGTCCAAGAACACCTCCAAAGAGTCAAAATTGAGGAAGTTATGCATTGGTGAAGTTGACATTTTTTGTAAAATTGCCAAAAGTTAACTATGCCCAAAACTTCAAATTTTGCCAAATAGGCCCAATATTTTTCACTTGTTTTGAGTTGGCAACATAGCCCACGTGCTCTAGCCTTTGCCACTTGTCCATATCTTATTTTTATTATTTATTTTTGATTTTTATTTGAATTAATTCAATTTAAATCAAAATAAATCAAATAAAATCCAAAACATTGATAACAAGAGATTTTATGATTGTTTCAGGTCTTAAATTACAGATACCAATCATTCAAACTCGTGTAAATTCCTAGTGTGAACAAAAAGATTGATTTAGGCCATGTTTAGAAAGGTTTTAAAGAGGAATCAAATCAAATCAAAAAGCATTGAAGGAGGAAGATTTCGATCAGTTTTGGAGCCCTAATGCATTGCTCGGTACATATAGAACGAGGCCAAACCTAAAAACAAGTTAGAAACAGGCGCAAGAGCAAGAACCAGATTTGAAAAAAAGCAAGAAAAGTGTGAGATTGAAATCCCACTTAGAGGCATCCTCAAGACCTTTGAACGATCCCAATCGCTTCCTGGGACTCTCTGCATGCTAAAGCAATCAAGAACAAGTCCATTCCAGTCCCAAATTGCTCTGTAAGTCGTGCACGACATACCCCTATTCTTGAATTCGAATCTCATGTTTTTAGCATTGTTAGGTTGAATTAATCATATATTCTTAATCTATGGAACATATACAAACTTTATGCATCATTCAATTTCATTTGTATGGCCTATACTGCAAATCAGCATTGCTAGGTTTCAGAGCTTTGTTTTAGGGTTTTTTAATGCAGGGAAAATTGGCCTTCATGAGTGATACCATTGTGATCAAGAGGACGAGACGAGTCTAACCATGGGGTTAGATGTTATTTACATGGCCCATGGAAGATTTTGGGAACGTACAGGCCTGTAGCAACGGACGTTGTCCGTAGGTATAGGTGCTCAAGCTTTTAGCCACGGTGCATGGAAGAAGACAAATACGTGGCCAACCATCATTTGTTCATTTGAATTTCGCGCGAAATTTCCCATTATTTTATTTGCTTCATATATTATTATTGTATTGTAATATGATAACAGTGAAAACAAAATGGCGTAGTGGTGGCCACGTGAGCGCTTAAGGCTTTAGAGGCTGGAGGTCAGGGGTTCGATCCCTGCCTCCAGCATTTGCTATTTTCATATTTTCTTGCAGGAAATCCAATGTGCGCATGAGCCTAAGGTCCATCATACTCCCTCATCATCAAACAGGCCAGATGGCCAGATGGCCAAATCTGATGGCCACTACTGAAGGAACACCATATGCCAAGTCAAACGCATACGTACTGGATCGAAAAAGTAAAAATGGATCTCATATCATTGGGCCCAAAAGCTGATATCCACACCTCCCCAAAAGTTGCTACACTCAGGCCCATTTTCTCTCTTCATATTTTTTTATTTATTTTATTTAAATTGTTTATTTATTTACTAACCAATAAATTAATTTTTTCTTTTTATTAAAAATCACCAAAAATATTTTTATGTCCAATTAAAATTAGAATATTATTTTTATCAATAAATTAATTAATTTAATTAGGTTTGATTAAATTAGACAACTTTAATTTATTTTTGCAAAATAATTAAAATTAATTAGAATCAATAGGGTTTTATACTAACTTAATTGTATTTATTTTTTACCTAAAATAACAAAAAACCAAAAATAGGTCATTTAATTGTCTTCATGAATTAATTTAATCACTAATTATTTTTTGTATTTAAATTAGAAAACTTAATTCTTTTCTTTAAAAATATTAAGAAAACACAAAAACATTTTTTTTTCTTTTTAGGATAGAAGGGTCAAAACCCTATTCTCTCGTCGATCTAATTTTTAATCGCGCGCTTTATTATTTTGCCCAATTATTGTATCTGCTCCCGGTTTGTAATAATTTAATTAGAACATTTATTTATTTTTACCGCTTTTAATTTCAAAGGGTTTGTTTTTGGCTATGTAAATACCCGAAGCCTTGTAATAGCTTAGTTTAAATTCTGCACTTTAATTTCCGCAAATATTTAACTGCTAGATATGTGAATAATTAGGGCTTTCATGACAAGAATGTATGTTTAATCTTAAAACGGTTAGATAACCCTAAACATGTGCAAAGATAAATAAATCTGAAATTGAATCACTCGCACATGCGCACTCCTAGGGTACACTCCCACTTGGTTTCCTTTGTTAAAACGGTCATTGAGTATAGCTTGTTTTAGAGGTCGTCCTCTTGTCTAAAAGATCAAAGTTGCCTCGAAAAGGTTGCCTCGGATATCGCTGCCTCAGATAAATGATCTAAGACATTAGGGTTACCACTAAGACGTCCTAACGTTGCTTTAGTGACTGTATGTCCCTTTCGAATTGACCCTCAAACTTGAACGACGGTGCTACCTACTCACTAATAGCGGGATAGCACTGTCTAAAGGAAACGAGCATATAACGATTCTTTTTTAGAGTAGGTAGATTAGTTCTTAAGTACTTGCTCAATCAAAACAAATTTTTCACACTTACACTTTTTTACAAACAAGTTTTCAAAAACCACTTCATTACACTCTTGAAGACAGAAGCAAGAGTTAAATCGAAGTTAAAACAAAAACTTTGCAAAACCCACAAACACAAAGAAAACAATTTTGATAATGATGAGCAAGTACCTAAGAGCCCATGGAAAACCATGGATAGAAAGGGTGCTAACACCTTCCTTTTCTATAATCTACCCCCCTACTCAGAAATGTCTAAAAAAAAGGAATTTTTCTGTGCTTTTTTCCTTTCCTGTTGGATAAAATAAAAAATGGTGGCGACTCTTGCTTACCGCGACATTTTGCAAACACAAACGCAAACCAGCATTTCAAAACAATCCCGGTTCTAGCCACCGTATCAAAGAACTGGAGAATCTGCTGGGGATATATAAGTGGGGTGTACCTTAGGATTAGTTCATATTGTTTTCAATTATTTGATCTGTTTGCTTTATCTTTGTGGGCTTTGAATCAGAGTTACTATAGATCCTAACCCGGATCTAGGGACACCTTTTAGGTAAGTAGCAATAGACTGTGACGGAACTGTATGGTATAGACGATACGGTTGAAGCAGTAGCTACGTTGGTGTGACACTTTAGTTTGTACCGATATCCCTTTTGGAGGAACAAGGAGAATATGGGGCTGCTAAGGGGTCATTAAGCACCAACTGACCTTAGAACCTATAATTGACCAACTTGGCCATAGAAAAGTAGCAGTATGCTGACTATACTCTCGCAATGATTCCGGCTGCAAGAAAAGGTTGCTAAACTAGAATTATGACCGATCGAGGATGGTCAGTGATATTGAGACCCTCTAGAACCCGGTTACTATTACTAGGACAGGTTGGACCAACTAAACTGAAAGAGGGTAGTATCTAAACTCCATGCCAGCCTGAAATTTAAGGGCTATTGTGTGACTTGTTTGCCCTTACCATGTTTGCTATCTGTGATACCTGTGGTGTGTTTCTATCATGACATCATGCATCATGACATTGCATGCATATTTCATTAGACTAACCATTTCAAATACCGATGGGATTTATCTTTGTTCTGTTTTGCAGATCATGGTGTGATACGGTGGGAAGAACGAACTGTTTTTTGGAATGCTGGTTTGCGTTTTGCGTTTGTTTTTGCAAAATGTTGTGGTAAGCAAGAGTCGCCACCGACTTTTATTTTATCCAACAAGGAAAGGAAAAAAGCATAGAAAAATTCCTTTTTTCGAGATATTTCTCGGGTTCGGGGGGGTAGATTATAGAAAGGGAAGGTGTTAGCACCCTTTCTATCCGTGGTTATCCACGGGCTCTTAGGTACTTGCTCAATTGTTTTTCAAAATTGTTTTCTTTGTGCTTGTGGGTTTGAAAAAGTTTTTGTTTTGAAACTTTGATTTAACTCTTGATTCTGCCCTCAAGAGCGTATGAAGTGTTTTTTGAAAACTTTGTTCGAAAAGGAGTGTAAGTGTGAAAATTTTGTTTTTTTTTTGAAAGAGCAAGTATCTAAGAACCATATACCTACTCGAAAAAAGAATTATTCTAGGCTAAATTCCTTTAGACAATGTTATCCCACTATGAATGAGTAGGTAACACCGTCGTTGGAGTTTAAGGGTCAATTCAAACGAGGGACTTACGGTCACTAAAGCAATGTTAGGACACCTTAGCGGTAACCCTAATGTCTTAGATCATTTGTTTGAGGAAACAATATCCGAGGCAACTGTTTCGAGGCAACTATGATCTTTTAGACAAGAGGGTGACCTCTAAAACAACCTATACTCAATGACTGTGTACGAAGGCAACCAAGTAGGGGGTATCCTAAGAGTGCGCATGTGCGAGTATGTCGTTTTCAGTTATTTTTATCTTTGTACATGTTAAGGGTGATCTAATTTGATTTTAAGATTAATATTCAGTCTTGTCATGCAAACCCTATTATCAAACATCTAGCAGTTATAATTTGCGGAAATAAAATGCGAAATTTAAATTACAAGGTGTCGGGTATTTACATCGCCAAAGACAAACCCTTTGAAAAATAAAGTGAAGCGGTAAAAATAATTAAATGGTCCTAATTATCTATTACATTCCGGAAACAGGTGCATTATTGGATAAAAATAAATATAACGCGCAGGGAATTAAATTGAATGCGAATTTTAGGGTTTTGACCCTTTTGGTTAAAGAAGATATATTTTTTTAGGTTTTTGTTGTTTTTATTTTAAGAAAGAAATTAATCCTAAATTAATTACTAAATTAAATTAAATTAATTAATTAATGGAGAAAATAAATTAATGATATATTTTTGGATTTTTGTTATTTTAAGAAAGAAAATAAAATTATTGAACTAGTGGTTAATATCTAATTAAATCTAATTAATTAAAATTATTTACAAAAAATGAATTAAAGTTTTCTAATTAAAACCTAATCAATTAATAAATTTATTAAGAAAAACAAAAGTTAAAAAATTTGATTGAATAAAAAAAATATTTTTTGTGATTTTATTTAATAAAAACAGAATTTTGTGATTGGTTAGAAAATTAAATAAATAAAATAAAACAATTAATCAAGACAAAATAAATAAAGAAAGAGGAGTGTTGGGCCTGTTTTTAGGGGTGTTGGTAGCATATCTGAAGGTCCATTAGTGCTGGCCTTTTTGACTTTCTCTGATCCAATATGTATGCATTGACCTGGACTATGGTGGACTTTCAACGTGGACCACCAGATCTGGCTCCTTGGCCATCTAGCGCTTGGATCATGAGGGAGCATGGTGGACAGCAAACCATCGTATGCATACAATCACCTGAAAACAAAAATTATTGAGAAAGTGGGGGACCTGGGATTCGAACCCAGGTCCTGAGGGAAATGCACTGCTCGCTTTGCCACTACACCATATTGTTTCAATTGTTATTATGATATACACTAATAATAATATATGAAAACAAAATAATTGCCAGAAAAAACAAAAAAAAACACGCGTGATATTTGAATTGGCCAGTAATGGGATGCCACACATTATCCCCAACCTCTCATCCGTGGCTAAAACGCCAAATACCTATACCAACGGACAGAAGTCCGTCACTACAACTTTGTTCATCTTCAAAATCTACTACAGGCCACAAAAATAAATTTCAAGGGCATGGTTGTGTTCGTCTCACCCTCCCGGTTACAACCATGTCCAATATGGGGGGCAATTGCACCTGGAATAAAAATGGCCAAAAATGCAGACCAAACCCTAACTATGGTGGTTTGCAATACAGATCATATAAATGAAATCAAATGATGCAAAAAGTTTGGAAATGTTCTTGTGATTATGAATATGCCATTAGTTTTCTTAAATGATGCAAGAACAAATCAAATCAAATTCAAGAATAGGGGTCGTTTACGTGAGACTTACAACGCGTTTGGAGGCTTGAGGATGCTTGGTTTTGATCCAGTTAGCTTGTGTGAATGGCCAGGAATCGATTGAGACCACTCTCGCATCCTGAAACTGCCTCTAATCCTGATTTTGATCTCTCACTTTTTTGTGATTTTTTTCACTTTTTCTCTGCCTCTTCCAACACTTGCCAACCCCTATTTTGTGTCCTTCAGCTTTCTTATGTATTGTGCTTTGCATTAGGTCTACAAACTTGGTTCAAATCTCTCCATATCAATGCCCATGAATTGGATTTGATTCTTCCATTAAATCTTTCCAAATTTGCCTAATTCCAATCTTTTTGCACATGATTTGATTTGATATGATTTTGATGATGATAATAACTGTAATCAAAGCCTGAAATAGCCAAAAGATCATGTGTTATCAAAGTTTTAGATTTTATATGATTTTATTTGATTTAAAATAAATTAATTCCAATAAAAACCAAATTAAATAATAAAAATGTGATGTGGACACATGGCTGAAGTTAGAGCACGTGGGCAACTATGAAAACTCAAATCACGTGGAAAAGAATGGGCCTATTTGGCAAAATTTGAAGTTTTGGGGATAGTTGACTTTTGACAACTTTGCAAAAAAGTACAACTTCAACAATGCATAACTTCTTCAATTTTGAACTTTTTGAAGTTTTCTTAGACTTTATAGAAAGCTTTAGATGTCCTCTAACCAACCCTTTTGGTCTCATCGCATTTTGATATTCCATGCTCAAGGTATAAGCTTTGGAAAAAAAGGTGTTTTTGTTGACTTTCAAAAATGACCTATAATGTCCAAATTCATAACTTCTTTTGAGTGCATTTTTTTATCTTGGGATATGAAGATGGATTGTATAAAATTGCATCCTCTTCAAAATGAGATTTGGATTGGTCATTTCTCATATAGTATGAGAACGTTATGCTTGGTCAAAGTTGAGTTGACTTTTCCTACAAAACCCTAATTTAGCAACTTTTGAGCCTTGATGAACTTTGAGCAATCCTTGATGAATCATGATCAAACCTTGATCAAATGATGAAATATTCTTCAAAATGAGAATGTTGACAAAAAATCTTGAAGTTTGACTGTTTATAGGTCACAAATGACTTTTGGCCTAGCACAGTCAATTTTTGGACGTTTGAGCAATTGACTGAGCAAACTTCCTCTGCAAGGCTTGAAATTTGATATGGATGATCTTGAGAACATATTAGGACATTAGGGAGAACTTGAGGTCATTTGGACTCAAGAATCTTGATACAACACAAAACCCTAATTTGGGGTTGACTGCCTTAGGAGATAGCTTGTCTGACCAACTCTTGAGCAAACTTGAGCAACTTGGAGATTTTTCTTGCAATGTCTTGAGGAATATGAGAGGGAAAATTTTGGGGTACAACAGCTTCCCCTGTTCAATCTTCTTAAACCTGAGGATGTAGATTGGCTTTCGTGCCTTTCGTGATCCGAAGGTGGAAGATGAGTGAACACTAGAGTGCCCAGAAATTTGCACTCGCATGAAGTGGTATCAGCCTTGTGATGTCGGGAATGGGCTTACAGATGCAATTTGGAGATTTCTGGTGGGAGGATGGGCTTAAAGATGCCATCTTCAGGAGTGTCGATCGCATAAGAGATTCCTTAGCGAGAACTTGCATACCTGTTGTTGTGGAAGATTCCGCTTGGGGAAGTCTGATCTTTGTTGAGATTTAGGAACTTGCCTGTACTTAAACTGAGAGAACATCTCTGTTGAGTTTTAAGAACTTGTCTGTACTTCAACTGAAGGGGAAACATCTTCGTCAAGATTTAAGAACTCGCCCGTAATTCAACTGAGAATACTCTGCTGAGATTTAGGAACTCGTCTGTAATTCGACGGAGGAACTTTGTCGAGATTTAGAACCTTATCTGTAATTCAACTGAGGATAATTCTGTTGAGATTTAAGAACTGGTCAGTAATTCGACTTTGGGAAACATCTTCATCGAGATTTAAGAACTTGTCAATAATTCAACTGAGAAAACTCTGCTGAGATTTAGGAACTCGTCTGTAGTTCGACGGAGGACTTTGTCGAGACTTAGGACCTTATCTATAATTCAACTGAGGATAATTCTGTTGAGATTTAAGAACTGGTCAGTAATTCGACTGAGGGAAACATCTTCATCGAGATTTAGGACTTGTCTGTAATTCAACCGAGGATAATTCTGTTGAGATTTAAGAACTGTCAGTAATTCGACAGAGGAACTTGTCGAGATTCAGAACCTTATCTGTAATTCAACTAAGGATAATTCGGTTGGGATTTAAGAACCGGTCAGTACTTCGACTGAGGGAAACATCTTCATCAAGATTTAGGACTTGTCTGTAATTCAACTGAGGATAATTCCGTCGAGATTTAAGAATTGTCAGTAATTCGACGGAGGAACTTGTTGGGATTTAGAACCTTATCTGTAATTCAACTGAGGATAATTCGGTTGAGATTTAAGAACCGGTCAGTAGTTCGACTGAGGGAAACATCTTCATCGAGATTGAAGAACTCGCCCGTAATTCAACTGAGAAAACTCTGCTGAGATTTAGGAACTCGCCTGTAATTCGACGGAGGAACTTTGTCAAGATTTAGAACCTTATCTGTAATTCAACTAAGGATAATTCTGTTGAGATTTAAGAACCGGTCAGTACTTCGACTGGGATAAAAGTTTCAAAGCTGAGAACTTAACTGCATCCTTCCTGAAAGGTAAAGGTTAGCTGTATGTAATGCATGATATGTATCAAACAATGATGTTCTCAAAATAAATGAGATTGTGTTGTATGATGCGTATATGCATGTGTCATGATGTATGGAAATGTAATGCTTTTAGCTGGGGAAAATAAATCCCGGATAGCTGCTGGAGAAAAGAGTTGAATTCTTCGTTTCCGCTGGGGATGACGAACGAAGATGATTGTGAGAATAAACCTTCCGGAGAGGATAACTCCGTTGGGGAATAAACTGATGAGGAGATTACTCCGTGGGGAAGAGATGCTCTACTGAGGATTCCACCGATAAATTCCACTGGGGATGAATCTTTCAGTTGCGACTTCACTGGGGATGGCCTTCTAGACTCTAATGGGGATAACCCTTTGAGCTCTACTGAGGATAATCTTCCAAATTCTACTGGGGATGATTCTTCAACTCCACTGGGGAAGCTTTTTCATACTGCGCTTGGAAAAATTTTAAACTCCACTGGGGATATTTTGTATTCTGCCGGGGAATATTCTTATACTCCGCTGGGGAATATAAAGACCTTTCAGCACTTGTGGTAGATAAACTCTGCTTGGGGAGAATATTACCGATTCACTTACAGTTGTAAGTCTCAGCTGGGGAGAGCTACCATTACTGTCTTTTTCTTACTCTGCAGGGAGTGAAAGTACCTTAGCCATATTCTTCAGCTGAATCTACCTTTGTACCTGGGGGATAAAGTATCAGTAAAGCTTGGACGATTCTTATTTTCCCCTGTTCCTGATATTACAAGTAATCGTCTTTTGTTTCGCATGTAAATATTTATGAGCAGCAATTAATGTCAAATGCATATATCAAAAATGAACATTGGACGTTCTTTACAAAACAAAACAGATAAAGGAAAAGCAGTTTGAATTTTTTCTGAAAATGAATTGTATTGATTTTGAAGTTTGGCCTGTAAATAGGCGTTTTTGTACAAGAGACTGACGTTCTAGTAAGAGAATGCCACCGAGCAAATAGAATTTACACAATTTGTGAAAAACTAAACAAAACAGCTATGTGAATAATCCCACTGGGTTCCAACTATGCTATTGTCGTTATGTCCTCAAACATCTCATCACTTTGCTACTTGGTTGAAGGTAGATCAGATTGATTAGTGCCGTCCGATCTTGATAATCGATACCAAAGTTTGGTTGTAAGGTGATCCAATGAGACATAGTGTTACGCTTTGATCCCTAATTTTTGCCTGGACCGCCCTTTCAGGTTTTCGGTCCACGGGGATACCCTTTTTTGCCCAAGCCGCCTTTTCAGGTTTTCGACTTGCCGGGTGTACAGATTTTCATTTTCATCCCTTATTTTTGCCCGAACCCTTTTGGTTCGCCGGGAAGCCCTTATTTTTGCCTAGGCCAGTCAACCTAGCGGGTCTTTATTCATGCGTAGTATCTTTTCACTATGTCTGCATTGACGGGGTGAGGAAGGTCGTCACCGTCCATGGTGGTTAGAATCATAGCTCCTCCTGAGAAGATGTTCTTAACCACAAATGGCCCTTCGTAAGTAGGGGTCCATTTGCCCCTGGGATCACCTTGAGGTAAGATAATGCGCTTGATTACTAGATCCCCAACTTGATATTCTTGTCGTCTGACTTTCTTGTTAAATGCCTTGATCATCCATTTTGATACGTTTGACCATGACAAATAACCGTAAGTCTCTTTTCGTCGATTAAATTCAGCTGATCAAACCGGGTTTGGATCCAGTCATCTTCGCTCAAACCTGCATCCTTCATAATCCGAAGAGAGGGTATCTGAACTTCAATGGGCAAGACGGCTTCCATGCCATAAACCAAGGAATAGGGTGTTTCCCCTGTTGACGTCCGTGTTGAGGTACGGTACCCATGAAGAGCAAAAGGTAACATCTCGTGCCAATCTTTGTACGTCACCGTCACCTTCTGCATAATCTTCTTGATGTTCTTATTAGATGCTTCTACAGCCCCATTCATCTTCGGCCGGTAAGGAGAAGAGTTGTGATGCTGTATCTTGAACTGCTTGCAGAGCTTGATGATCATCTTATTATTGAGATTTGTACCATTGTCCGTAATGATCCTCTCTGGTACACCATATCGACATATCAGATTATGCCGAATGAACCGTGCAACGACGTTCTTGGTTACAGTAGCAAAGGAAGCTTCTTCAACCCACTTCGTAAAGTAATCAATAGCTACCAGGATGAAACGATGCCCGTTGGATGCCGTAGGTCTGATCTCGCCGATCATATCAATGCCCCACATTGCAAAAGGCCAAGGAGCTGTCAAGACGTTCAAAGGAACTGGAGGTATGTGCACTTTATCATCATAGACTTGGCACTTGCGACAAGTCCGAGAATGCTGATAACAGTCGGCTTCCATAGTGGACCAATAATATCCTGCCCGTAGGATTTTCTTCGCCATGGCGTGTCCACTGGAATGAGTCCCGAAAGTACCTTCATGTAAATCTACCATGATCCTTTCTGCCTCGTTCTTATCCACACAATGCAGTAAGGTTGAATCATGGTTACGCTTATAAAGAATACCATTGCTGATGAAGAACTTCGTCGTGAACCTCCTCAAAAACTTCTTATCATTAACAGATGCACCCTCGGGGTACTCCTGAGCCTCGAGATACCTCTTCACCTCATGAAACCAGGGTTTATTAACTACCTCTTCAGCCTCAATGTCACAGCAATGTGCAGGTTCGTCCAACCTTTCAATGGTAATCCGGGGAGCCTCGTTGTCCCAATTGACATTGAACATGGAAGACATCGTAGCTAACGCGTCCGCAAACTGATTCTCCTCTCTAGGGAAGTCTTCAAAGGTTATCTTCTCGAAATGTGGAAGCAACGTCAATACATACTCCTTGTAAGGAATAAGATTTTGGTGTTTCGTATCCCACTCGCCTTTGATCTGACTGATCACGAGAGCGGAATCTCTGAAAACACTTAGAAACTTAATCCTTAGGTCAATTGCTGTTCGAAGACCCATGATGCACGCTTCATACTCCGCCATGTTGTTGGTGCAGTTGAAACATAGTCGGGCGGTAAACGGAGTATGAGAGCCTTTAGGAGATATGATCACAGCGCCAATGCCATTACCCAAAGCGTTTGAAGCTCCATCAAAGTACATAGACCATCGAGATCCTTCCTCAGGTCCTTCACCCAGTCCAGGTTTTTCGCAGTCAGTCACTATCATGATATTCTCATCTGGGAATTCAAAGTTCATAGACTGGTAATCATCCACTGCTTGATGTGCCAAATGGTCTACCAACACACTTCCCTTGATTTCTTTTTGGGTCGTGTACTGAATGTCATACTCAATTAGGATCATCTTCCATCTTGCTATTCTTCCGGACAAGGCAGGCTTCTCGAAGATATACTTGATAGGATCCATCTTTGATATCAATAGAGTAGTGTGAGTCAACATATACTGTCTCAGCCGGCGAGCAGCCTATGCCAAAGTGCAACATGTTTTCTCGAGCCACGAGTATCGGGTCTTGCAGTCGGTAAACATTTTGCTAAGGTAATAAATAGCATGCTCTTTTCGACCAGACTCGTCATGCTGCCCCAACACACACCCCATTGAGTTGTCGAGTACTGTCAAGTATAAGATCAGAGGTCTCCCTTCAACTGGAGGCATCATAATAGGCGGCTCTTGGAGATACTCTTTGATCCTTTAGAAAGCGGCCTGACATTCATCATTCCATCTTACCACTTGATATTTCTTCAATAGCTTGAAGATTGGCTCACAAGTAGCAGTCAGGTGTGAGATGAATCGGGCAATATAGTTCAGGCGTCCCAGAAAGCCTCTGACTTCTTTTTCTGTTCGGGGAGATGGCATCTCCTCTATAGCCTTCACCTTCACAGGATCCACTTGAATACCTTTATCACTTACGACGAAACCCAGCAACTTACCAGATCTCACCCCGAAGGTGCACTTGTTCGGGTTTAACCTCAGCTTGTACAACTTCAACCTGTCAAATAATTTCTGAAGGTGGTCAAGATGCTCTTCTTCATTCTGAGATCTTGCAATCATGTCATTGACGTATACCTCAATCTCATGATGGATCATGTCATGGAAAAAAATGACCATGGCGCGCTGATACGTTGCCCCAGCATTTTTTAATCCAAAAGGCATGACCTTGTAGAAAAAGGTACCCCATTGAGTAACAAAGGTTGTCTTCTCCATGTCTTCGGGAGCCATTTTAATCTGGTTATAACCGGAGAAACCATCCATAAAGGAGAAGACCTTATGCTGTGCGGTGTTGTCAACCAGAACATCAATATGAGGCAGAGGGAAATCATCCTTGGGGCTCGCCCTGTTTAGATCCCTATAGTCAACACACATTCGAACTTTACCATCCTTCTTCGGCACTGGAACCACGTTGGCAACCCACTGCGGGTAAGAAGTAACTTCTAGAAAATCGGCGTCAAACTGTTTCATAACCTCAGCCTTGATTTTCTCAGACATCTCTGGGCGCATTCGGCGAACCTTCTGTTTCACTGGAGGACAATCTTCCTTGGTAGGCAGGCGGTGAACCACAATATCGGTATCCAACCCAGGCATATCTTCATAAGACCAGGCAAAGATCTCAACGTAGTCACACAGCATCTAAATCAACCGTTGCTTCACACTAAGCTCCAGATTTACCCCAATCTTGACCTCTTTCTTGTCTATCTCTGTACCCAGATTTATTGTTTCCACTGACTCTTCATGCGGCTGTATGGCCCTCTCTTCCTGAAGTAGAAGTCTTGCAAGTTCACCAGGCACTTCGCAATCATCTTCACCTTCGTCTTCAGCTAAGTTGATCGGACTTTTGAACTCATAACTGGCAGTAGCAGAGTCGTTACCAGTGAGATCCAGAGTGGATGTAGACTTGTATATGTGAGTGTGTGTAAAATAGTTGTTTTGCAATGTATAATAAAAGAAAAACAAGGAGCGCAAAATTTGAAATTCAAGAAACGTCTAATGCTTTTATTAATGATATATGGAGATGACAAATATCAAGCCCTCACAAACAAAGCCACTGTGCCTCGGGTAAGACACCGGGCCATAAAGTTTAGAAATTGTCTGTTACAAACTTAAAACAAAAGTCTCATTACTGGGTAATAAAAGAAATTGGGACAAAGTCCTTTGCCGTCCAATTGCTTAGTCCACCATCGGTAGTGGGGTAGATCCAACTGTCAAACTCAGACTCTTCAACATCGTCTTCAATGGCATTCACTCCTGAATTGCTGATGAACATGGGAGGTCTTCCGATCCGTGCACTCCGAACAACCCTTTGAGCTTCTGCAGTGAAACCCAAACCAAACTTGTTAGTCTTATGTGCAAAATCAGGGAGTTGGCCCCAATTTGCACACCCACCTTTCTCAACAACGGCCCGGGCATCCTTGAAGGAAGCCATCTTCATTGTAGGATCTTCAACCACAGTTTCAGTTGATGCCAGCGTCTGGGGAACCTCTTCAAAATGCTGAAATGGGGTGTCAATGAATTTCCCATCCATCTCTACATATCGAAAAGAGTTGAGGTGGCTCACCATGTACTCCTCCTCTCCTTGTACTGTCACAATTTCCCTTTCACCGGGTACTTTAGCTTCTGGTGGAATGTTGAGGTTACTGCCCCAACTTTGTGGATCCATAGGCGACCCAACAGACAGGAATAAGATGGCCGAATGTCCATCACATAGAATGTAGATGCGAAGATCTGAGAACCAACCTTAATCAAAATATCCACTTCTCAGTGTACCATTCTCTTGGACCCGTCAAAGGCCCTAACAACAATGTTACTCGGCTTCAGCTCCAAACCTTCACAGTCTAACCGGTCTAGTGCCTTCTTAGGTAAAACATTAAACGAGGATATAATATCTACCAATACGTGAGCAAGAGTAGTGCCCCTGCATTCAATGGAGACATGCAGGGCGTAATTGTGATTCTTCCCCTTAGCAGTCAAGTCGGCGTCAGAGAAACCTAACCCATTATCAGCAGTCAGACTGCCACGCAATCTTTAAACTGATTAGCTGATGTTTCTTGCGGTACGTGTGCAGTTTTCAGGAAAGCAATCAGAGCCTTTGCATGGGCCTCTGAGCATAGAAATAGAGACAACATAGAGATCTTGGACGGGGTTTGCCCCAGCTGCTCGACTACATTGTAGTCGCTCTTTTTGATGATCTTCAGAATTTCCTCCATCTCTTGTCTAGAGGCTTCAATAGTAATCTTATTCGGTGCCTCCGTCTGGGCAGGCTCACCGGTGGTCTCTTTGCCCCGAGTGTCAGATGACTCAGCAACAGG
The DNA here is from genome assembly GCA_948472305.1 of Vicia faba. NCBI lineage: Eukaryota > Viridiplantae > Streptophyta > Magnoliopsida > Fabales > Fabaceae > Vicia > Vicia faba. The sequence goes on along the minus strand of OX451738.1, from coordinate 723,886,658 downwards.
GGTAAGAATTAGAACTTGAGCAGGGACAGTAGCAGGAGCAATGGTAGGTGTGATAACAACAGGCTTCCGAACAGTTGATGGAGAGATCTAAGGGGAGAAAAGCCTTCCGCTGCGGGTGACTTTACTAGATCCAACAATGTTGCTGACATCAGTATCAGCATTCAAATATTGTTTAACTCTGTGATAGTACACGTCAGCCCCGTAGTGCCAAGGGACAACTTTATTTGATGTATAAGGGATAGGCCCAGGAATGGTGATGATCAATGGTGCGATTCTTGGAACATATGTAATTCTAACAGGCTTTCTCGAGGAAGCCTTGGAAGAATTATCGAAAATGGTGATTATAGCAACTTCTTCAGTAGGAACCAAAGGAACAAAAGTCTTCTCAAACATAATTTCTTTATTATCCATCAGGCGTTGTTCACCTGACTTTAAAAGATGGAAACCGGTAGGTAGGACGACACACATACGACAACCTTCGTCACAACCCAGAAATAAACCGGCTAACAGAAGGTTCTTTTTTACAGTCATTAAGGGAGTAATAATGTCTTTCACAGAAACCACAAACGAGTCTTCATCTATAGCATTCACTCCATGCTTGGGCATAGGAGCAGTCACAACATTAGGTCTTTCAGGAGCTTCAAACTCAATCTCCTTAGCATCAATCAAGTCCTGTAACTTATTCTTCAAAATCCAACAATCATTTGTATCGTGCCCCGGGCTATCGGAGTGAAAAGCATAGTGGGCGTTTGGATTGTACATCGGTGATGTTGTGTTGGGATTCTTCGGGGCCTCCCTCGGAATCACCAAGTTGGTATTCAATAACTGCGGCAAAATTTGGGACAAAGTCATGTTGAGATGAGTGAATTGTCTTCGCGGTCTCTCGGCCCTTGGCTGATTGTTGCGTTGAGGAGCAACAACAGGTCTTGATATAACCACCACATTGACTGCTTGGCGGCGTTCAGGTCTATTATGGCTTTTTGAACTGTAAACAACACTGGACTCCTTCTTAAAAGGCTTATTCTCGGTGCCTGATGAAGCACCCTTCTGTATTTTACCGGATTTGATACCGGCCTCAATCCTTTCCCCAGTCATAATCAGCTCTGTAAACCCAGACGACGAACTTCCAATCAGATGGTTGAAATATGGACCAGACAAGGTCCCTAGAAACATATCCACTAGTTCCCTATCATCCAAGGGAGGTTGCACTCTTCCAGCAAGGTCCCTCCACTTCTAAGCGTAGTCTTTGAAACCTTCGCCCGCACCCATAGACATACCCTAAAGTTGGGTACGCGTAGGAGTGAGGTCGGCATTGTATTGGTACTACTTGTAGAATGCAGCAACCAAATCTTCCCAATTACGGATACTAGCTCCTTCCAGCTGGTAAAACCATTCAAGCTGAGTCCCTGAGAGACTGTCTTGAAAGAAGTGGATCCAGAGGTTCTTGTCAGTGGTGTATGGCTGAATCTTCCTAACATACGAACGGAGGTGCAACTTTGGGCAAGAAACCCCATCGTACTTAGCAAAAGCTGGTGCTTTGAACTTGTGGGGAACCACCACCCCAGATGACAGACCCAAATCACCAAAGTCCAATCTAAGTACCTTCTGGATCTCCATGGTACTTAACCGGTCTTCCAGTTGCTTATATCTATCCTCGGCCGGAGGATACTGGTCTTTGTCGAAGTCAGTCTCGTTGTCGGAAACCACAGGGCTAGGAGCCCTCCTTTCTTTCTGATTATCTCCCCCTCCAGATGAGTTGGTCAAATCAACCTCTTCTCGCAAATTATTTCTGAATCTGCGACCCATGTTCAGTAGGACCGTCTTCTTATTTTTCTTCTTCTTCTTTTTCGAGATAAGGGTCTTCAGATCTTGCTGACCCTTAGCCAAACTCATGAACAATTCCTGGAACTGGGCGTTTTGGGCTTGCAGAGCCTTGATTGCTTGTTCAGTTGACGTTTCGGAAGACATGATGCTGAAATAAACAGCGAAGAAGATGAGAAAACCTGTAAGGGTACCTGTTATGAGGTGCATGGGAATGATATGATCTCAAAGATTTTAGGGATTCAAATTCATAAGCCAAAATGAAACACACTTTTATTAGATAAATTTTGAATTCAATTGTTCAACAAATGCCTTTAAGGCGTTACAAGAAAGAAAAGCTGAAAAGTAAAGCAAAACTAGAAATAATCAAAAAGACAATCAGTGCTCCCATGGTCGTTTCCTATCGGTGCGGACATAGTCGTTGAGGATCTTCTCATTCTCCAATTGCCTTGTCAAACTTTGAATCTTCTACTCTTGCCCGTGATACTTTTCTCTGTAAGTATCCCGCTCTTCTCTCACCTGCATCCAAGATCTCTTTAATGCCCCAATGTCAGTAGGCATGTGTGGATGGAGGATGGTAGGAGGAACCCCTTCTTCATCAACAGCCTCAACAATTATAGGCAAGACGGCTTCGTACGGCATTCCCAGCTTTCGGGCACGGATTCGAACCCATCAGAGATATGGCTCCATCGGAAGAGAAGTCTTTGCACCTAGCTCGTGCGGATCAGACTTGTGTACTCTATTCCAAGCTCGTATGAACCTGCGGCGCTGCTCGTCACTATCCCCTTGGAAGTCAAAGACAATGCTCGTCATCAGCAACTCATGAGGTCCGTCCCTCCTAGCTCGCCCAAACTGGCGTAAGGCTAAACAAGGGTTATAGGCCATCCCTCCATTGGTTCCTAGCAGTGGAACATTGGGGTATTCCCCACAGCCATCAATAATAGCCACATCCTCCATGCCCTTAATAGTCCAGATGATATCCATGTGAGAGAGGGACATAATCCTGTAGGCCCAACCCATGCCTTCCTTGTTCTTCAACACTGATTTGGGGAGGTGAGAAATAAACCACCTCTCCAGCAATGGCACACAGCACATAAGGGTTCCCCGTTTCCGAGCAGTATGGACATAAAGAGAGTACATAATGTCACCCAAGAGAGTGGGCACAGGGTTACTGGACATGAAAATATTAACTGCATTTACGTCGACGAAAGAATCTGAGTTAGGAAACAACACTAAACCATATATAAGAAGAGCCAGAATGTCCTCGAACGCCTAAAAGTCTAAACTGTCCCAGAACTGATTAGCCTTTCCAACCAAGAACTTAGTCAAAAAGCCTTTGGTCTCACTTCTAGTCTCCCAGTTTGACGTTACCTCAGCCTTTGTCAGATGGAGGGCGGAAGCAATCTCTTCCGGCCTAATGACTTTCTCCCAACCTGTAAACGGGGTCTGCTCTAGAACGGAGATACCAAGCAGATCAGAGAACTCTTCCAAGGTAGGGACTAATTGGTAGTCTGGAAAAGTAAAGCAGTGGTACAGTGGATCAAAGAACTGGATTAAGACACTCATCATCTGTTCATCCATCTTGGAGGTGACCAAACCAAGGAGGTACCCATGTTTTCTGATAAAGGAGGCAGTATCTGAAACCTTTGCAACCAATTCCTTAAGCTGAGCGAGAATCTGGACAAAGTTGATCCGAATAGTGTTTCTACACATGGGTGCCATGACCTATAAAACAGAACAAAGATGAATCCCCTCTGTTTTTGAAATGGGTTAGTCCAATGCAAGATGCATGCAATGTCATGATGCATTATGTCATGATAGAAAACACACCACAAGTATCCACAAATAGCAAACATGGTAAGGGCAAACAAGTCACACAGATAGCCCTTAGATTTCAGGCTGGCAAGGAGCTTAGGTATTACCCTCTTTTAGTTTAGTTGGTTCAAACCTGTCCTAGTAATAGTAACCGGGTTCTAGAGGATCTCAATATCACTGACCATCCTCGATCAGTCATAATTCCAGTTTAGCAACCTTTTCTTGCAGCCAGAATCATCGCGAGAGTTTGGTCTCAATGAGTGTAGCATACTGCTACTGTTCTATGGCCAAGTTGGTCAATTATAGGTGCTAAGATCAGTTGGTGCTTAATGACCCCTTAGAAGACCCATATTCTCCTTGTTACGCCACAAGGGATATCAGTACAAACAAAAGTGCCACACCAACGTAGCTACTGTTTCAACCGTACCGGTCTACGCCGTACAGTTCCCTCACAGTTTATTGCTACTTACCTAAAGGGTATCCCCCAGATCCGAATTAGGATCTAAGTAACTCCGATTCAAATCCACAAAGATAAAGCATACAAATCAAGCAATTGAAAACATTATGAACTATTCCTAAGGTACACCCCGCTTATTAAGATATCCCCAGCAGAGTCGCCAGTTCTGTAATACGGTGGGAAGAACTGCCTATTTTTTGGAATGCTGGTTTGCGTTTTGCATTTGTTTTTGCAAAATGTCGCGGTAAGCAAGAGTCGCCACCGACTTTTATTTTATCCAACAAGGAAAGGAAAAAAGCACAGAAAAATTCCTTTTTTCGAGATATTTCTCGGGTTCGAGGGGGGGGGGGGGGTAGATTATAGAAAGGGAAGGTGTTATCACCCTTTCTATCCGTGGTTATCCACGGGCTCTTAGGTACTTGCTCAATTGTTTTTCAAAATTGTTTTCTTTGTGCTTGTGGGTTTGAAAAAGTTTTTGTTTTGAAACTTCGATTTAACTCTTGCTTCTGTCCTCAAGAGCGTATGAAGTGTTTTTTGAAAACTTTGTTCGAAAAGGAGTGTAAGTGTGAAAAGTTTTGTTTTTTTTGAAAGAGAAAGTGTCTAAGAACCATCTACCTACTCGAAAAAAGAATCATTCTAGGCTAAATTCCTTTAGACAATGTTATCCCACTATGAATGAGTAGTTAACACCGTCGTTGGAGTTTAAGGGTCAATTCGAATGAGGGACTTACGGTCACTAAAGCAATGTTAGGACGCCTTAGCAGTAACCCTAATGTCTTAGATCATTTGTTTGAGGCAACAATATCCGAGGCAACCATTTCGAGGCAACTATGATCTTTTAGACAAGAGGGCGACCTCTAAAACAACCTATACTCAATGACAGTGTACGAAGGCAACCAAGTAGGGTGTACCCTAAGAGTGCGCATGTGCGAGTGTGTCATTTTCAATTATTTTTATCTTTGTACATGTTAAGGGTGATCTAATTTGATTTTAAGATTAACATTCAGTCTTGTCATGCAAACCCTATTATCAAACATCTAGCAGTTATAATTTACGGAAATAAAATGCGTAATTTAAATTACAAGGCGTCGGGTATTTACATCGCCAAAGACAAACCCTTTGAAAAACTAAAGTGAAGTGGTAAAAATAATTAAATGGTCCTAATTATCTATTACATTCCGGAAACATGTGCATTATTGGATAAAAATAAATACAACGCGCAGGGAATTAAATTGAATGCGAATTTTAGGGTTTTGACCCTTTTGGTTAAAGAAGATATCTTTTTTAGGTTTTTGTTGTTTTTATTTTAAGAAAGAAATTAATCCTAAATTAATTACTAAATTAAATTAAATAAATTAATTAATGGAGAAAATAAATTAATGATATATTTTTGGATTTTTGTTATTTTAAGAAAGAAAATAAAATTATTGAACTAGTGGTTAATATCTAATTAATTAAAATTATTTACAAAAAATGAATTAAAGTTTTCTAATTAAAACCTAATCAATTAATAAATTTATTAAGAAAAACAAAAGTTAAAAAATTTGATTGAATAAAAAAATATTTTTTGTGATTTTATTTAATAAAAACAGAACTTTGTGATTGGTTAGAAAATTAAATAAATTAAATAAAACAATTAATCAAGACAAAATAAATAAAGAGAGAGGAGTGTTGGGCCTGTTTTTAGGGGTGTTGGTAGCAAATCTGAAGGCCCATTAGTGCTAGCCTTTTTGACTTTCTCTGATCCAATATGCATGCATTGACCTGGACTATGGTGGACTTTCAACGTGGACCACCAGATCTGGCTCCTTGGCCATCTGGCGCTTGGATCATGAGGGAGCATGGTGGACAGCAAGCCAGTGTATGCATACAATCACCTGAAAACAAAAATTATTGAGAAAGTGGGGGACCTGGGATTCGAACCCAGGTCCTGAGGGAAATGCACTGCTCGCTTTGCCACTACACCATATTGTTTCAATTGTTATTATGATATACACTAATAATAATATATGAAAACAAAATAATTGCCAGAAAAAACAAAAAAAAATGCGCGTGATATTTGAATTGGCCAGTAATGGGATGCCACACATCATCCCCAACCTCTCGTCCGTGGCTAAAACGCCAAATACCTATACCAACAGAAGGAAGTCTGTCACTATAACTTTGTTCATCTTTAAAATCTGCTACAGGCCACAAAAATGAATTTCAAGGGCATGGTTGTGTTCGTCTCACCCTCCCGGTCACAACCATGTCCATTATGGGGGAAATTGTACCTGGAATAAAAATGCCCAAAAATGCAGACCAAACCCTAACAATGGTGGTTTGCAATATAGATCATATAAATGAAATCAAATGATGCAAAAAGTTTGGAAATGTTCTTGTGATTATGAATATGCCATTAGTTTTCTCAAATGATGCAAGAACAAGTCAAATCAAATTCAAGAATAGGGGTCGTTTACGTGAGACTTACAGCGCGTTTGGAGGCTTGAGGATGCGTGGTTTTGATCCAGTTAGCTTGTATGAATGATCAGGAATTGATTGAGACCATTCTCGCATCATGAAACTGCCTCTAACCCTGATTTTGATCTCTCACTTTTTTGTGATTTTTCTCACTTTTGTTCTGCCTCTTCCAACACTTTCCAACCCCTATTTCGTATCCTTCATCTTGCTTATGTATTGTGCTTTGCATTAGGTCTACAAACTTGGTTCAAATCTCTCCATATCAATGCCCATGAATTGGATTTGATTCTTCCATTAAATCTTTCCAAATTTGCCTAATTCCAATATTTTTGCACATGATTTGATTTGATACGATTTTGATGATGATAATAACTGTAATCAAAGCCTGAAATAGCCAAAAGATCATGTGTTATCAAAGTTTTAGATTTTATATGATTTTATTTGATTTAAAATAAATCAATTCAAATAAAAATCAAATTAAATAATAAAAATGTGATGTGGACACATGGATGAAGTTAGAGCACGTGGGGAACTATGCAAACTCAAATCAAGTGGAAAAGAATGGGCCAATTTGGCAAAATTTGAAGTTTTGGGGATAGTTGACTTTTGGCAACTTTGCAAAAAAAGTCCAACTTCAACAATGCATAACTTCTTCAATTTTGAACTTTTGGAAGTGTTCTTGGACTTTCTAGAAAGATTGAGATGTCCTCTAACCATCCCTTTTTTTCTCATCTCATTTTGATATTCCATTATCAATTTATAAGCTTTGGTAAAAAAGGTGTTTTTATTGACTTTCAAAAATGACCTATAATGTCCAAATTCATAACTTCTTGTGAGTGCATTTTTTGATCTTGGTATATGAAGATGGATTGTAGAAAATTGCATCCTCTTAAAAATGAGCTTTGGATGGTTCATTTATCATAAAGTATGAAAAAGTTATGCTTGGTCAAAGTTGAGTTGACTTTTCCTACAAAACCCTAATTTAGCAACTTTTGAGTCTTGATGAACTTTGAGCAATCCTTGATGAATCATGATCAACCCTTGATAAAATGATGAAATATCCTTCAAAATGAGAATGTTGACAAAAAATCTTGAAGTTTGACTGTTTATAGGTCACAGTTGACTTTTGCCCTAGCACAGTCGATTTTTGGACCTTTGAGCAATTGACTGAGCAAACTTCCTCTAAAAGGCTTGAAATTTGACATGGATGATCTTGATAACATATTAGGACATTTGGGAGCACTTGAGGTCATTTGGACTCAAGGATCTTGATACAACACAAAACCCTAATTTGGGGTTGACTGCCTTATGAGATAGCTTGTCTGACAACCTCTTGAGCAAACTTGAGCAACTTGGAGATTTTTCTTGCAATGTCTTGAGGAATATGAGAGGGAAAGTTTTGGGGTACAACACATGGAATCTATGCATAGAAAAACTATTCGGATCAGCTTCATACAGATTCCTGCTCAGCTTAGAGAGTTGGTTTCAAAGGTCCCTGATACTTCTTCTTTTTTCAGGAGACATGGTCACCTCCTCAGCCTAGTCACTTCCAAGCTGGATGAACAAATGACGAGCGTCTTATTCCAGTTCTTTGATCCATTGCACCACTGTTTCACCTTCCCGGACTATCAGTTGGTCCCTACTTTGGAGGAGTTCTCTGATCTACTCGGCATCTCTATTCTAGAGCAGACCCCATTTACAGGTTTGGAGATAGCTCCTAGGCCAGAGGATATTGCTTCAGCCCTCCATCTTACAAGGGCTGATGTGGTATCTAACTGGGAGACTCGGAGTGGGATTAAAGGCTTCTTGGTTGATCAGGCTCATCAGTTCTGGGATAATTTGGACTTTCAAGCATTTGAATACATCCTGGCTCTTCTCATTTATGGCCTGGTTCTGTTCCCAAATTCAGATTCTTTTGTCGACGTGAATGCAGTCAAGATTTTCATGTCCCGTAATCCAGTTCCCACTCTCTTAGGTGACATTTTACATGCTCTTTATGCACGTATTGCTCGGAAAAGGGAAACCCTTATGTGTTGTTCACCATTGCTGGTGAGGTGGTTTATTTCTCACCTCCCCAAATCTGTTTTGAAGAACGAGGAAGGCATGGGTTGGGCCTACAGAATTATGTCCCTTGCTCATACGGACATCATCTGGAGTACTAAAGACATGTAATAAGTAGCAGTTATTGATCGCTGTGGGGAATAACCCAATGTTCCATTACTTGGAATTAGAGGGGGGATCACCTATAATCCTTGTTTGGCCTTACGACAGTTTGGGCGGGCTAGGAGGGACGGACCTCATGAGTTGCTGCTTCCAAACATTGTCTTTGATTTCATGAGAGATATTGAGGGACATCGCGGGAGATTTATACGAGCCTGGGATATGGTGAACAGGTCTGATCCACATGAGCTAGGCATGAAGACTTCTCTCCCGATGCAACCGTATCTCCGGTGGGTTTGAGCATGTGCTCAAAAGTTGGAGATGCCCTACAAAGCTCTTTTGCCTGTGATAGTGGAGCATACTGATGTATAAGGGGCTCTTTCTACCATCCTCCATCCATACATGCATACTGACATTGGGGCATTAAAGAGGTCTTGGATCCAGCTAAGGGAAGAATGGGATACTTACAAAGAGAAGTATCATGAGCAAGAGCGGAAGATCCTGAAGCTTACAAGGCAGCTGGAGAATGAGAGGGTCCTTAACGATTATGTCAGCACCAAAGGAAAACGACCATGGGAGCGCTGATTGTCTTTTATTGTTTCTAGCATAGATTTGCTTTCCAGTATTCCTTTTGTAAACGCCTTAAAGGCATTTGTTAAACATTGATTTCAATTTTTTATCTAATAAAGTGTGTTTCATTTTGGTCTACGAATTTGAATCTCCCTAAAGTCTTTGAAATCATATCATACGCATTCCATTCCCATGCACCTCATTACAGGTACCCTTACAGGTTTCTCATCCTCTTCGCTGTCTATTTCAGAAATCATGTCTTCTGAAACATCTACTGATCAAGCCATCAAGGCCCTACAAGCTCAGAACGCTCAGTTCCAGGAAATGTTCATGAACTTTGCCAAGGGTCAACAAGATTTGAAGACTCTGATCTTGAAGGATAAGAAGAAGAAGAAGACGGTCCTCCTGAATATGGGTCACAGGTTTGGAAACAGGTTGTGGGTGGAAGTTGATTTTTCCCACTCATCTGGAGGGGGAGAGAATCAAGAAGAAAGGAGGGCTCCTAGCCCTGTGGTTTCTGACAATGACACTGACTTTGATGAAGACCAGTATCCTCCTGCTGAGGACAAGTATAAGCAACTTGAAGACCGGTTAAGCGCGATGGAGATCTAGAAGATACTTGGGTTGGACTTCGTAGATTTGGGTTTGGCATCTGGGGTGGTGATTCCCCACAAGTTTAAAGCACCTATCTTTGCTAAATACGATGGGGTCTCCTGCCCAAAGCTACACCTCCGCTCGTATGTTAGAAAGATTCAACCATATACTACTGATAAGAACCTATGGATTCATTTCTTTCAAGATAGTCTTTCAGGGACTCAACTTGAATGGTTCTACCAACTGGAAGGAGCTAACGTCCGTAACTGGGAGGACCTTGCCGCTGCTTTTTACAAGCAATACCAGTACAATGCCGACCTTTCCCCCACGCGTACCCAACTTCAGGGTATGTCTATGGATGCGAGCGAAGGTTTTAAGGACTACGCTCAGAAGTGGAGAGATCTTGCGGGAAGAGTAATACCCCCTTTGGTTGACAGGGAGTTGGTATGTTTCTTGGGACTTTGACTGGTATCACAAAATTGATTATGACTAGGGAGAGAGTTGAGGCCGGTATCAAGAGCGGCAAGATACAGACGGGTGCTTCGTCAAGTACAGAGAAGAATCCCTTCAAGAAGGAGTCTAGTGCAGTTTACAGCTCGAGGAGCCATAACCGACCTGAGCTCCACCAAGCAGTTAATGCGGTGGTTATATCAAGACCAACTGTTGCCCCATAACGCAACAATCAACAAAGAGCAGAGAGACCGCAAAGACAATTTACTCGGGTCAGTATGACCCTATCTCAAATTCTTCCGCAGTTGTTAAAGACCAACTTGGTGATTCCGAAGGAGGCTCCAAAGAATTCCAACACCGCATCACCGTTGTATAATCCGAACGCCCGCTGTGCTTATCACTCTGATAGCCCAGGGCATGATACCAATAATTGCTGGGCTTTGAAGAATAAAGTGCAGGATCTGATTGATGCTAAGGAAATTGAGTTTGAAGCTCCTGAAAAGCCTAATGTCATGACTGCTCCTATGCCCAAGCATGGAGTAAATGCTATGGATGATGACTCGTTTGTGACTTCTGTGAAAGACATTTCTACTCCGTTGATGATTGTGAAGAAGAACCTTCTGTTAGCCGGTTTATTTCCGGGCTGTGGCGAAGGTTGTCACTTGTGTTTCATCCTACCTACTGGTTTCCATCTATTGAAGTCAGGTATCCAACGCCTGATGGATAACAAAGAAATTCTGTTCGAGAAAACTTTGGTTCCATTGATTCCTATTGAAGATGTTTCTATAATCACCATTTCCGCCAATTCTTCCAAGGCTTCCTCGAGAAAGCCTGTTAGAATTACATCTGTTCCGAGAGTTGCTCCATTGATCATTACTATTCCTGGACCCATCCCTTACAGGTCGGATAAGGCTGTCCTGTGGCATTATGGGGTCGACGTGTATTATCATGGGATTAAGCAAGACTTGAAGGTTGGAGAGGCTGATATTGACGTCAGCACTATTGTTGGGTCTAGCAAAGTCACCCGAAGCGGAAGGCTTTTCTCTCCTAAAATTTCCCCACCAACTGTTCAGAAACCTGTTGTTATTACACTCACCAATACATCTGCTGCTATTCCAATTCTCACTCCAGTCATTACCCCTGTCGCCGAGTCATCTGACGCTCGGGGCAAAGGGATCACCGGTGAGCTTGCCCGGACGGAGGCACCAAAGAAGATTACTGTTGAAGCCTCTTGGCAGGAGATAGAGGAAATTTTGAAGATCATCAAAAAGAACGGCTACAACATAGTCGAACAGCTGGGGCAAACCCCGTCGAAGATCTCTATGTTGTCTTTATTGTTGTGCTCAGAGGCCCATGCTAAGGCTCTGATTGCTTTCCTTAAAACTGCGCATGTGCTGCAGGAGACATCTGCTGACCAGTTCAAAGATTCTGTGGCTAGTTTGACAGCTGACAACGGTTTGGGTTTCTCCGACGCGGATTTGACTGCCAAATGGAAGAATCAAAATGAAGCTCTACACGTTTCAATCGAGTGAAGGGGCACTACTCTGGCCCACGTGCTAGTGGATACGGGGTCCTCGTTAAATGTTTTACCCAAGAAAACGTTAGACCGGTTGGACTGTGAAGGGTTGGTACTGAAACCAAGCAATATTGTGGTTAGGGCCTTTGATGGGTCCAAAAGGATGGTACATGGAGAGGTGGATATTCATGTCAAGGTTGGTTCCCAGACTTCTGGGTCTACATTCTATGTGATGGACATTCGGCCATCTTATTCTTGTTTGTTGGGTCGCCCGTGGATCCACAAAGCCGGGGAAGTAACTTCTACGCTCCACCAGATGCTGAAATACCCAGTGAAGGGGAAACTTGTTACAGTACGAGGAGAAAAGGAATACATAGTGAGCCACCTCAACTCTTTTCGGTATGTGGAAATGGACGGGGAGTTCATTGAAACCCCATGCCAAAACTTTGAAGAAGTCCCCCAGACTCTGGCGTCGACCGAAACTGTTTCTGAAGATCCTCCAATGAAGATGGCTTCCCTCAAGGATGCTCGAACTGTTGTTGAAAAAGGTGGGTGTGCGAATTGGGGCCAACTCCATGACTTTGCACACAAGACTAACAAGTTTGGTTTGGGTTTTACTGCAGAAGCTCAAAGGGCTGTTTGGCGTGCGCGGATTGGAGGACCTCCCCAGTTTATCAGTAATTCAGGAGTGAATGCGATTGAAGACGATGATGAAGAGTCTGAGTTTGACAGCTGGATTTACCCGACTACCGACGACGGATTAAGCAATTGGACAGCAAAGGACTTCGTGCCAATTTCTTTTATTACCCAGTAATGAGACTTTTGTTTTGAAATATGTAACAAACATTTTGAAACTTTTACGGTCCGGTGCCTTGCCCGAGACACCGTGGCTTTGTTTGAGGGCTTATTATGTGTCATTTCCATATATCATCAATAAAAGCATTGGACATTTTTCTTGCATTACGAATTTTGCACTCCTTGTTTTTCTTTTCTATCTTGTAAAACAACTATTTGTCTTACACACACTCACATATACAGGTCTACATCCACTCTGGATCCCACTGATAACGACTCTGCTACTGCCAGTTATGACTTCGAAAGTCCGATCAACCAAGCCGAGGACGAATGTGAGGACAATTGTGAAGTGCCTGGGGAACTTGCTAGACTGTTACTTCAGGAAGAGAGGGCCATTCAGCCGCATGAAGAGCCAGTGGAAACAGTAAATCTGGGTACAAAGGTAGACAAGAAAGAGGTCAAGATCGGTGCAAATCTAGAGCCTAGTGTTAAGCAACGGTTGATTAGGATGCTGCGTGACTATGTTGAGATCTTTTCCTAGTCTTATGAAGATATGCCTGGGTTGGATACTGATATTGTGGTTCACTGCCTACCTACTAAGGAAGACTGTCCTCCAGTGAAACAAAAAGTTCGCCGAATGCGCCCAGAGATGTCTGAGAAAATAAAGGCTTAGGTTATGAAACAGTTTGACGCCGGTTTTCTAGCAGTTACTTCTTACCCGCAGTGGGTTGCCAACGTGGTTCCAGTACCGAAGTAAGATGGTAAGGTTCAGATGTGTGTTGATTATAGGGATCTAAACAGGGTGAGCCCCAAGGATGATTTCCCTCTACCTCATATCAACGTTCTGGTTGGCAACACCGCACAACATAAGGTCTTCTCCTTTATGGATGGTTTATCCGGTTATAATCAGATTAAAATGGCTCCCGAAGACATGGAGAAGAAAACGTTCATTACGCAGTGGGGTACCTTTTGCTACAAAGTCATGCCTTTCGGGTTGAAGAATGTTGGGGCAACATATCAGCGCGCCATGGTCGCTTTGTTCCATGACATGATTCATCATGAGATTGAGGTATATGTCGACAACATGATTGCAAGATCCCAAACTGAGGAAGAGCATCTGGACCATCTTCAGAAGCTATTTGACAGGTTGAAGTTATACAAGCTGAGGTTAAACCCGAATAAGTTCACCTTCGGGGTGAGATCTGGTAAGCTGCTGGGTTTCGTCGTTAGTGATAAAGGTATTCAAGTGGATCCTGCAAAGGTGAAGGCTATACAGGAAATGCCAGCTCCCCGAACAAAAAAAGAAGTCAAAGGCTTTTTGGGACGGTTGAACTACATTTCCCGATTCATTTCACATTTGACTGTTACTTGTGAGCCAATCTTCAAACTGCTGAAGAAAGATCAAGTGGTAAAGTGGACTGATGAATGTCAGGCCGCTTTCAAAAGGATCAAATAATATCTCCAAGAGCCACCTATTCTGATGCCTCCAGTTGAAGGGAGACCTTTAATCTTATACTTCACAGTACTCGATAATTCAATGGGGTGCGTGCTGGGGCAGCATGACGAGTCTGGCCGAAAAGAGCATGCTATTTATTACCTTAGCAAAAAGTTTACCGACAGCGAGACCCGATACTCGTTGCTTGAGAAAACTTGCTGCACTTTGGCATGGGCTGCTCGCCGGCTGAGACAGTATATGCTGACTCACACTACTCTATTGATATCAAAGATGGATCCAATCAAGTATATCTTCGAAAAGCCTGCCTTGTCCGAAAGAATAGCAAGATGGCAGATGATCCTGACTGAGTATGACATCCAATACACGACCCAAAAAGCAATCAAGGGAAGTGTGTTAGCAGATCATTTGGCACATCAGGCAGTGGATGATTACCAGTCTATGAACTTCGAATTCCCGGATGAGAACATCATGTTGGTAACCGACTATGAAGAACCTGGACCGGATGAAGGACCTGAGGAAGGATCCCGATGGTCTATGTACTTTGATAAAGCTTCAAACGCTTTGGGTAATGGCATTGGCACCGTGATTATATCTCCTGAAGGCTCTCATACTTCATTCACCGCCCGACTATGTTTAAACTGCACCAACAATATGGCAGAGTATGAAGCGTGCATCATGGGTCTTCGAGCAGGTATTGACTTAAGGATTAAGTTCTTGAGTGTATTCGGAGATTCCGCTCTCGTGATCAGTCAGATCAAAGGCGAGTGGGATACGAAACATCCAAATATTATTCCTTACAAAGAGTATGTGTTGATGTTGCTTCCGCACTTTGAGGAGATAATCTTTGAACACTTCCCTAGAGAGGAGAATCAATTGGCGGACACACTAGCTACGATGTCTTCTATGTTCAAGGTCTGATGGGACAATGAGGCTCCCCATATTACCATTGAGAGGTTGGACGAACCTGCACATTGCTGTGACATTGAGACAAAAGAGGTAGCAGATAAACCCTGGTTTCACGAGGTAAAGAGGTATCTTGAGGCTCAAGAATACCCAGAGGGTGCATCTGCTAATGATAAGAAGTTTCTGAGGAGGTTCGCGGCGAAGTTCTTCACCAGTAATGGTATCCTTTACAAGCGTAACCATGATTCAACCTTACTGCGATGTGTGGATAAGAACGAGGCGGAAATAATTATGGTAGAGTTACATGAAGGTACTTTAGGAACTCATTCCAGTGGACACACCATGGCAAAGAAGATCCTGCGGGCAGGATATTATTGGTCTACCATGGAAGCCGACTGTTATCAGCATTCTCGGACCTGTCACAAGTGCCAAGTCTATGCTGATAAGGTGCACATACCTTTAGTTCCTCTGAACATCTTGACAGCTCCTTGGCCTTTTGCAATGTAGGGCATCAACATGATTGGCGAGATCAGACCTACAGCGTCTAACGAGCATCGTTTCATCCTGGTAGCAATTGATTACTTTACGAAGTGGGTTGAAGAAGCTTCCTTTACTACTGTAACCAAGAACGTCGTGGCACGGTTCATTCGGCACAATCTGATCTGTCGATATGGTGTACCAGAGAGGATCATTACGGACAACGGTACAAATCTCAACAATAAGATGATCACCAAGCTCTGCAAGCAGTTCAAGATACAACATCACAACTCTTCTCCCTACCGGCCGAAGATGAATGGGGCTGTTGAAGCGGCTAATAAGAACATTAAGAAGATTGTGCAGAAGATGACGGTGACATATAAAGACTGGCACGAGCTGTTACCATTTACTCTTCATGGGTACCGTACCTCAGCACGGACGTCAACATGGCAACACCCTATTCCTTGGTATATGGTATGGTGGCATTCTTGCCCATTGAAGTTCAGATACCCTCTCTTCAGATTATGAAGGATGCAGGTTCGAGCGAAGATGACTGGATTCAGACCCGACTTGATAAACTGAACTTAATCAACGAGAAGAGACTTACTGCTATTTGTCATGGTCAAATGTATCAAAATCGGATGATTAAGGCATTTAACAAGAAAGTTAGACGACAAGAATATCAAGTCGGGGATCTGGTGATCAAACGCATCATCCTACCACAAGGTGATCCCAGGGGAAAATGGACCCCTACTTATGAAGTGCCATTTGTGGTTAAGAACATTTTCTCAGGAGGAGCTATGATTCTAACCACCAGGGATGGTGACGACCTTCCTCACCCCGTCAATGAAGACATAGTGAAAAGATACTACGCATAATCAAAGACCTGCTAGGTCGACTGGCCTAGGCAAAAATAAGGGCTTCCCGACGAACCAAAAGGGTTAGGGCAAAAATAAGGGATGAAAATGAAAAAATCTGTACACCCGACAAGTCGAAAACCTGAAAAGGAGGCTTGGGCAAAAAAGGGTATCCCGGTGGACTGAAAACCCGAAAGGGCGGTCCAGGAAAAAATTAGGGATCAAAGCGTAACAATATGTCTCATTGGATCACCTTGCAACTAGACTTCGGTATCGACTATTAGGCTCGGACGACACTAATCAATCCGGTCTACCTTCAACCAAGTAGCAAAGTGATGAGATGCTCGAGGATATAAAAGAAATAGCAGAGTTGAAACCCAGTGGGATTGTTCACATAGCTGTTTTATTTTTTACAAATTGTATAAATTCTATTTGTTCGGAGGCGTTCTCTTACTAGGACGTCAGCCTCTTGTACAAAAAACGCCTATTTAACGGCCAAACTTCAAAGTCAATACAATTCATTTCCACAAATAAATTTCAAAATTTTCTTCTTTCTGTTTTATTTTGCAAAGATTGTCCAATGTTCATTTTTGATATATGCATTTGACCTTAATTGCTGCTCATGAATATCTACATGCGAAACAAAAGACGATTACTCGTAATATCAGAGACAGGGGCAAATAAGAATTGTCCAGACCTTACAGTTGCTCTGTCCACCAGGTACAAAGATAGATTTAGCTGAAGAA
This sequence comes from Vicia faba, assembly GCA_948472305.1. Taxonomy (NCBI): domain Eukaryota; kingdom Viridiplantae; phylum Streptophyta; class Magnoliopsida; order Fabales; family Fabaceae; genus Vicia; species Vicia faba. The sequence continues at coordinate 723,869,581 of OX451738.1, read as the reverse complement.
TATGACTGAGGTACATTCACTCCCCGCAGAGTAAGGAAAAGACAGTAATGATAACTCTCCCAAGCTGAGGCTCGCAACTGCGAATGAGTCGGCAATATTCTCCCCAAGAAGAGTTTATCCATCATCAGCACTAGACAATTATCCCTAGCGGAGCCTGGGAAATCTTCCCCAGTGGAGCATGGAAAATCTTCCCCAGTAGAGTTTGGAGAATCATCCCCAGTAGACTCTGGAAGATTGTCCCCAGTAGAGTCTAAAAGGTTATCCCCAATGAAGTCGCAAATGAAAGATCATCCCCAGCAGAGTTCATTCCTTTCACAAACAGAAACTTAATCCCCAACAGGATTCAGTATCGCCAGCAACGGTAATTCATCCCCAGCTGAATTTATCAGCGGAATCCTCAGCAGAGCATGTCCTCCCCACAGAGCCACTTCCTCGTCAGCTTATTCCCCAACGTAGTTATCCTCTCCTGCAGGTTTATTCTCACAATCATCTTCATTCACCATCTCTAGAGGAAATGAAGAATTCAGCTCTTTCTCCAGCAGTAATCCGGGATTTATTTTCCCCAGCTAAAAACATCACATTTCCATACATCATGACATGCATACGCATCATACAACACAATCTCATTTATTTTGAGAACATCATTGCTTGATACATATCATGCATTACATGCAGCTAACCTTTACCTTTCAGGAAAGATACAATCAGATTCTCACAAAATTAATACTATGAAGCCTGACTCCTCAGTTGAGTACGGACGATCGAAGTTCCTAAATATCAGCAGAGATAACTCCTCAGTTGATTACGGATGATCGAAGTTCCTAAATATCAACAGAGATGACTCCTCAGTTGAGTACGGACGATCGAAGTTCCTAAATATCAACAGAGATGATTCCTCAGTTGAGTACGGACGACTAAAGTTCCTAAATATCAACAAGATGATTCCTCAGTTGAGTACGGACGATCGAAGTTCCTAAATATCAACAGAGATGATTCCTCAGTTGAGTATGGACGATCGAAGTTCCTAAATATCAACAGAGATGACTCCCCAGTTGAGTACGGACAATCGAAGTTCCTAATATCAGCAGAGATGATTTGTCAGTTGAGTACGGACGACTGAAGTTCCTAAATAACAACAGAGATGACTCCTCATTTGAGTACGGACGATCGAAGTTCCTAAATATCAACAGAGATAATTCCTCAGCTGAGTACGGACGACTGAAGTTCCTAAATATCAACATAGATGACTCCTTAGTTGAGTACAGACGATCGAAGTTCCTAAATATCAGCAAAGATGACTCCTCAGTTGAGTATGGGCGATCGAAGTTCCTAAATATCAATAGAGATGACTCCTCAGTTGAGTACGGACGATCGAAGTTCCTAAATATCAACAGTGATGATTCCTCAGTTGAGTACGAACGACCAAAGTTCCTAAATATCAACAGAGATGATTCCTCAGTTGAGTACGAACGATCGAAGTTCCTAAATATCAACATAGATGATTCCTCAGTTGAGTACGGACGATCGAAGTTCCTAAATATCAGCAGGGATGATTCCTCAGTTGAGTACGGACGACTGAAGTTCCTAAATATCAACAAAGATGACTCCTCAGTTGAGTACGAACGATCGGAGTTCCTAAATATCAATAGAGATGACTCCTCAGTTGAGTATGGACGACCAAAGTTCCTAAATATCAACAAAGATGATTCCTTAGTTGAGTACGGACGACTGAAGTTCCTAAATATCAACAGAGATGACTCCTCAGTTGAGTACGGACGATTGAAGTTCCTAAATATCGGCAGAGATGATTCCTCAGTTGAGTACGGACGATTGAAGTTCCTAAATATCAACAGAGATGACTCCTCAGTTGAGTACGGTCGATCAAAGTTCCTAAGTATCAACATAGATGTTTCCTCATTAGAATACAGACGACCGAAGTTCCTAAATTTCCAAACAGAGACGACTCACCAGTAGAATAACGGACAAACAAAGCTCCTAAAGTCCTACCTCTTTCAACAAAGATCAACTTTCCCCAGCGGAATCTTCCTCAACGACAGGTATACAAGCTCTCGCTAAGGAATCCCTTATGCAATCGACACTCCTTCGGATGGCATCTGTAAGCCCATTCTCGACATCACAAGACAATTACCACTTCATGCGAGTGCAAATTTCTGGGCACTTTAGTGTTCAATCAACTTCCACCTTCGGATTACGAAAGGCATGAAAGCCAATCTACATCATCAGGTTTAAGAAGATTGAATAGGGGCAGCTGTTGTACCCCAAAATTTTCCCTCCCATATTTCTCAAAACATTGCAAGAAAGATCCTCAAGTTGCTCAAGGTAGTCCAAGGGTTGGCCAGACAAGCTACCTCCTAAGGCAGTCTACCTAAAACTAGGGTTTCATGTTGCATCAAGGTAGTTGAGTCCAAGTGATCCCAAGTGATCACCAATGTCCTAATATGTTCTCAAGATTATCCATGACAAGTTTCATGCCTTGCAGAGAAAGTTTGCTCAGTCAATTGCTCAAAGGTCTGAAAATCGACTGTGCTAGGGCAAAAGTCAATTAGGCCTACATACAGTCAAACTTCAAGATTTTTGGTCAACATCCTCATTTTGAAGTATATTTCATCATTTTATCAAGGTTTGATCATGATTCATCAAGGATTGCTCACAATTCATCAAGACTCAAAAGTTGCTAAATTAGGGTTTTGTAGGAAAAGTCAACTCAACTTTGACCAAGCATAACTTTCTCATACTTTATGAGAAATGACCCATCCAGAGCTCATTTTGAAGAGGATGCAATTCCTTACAATCCATCTTCATCTCCAAAGTCCAAAATATGCACTCACAAGAAGTTTTGAATTTGGAAATTATAGGTCATTTTGAAAAGTCAACAAAAAAACCTTTTTTGTAAAAGATTCATACGTGAGCATGGAATATCAAATTGAGATGAGACAAAAAGGGTTGATTAGAGGACATCTCAAGATTTCTAAAAAGTCCAAGAACACCTCCAAAGATTCAAAATTGTGGAAGTTATGCATTGGTGAAGTTGACCTTTTTTGCAAAATTGCCAAAAGTCAACTATGCCCAAAACTTCAAATTTTGCCAAATGGGCCCAATCTTTTTCACTTGTTTTGAGTTTTCAACATAGCCCACGTGCTCTAGCCTTTGCCACTTGTCCATATCTTATTTTTATTATTTATTTTTGATTTTTATTTGAATTAATTCGATTTAAATCAAAATAAATCAAATAAAATCCAAAACATTGATAACAAGAGATTTTATGATTGTTTCAGGTCTTAAATTACAGATACCAATCATTCAAACTCGTGTAAATGCCTAGTGTGAACAAAAATATTGATTTAGGCCATGTTTGGAAAGCTTTTAAAGAGGAATCAAATCAAATCAAAAAGCATTGAAGGAGGAAGATTTGGACCAGTTTTGGAGCCCTAATGCATTACTTGGTACATATAGAATGAGGCCAAACCTAAAAACAAGTTAGAAACATGCGCAAGAGCAAGAACCAGATTTGAAAAAATCAAGGAAAGTGTGAGATCGAAATCCCACTTAGAGGCATCCTCAAGACCTTTGAACGATCCCAATCGCTTCCTGGGACTCTATGCAAGCTAAAGCAATCAAGAACAAGTCCATTCCAGTCCCAAATCGCTCTGTAAGTCGTGCACGACATACCCCTGTTCTTGAATTCGAATCACATGTTTTAAGCATTATTAGGTTGAATTAATCATATATTCTTAATCTATGGAACATATACAAACTTTCTGCATCATTCAATTTCATTTGTATGGCCTATACTGCAAATCACCATTGCTAGGTTTCGGAGCTTTATTTTAGGGTTTTTGAATGCAGGGAAATTGGCCTTCGTGAGTGATACCATTATGATTAGGAGGACGAGACGAGTCTAACCATGGTGTTAGATGTTATTTACATGGCCCATGGAAGATTTTGGGAACGTACATGCCTGTAACAACGGACGTTGTCCGTAGGTATAGGTGCTCAAGCTTTTAGCCACGGTGTAGGGAAGAAGACAAATACGTGGCCAGCCATCATTTGTTCAATTGAATTTCGCGTGGAATTTCCCATTATTTTATTTGTTTCATATATTATTATTGTTTTGTAATATGATAACAGTGAAAACAAAATGGCGTAGTGGTGGCCACGTGAGCGTTTAAGGCTTTTGAGGCTGGAGGTCAGGGGTTCGATCCCTGCCTCTAGCATTTGCTATTTTCATATTTTCTTGCAGGTAATCCAATGCGCGCATGAGCCTAAGGTCCATCATACTCCCTCATCATCAAACAGGCCAGATGGCCAGATGGCCAAATCTGATGGCCACCACTGAAGGAACACTATAGGCCAAGTCAAACACATACGTACTGGATCCAAAAAGTCAAAACGGATCTCATATAATTGGGGCCAAAAGCTGATATCCACACCTCCCCAAAAGTTGCTACACTCAGGCCCATTTTCTCTCTTCATATTTTTTATTTATTTTATTTAAATTGTTTATTTATTTACTAACCAATAAATTAATTTTCTCTTTTTATTAAAAATCACCAAAAATATTTTGATGTCCAATTAAAATTAGAATATTATTTTTATCAATAAATTAATTAATTTAATTAGGTTTGATTAAATTAGACAACTTTAATTTATTTTTGCAAAATAATTAAAATTAATTAGAATCAATAGGGTTTTATACTAACTTAATTGTATTTATTTTTTACCTAAAATAACAAAAAACCAAAAATAGGTCATTTAATTGTCTTCATGAATTAATTTAATCACTAATTATTTTTTGTATTTAAATTATAAAACTTAATTCTTTTCTTTAAAAATATTAAGAAAACAACAAAAACATTTTTTTCCTTTTTAGGATAGAAGGGTCAAAACCCTATTCTCTCGTCGATCTAATTTTTAATCGTGCGCTTTATTATTTTGCCCAATTATTGTATCTGCTCCCGGTTTGTAATAACTTAATTAGGACATTTATTTATTTTTACCGCTTTTAATTTCAAAGGGTTTGTTTTTGGCTATGTAAATACCCGAAGCCTTGTAATAGCTTAGTTTAAATTCCGCACTTTAATTTCCGTAAATATTTAACTGCTAGATATGTGAATAATTAGGGCTTGCATGAAAAGAATGTATGTTTAATCTTAAAACAGTTAGATAACCCTAAACATGTGCAAAGATAAATAAATCTGAAATTGAATCACTCGCACATGCGCACTCCTAGGGTACCTACTCATTAAATGCCTCGGAAAGGTTGCCTCGGAAAGGTTGCCTCGGAAAGGTTGCCTCGGAAAGGTTGCCTCAGATATCGTTGCCTCGGATAAATGATCTAAGACATTATGGTTACCACTAAGACGTCCTAACGTTGTTTTAGTGACTGTATGTCCCTTTCGAATTGACCCTCAAACTCCAACGACGGTGCTACCTACTCACTAATAGTGGGATAGCACTGTCTAAAGGAAACAATTATAGAACGATTCTTTTTTCGAGTAGGTAGATTAGTTCTTAAGTACTTGCTCAATCAAAACAAAATTTTCACACTTACACTTTTTTACAAACAAGTTTTCAAAAAACACTTCATTACACTCTTGAAGACAGAAGCAAGAGTTACATCGAAGTTAAAACAAAAACTTTGCAAAACCCACAAACACAATGAAAACAATTTTGAAAATGATGAGCAAGTACCTAAGATCCCATGGAAAACCATGGATAGAAAGGGTGCTAACACCTTCCCTTTCTATAATCTACCCCCCGTACTCAGAAATATCTCAAAAAAAAAGGAATTTTTCTGTGCTTTTTTCCTTTCCTGTTGGATAAAATAAAAGACGATGGAGACTCTTGCTTACCGCGACATTTTGAGAACACAAACGCAAAACGCAAACCAGCATTTCAAAACAGTCCCGGTTATGGCCACCGTATCATAGAGGTTTTCTACTCCTGGAGAAGAGGAATGTAGTTTGTTGTCTGCTAAACAATTAAGGAAGTTGATGCGAGAGGAAGCACAAATGTTCTCGATGATGGCGTCGCTATCTGTAGAGACTCAAGCTATAATTGAAGAATTGCAGGTGGTGTGTGAATCTCCTGAAGTTTTCCCTGATTGGATTCCTGATGTACTGCCAGAGAGGGAAGTTGAATTTGCTATTGATCTTGTAGTTGGTACCAGACCTGTGTCTATGGCACCATACAGGATGTCTGCATCTGAGTTGTCAGAGTTAAAGAAGCAATTGGAAGAGTTACTTGAGAAGAAGTTTGTAAGACCAAGTGTATCACCGTGGGGAGCTCCAGTGTTGTTAGTAAAGAAGAAAGATGGAAGTATGAGGCTTTGTGTTGATTATAGATAGTTGAATAAAGTGACGATTAAGAACAAGTATCCTCTTCCAAGAATAGATGACTTAATGGACCAATTTGTGGATGCCCGTGTGTTTAGTAAGATTGATTTGAGGTTGGGTTACCATCAGATTAAAGTGAAATATGAAGATATCCAGAAGACGGCTTTCAGAACGCGTTATGGACATTATGAGTATTCGGTGATTCCTTTCGGTGTTACTAATGCGTCGGGAGTATTCATGGAATATATGAATCGTATCTTCCATACTTATTTGGATTGGTTCGTGGTGGTGTTCATTAATGATGTTTTGATTTACTCTAAGTCAGAAAAAGAGCATGCTGAACAATTAAAAGTGGTATTGCAAGTTTTGAAAGAGAAGAAGTTGTATGCAAAGCTGTCCAAGTGTGAATTCTGGTTAAAGGAGGTTAGTTTCCTTGGTCATGTGATCTCAGGTAGTGGCATTGCTGTAGATCCATCGAAGGTTTATGCTGTGTTGCAATGGAAAACTCCGAGGTCAGCTACTGAGATTATAAGCTTCTCGGGATTAGCTGGTTACTATAAAAGGTTTATTGAAGGTTTTTCTAAGTTGGCACTTCCGTTGACTGAGTTGACTTATAAAGGCAGAGATTTTGTGTGGGATGTTCAGTGCTAAGAAAGTTTTATAGAATTAAATAAGAGGTTGACGTCGGCTCCGGTTTTGATGTTGCCTAATCCAGGAGAGCCTTTTGTGGTGTATTGTGATGCTTCTAAGATGGGTTTAGGAGGTGTGCTTATGCAGAATGGTAAGGTAGTTGCTTATGCGTCAAGGCAGTTAAGGACTCATGAGAAGAACTATCCTATGCATGATTTAGAGCTTGCTGCAGTTGTCTTTGTGTTGAAGATTTGGAGGCATTATCTTTATGGTTTTAAATTTGAACTGTTTAGTGACCATAAGATCTTAGAGTATTTTTTCAATCAGAAGGAGTTGAATATGAGGCAACGAATATGGTTGGAATTGTTAAAGGATTATGATTTTGGTTTGAATTATCATCCAAGAAAGGCGAATGTGGTAGCTGATGCATTGAATCGAAAGACTTTACATATGTCAACAATGATGGTTAAAGAGTTGGAATTAATTGAACAGTTCAGAGATATGAGCTTAGTTTGCGAGGTTACGCTACAAAGTGTTATGTTGGATGTGAAACTGGTAGATTCGATGGTTGGAATCGATCAGTCTGAGAATAATGATTTTAAGCTAGATGCGCAAGGTGTGTTGAGATTTCGTAACTGGATTTGTATTCCTGATGATGCTGAGATGAAGAAAGTGATGCTTGAAGAGAGTCATAACAGTAAGTTGAGTATTCATCCAGGATCTACAAAGATGTATCAAGATTTGAAAGGTTTGTTTTGGTGGCCTGGGATGAAGAGTGATGTGGCTCAGTTTGTGTATGCATGTTTGACTTGTCAGAAGTTGAAAGATGAACATCAGAAGCCAGCAGGGTTGATGAAACCGTTTGAAGTTCCAGAATGGAAATGGGATAGAATTTCAATGGACTTTGTAACAGGATTACCTAATACCTTAAGAGGACATGATTCAATTTGGGTGATTGTTGATAGGCATACGAAGTCAGCTCATTTTGTTCCTATTAACATCAGTTTTCTAGTGTCGAAGTTGGCTGAGATTTACACTAGTGTGATTGTGAAGTTGTATGGTGTTTCTTTGTGCATTGTGTCAGATAGAGATCCAAGATTTACTTATTATTTTTGGAAGAGTTTGCAAGAAGCATTGGGTTCTAAGTTGAGGTTGAGTTCAGCATATCATCCTCAGACATATGGTTAGACTGAACGAACTATTCAAGCATTGGAAGACTTGTTGAGGGCATGTGTTCTTGAGCAGGGAGGTTCGTGGGATACTTATCTTTTATTGATAGAGTTCACCTATAATAACAGTTACCATTCTAGTATTGGGATGGCACCTTTTGAAGCATTGTATGGTCGAAGATGTAGAACTCATTTATGTTGGCATGAATCTGGTGAGAGTGTAGTACTTGGACCTGAACTTGTTCGTGAAACTACTGAGAAGGTGAATTTGATTAGAGAAAAGTTGAAAGCTTCCCAAAGTAGACATAAGAGTTATCATGACAAGAGAAGGAAGGATTTAGAATTTCAAGCTGGTGAGCATGTGTTTTTAAGAGTTACACCTGTGACTGGTGTTAAACAAGCATTGAAGTCTAAGAAGCTCACTTCTCGTTTTATAGGACCATATCATATTTCAGAGAGAGTGGGGAATGTTACTTATAGAGTGGATTTACCGCCTAATATTTCAAATTTGCATGATTTGTTTCATGTGTCGCAACTCCGGAAGTATATTTCAGATCCATCTCATGTGATTCATATGGACGATGTGCAAGTATGGGATAATCTTACGGTGGAGACGATGCCTGTGCGGATCACGGATCGTGAAAATAAGACTATAAGGGGTAAAGAGATTGCCTTGGTTAAAGTGGTTTGGCTAGGAGCTGCCGGAGAAAGCATGACTTAGGAGTTGGAGAGAAAGATGCGAGACTCCTACCCTGAGTTGTTTGATTGAGGTAAATTTTTGAGGACGAAAATATTCTAAGTGGGGGAGAGTTGTAACACCTGTAATTTAATTAATTATTTAATTAAATTATTTTTGGAATATTTGAGAAGATGTGTTATGATTAATTGGATTTAATTATTTTATTAAGTGGTGAAATAATATTAGAAGTATAATATTATTTGATGTGGGCTTGTTTTTAAGGAATGGAAGTAGTAATAAGGGGGTGTATTAGTTTTAAGCCCAATAAGGAATAAAGAATAATATGTTATTTTATTGTTGCTAGAAAGAATAGAAAAGAGGAGGCAGTAGAAGAATAAGGATTGAGAAGAAGAACGTGAAGCTGCTGGAAAAAGAGGAAAAACGAAAGAACGAGGTTTCAACCGGAAGATTATAGAGCGACTTTCAATCCAAGGTAAGGCTGGGGTTCTGACTCTATAATTGGGTTCATGATAATTGGTATGTGGGGTTAGAGGTGGTTGTTGTCTTGTTCATGAATTGAATGTATATGATTTTGTATGATGAAATTGATTAATTTTAGATGAATATTGATGTTCCGATGCTGTTTAATTAACGTAGAATTATAGGATAACTATAAGTGATGATTATCCATGATTAGATTAAGTTTTTAGGGCTTAAAGTATGGAACCCGTAGTGAAAACACAGAGAAAATCGCAAAAATTATGTAGGACAGAGATGTATGCGTCGACCCCAAACATGATGTGTCAATACATGAAGGTTTAGAGACTCAGGATGAGTCGACACGAAGAGGTTTTGCGTCGATACATGAGGACTTTTAGACTCAGGATGAGTTGATACGTAGGAGCATGTGTCGATACATGCTGTGTGGTAGACTCGGTAAGAGTCGATACAAGAGAGGATGCGTCGACTCATGTTGCAAGTTCAGTGCAATACGCGTCGATCCAAGACGTTATGCGTCGATCCATGTTTCCTGGTTTTTGGCAGAATCAGTTTGAGAATGCTGTAACTTGAGTTTTCGGACTCCGTTTGAGGTGCCGTTCGAAGCGTTGAATATCTAACACGATGAGATTTATTCTTAAGGGTTAAAGTGAAGATAGGAAGAATAACCATAGGATTTGAATTAGTTCCCGTGTTGATCGTTATGTTGGTTTTATGGAGAAGAATAACGATGAGATGCTTAGAAGCCGTTGTTTGATTTGTAACAGTAGGATTAATAATAATAACAATGTAATATTACGGAATAGTAGTATGTAGAGATTTAGTTATTTAGAAGTAAGCCTTAGTTGGTTAATTAATTATAGGCAATATCTAGTATAGGCCTATGGCCAACGTTGTGAAATTGATGAGTTACTGTCGTATTAAAGTACAACTGAGTTGTTGATGAGATGTTATTAACGAAGTTATATTTGATAATTTATGATGAATAAATGACGTTTGATGAATTATTATGAATGAAATGATATATTTGATGAAGAGATATTGAGATTCTTTTTAGATGTAGGCCTTTGGCCAACAATGATGTTGTATTGAGATGTTGTTAATTATGGTGTTGTTATTACATTCATAATTGTGTCGCATTCATTGCATTTTGAGATGGAGCTTATGCTCGTTGAGATGGCCTGTATCGGCGAATATTGAGATGAAGGCTTATGCCTTATTGATGCCTCTATTTATTGGCAAATTTTTGAGATGGGAGTTCTGCTCCAAATGGTACCACATGCATTTGTATAGTATTGAGTCGCATTATATGACTGCATAAAGAAGTGTGTATTGATGTTGTGAATGTGTATTATTATTGTGATTATTGTTGATTATGAGATGAGAAGTGGTTATGTTATGTGATCTAATTTAATATATTAATTATCATGCATTTTATTAATTCTGTTAGATATCTCACCCCTTCTGTTTAAATGTTGCCCTTATGTTGGTAACGTGCAGGTAATCGAGATTGAAGGCTGTATACCTTCAATAGTTTGAGTCGGTGTCATTGCTCTGATATGTAACACTCAGGGGGATGAATGCTTGTTGCTTTTGATTGTTGACTATTCAGTTGTTGAACTTTAAGTTGATTATTATTAAGTATTTGTTGGTTTGAAGTTGTTGTAATGATGATAAAGATGTTATTAAGAATTCCGCTGCGTAGATGTTGAATTATTTAACTAAAGATGTTATGATGATGGTTCATTCGATGTTTTAAAAGTGTTATATATCCACGATGAATGCAATGTGTTTTGAAAGAAGAATTTGTGGCCTCCCGATTCATTTGCATGAATGATTTTATAACTCTGATTTATTTATATAATTGTCGGGTAGAATTGGGGTGTTACTCTCTACTTTTTGTGTGCAAAATTTTCTTTCAAAAACCTTCAACATGTCTGTGTGAACAATGTCTTCGTCTTCAAGCGCTCAAAGCTCTTAATGTGTTCCTGGCTCTTCTTCTTCAAGAGCAAAAAGATATGAAGAACCTTCAAGAACTCTACTGACTCCCATTGATTCACTAGAATTTCTCTGTGAACTCATTATAGACTTCGATCGAAAGCATGAAGGAAAACGACTATGATCTTACTTCTAATGTTGAATTTCAAGGGTGGACCAAATATTTTGATCGTCTACTGGGTCCAGTTTTTCCAAGATTGGTTAAATAATTATGGATTCACGCTACCACATTAAACCATCAATTTACTTATTATGTGATGGGGAAGAAGATAGTAATTTCTTAAGATCTTATTGCAAGGTTGATAGGTCATGACGACGGAGGCATTCATTGCAGCGACATGGCAGAAAAATGCTCTGACCTAACAATAATCTCAAAAGAGATTTTTACTTCTGGCCAGCCATCAAACAAAATTAAAGATTTGAAGGACTACTTCAGAATTTGGTCAAAAATTATCTCGGGCTGCATCAATCATAGAAAGCCCACAAGCTCTCCTGATTATATCAATATTGACCAACAATTTCTGCCGTACTTCATTGCAACCAAGGAAAAGATAAATCTTCCTCATATGCTGTTTAATCATTCGAAGACAAGTGTTAAAGAGACTAGATAAGAAGAAAAGACTAAGAGGGACTGGATACCTCTGGGTAGGCTGATATCAGATATTCTGACTGAAAACAAACTGGTAGAATATCTGACTGAAGCTCAGCAGGTCAACACTCTGGAAGCATGTGCTGGAAAACCTCTGAATGTGAAGAATCTTAAGAAGACGAAAATCATTGACACCATAAATAAGGATCTAACTATTGCAACCAAAGAAGTCATCACAACAAGAAGAGTTCCTCTGAAGGATTTCCCCCTGTTCTCTCACATAGATGCTTCTCCAGAAATCATTGTCAGATATCTGGAATCTTGCAAAATGGATGGGACTACTCTAGAAGTAAATATTCGTGATCTGCGACAACATGCTCCAGAGGTTGTTCTCAAGAAATCAAGGAAAAGGAAAGCTACAAGAGAAGGATCTTCTCAGAAGGTACCAAAAGCTGCTAAGAAGAAAGGTAATTCTTCTTTTATTTCTATTGTAGAATCAGTGATTTTATCAATATCTGAAACCCCCTCCTCTCCAAAACCTACAGAAGACCCTTCACCTCAAACCTTTGAAAATTTTGATATAGAATTTGACCCTTCACTCACACTAGAAAACATTCAGAATGAACCACATTCTACAACCTCACATCTTGACCAAAATTAGCCAGAACTTGCTCAATTTCTTTCTGATATTGATCAATTTGATCCGGTGTTCTAAGACCCCCAACCAGAAAATACAAACTCTCAAGCTCCCAACTCTGAAAATCTAAATCTTCACGCTACCAACTAGAATTTCACGCTCCCCAACCAGAAAATCCAAATCTTGACTCTGATACCACTTCACCCATTCCGGGAATAACAGAACCTCTCATGGTTCGACAACCTATCTCAATCCAAGACATTCCAGAAATTCCATCTCCTTACCATTCAACTCCACCAAACACACCTCCTTCACCCATTATCATTTATGATTCCCCCTCTCCAGTCAACCCTCCATAATATCACCTTTGCATAATAATAGACTTAGAAGCACTAGATAATCTTGCCTCCAGCTCTCACAAAATTGCCATCCCAAAACCAACATCAAAACTCACCAAGGCAGATGTTGGTAAAAATTTACTGATTTTTGAAACAAAGATATTTGAATGGATTAACACTCTGAGGCTAGCTTGCTTAGAGAATTTGAATCCTACTGCTTCTGATTCACACTGGAACCAGTTCAGAAAATGGTTCAACTCTAAATCCCAGAAACTCAAGGAGTTAAGCTATGAAGTGGCTCAACAGAACTTCTGTGATCAATTGAATGCTTTCAAGGCACAAGTTATGCGCCACTGGGAAAAGAAACCTCTTCTTTTGATGGACAATTCCCCCTGGGAAGATCACCAGCCTTCAGAAGTTGATGAACCTTGCTCTGATACTCTACCTCTAGTTGTGATTCAAGACAAAGGAAAAGAAATTGAAGAAGCTACTGAGTCAAAATCTGCCGCAGCCAGCTCTAAGATGGTGGCACCATCTACTGATATACCTTCTTTATCTCTGGTTATGCAAACTCTAGAGGATCTGAAGAAATAAAATGCAGTGATCAAGGAGAGATTATACAAGCAAGATAACACATGCAAGGAAATCAAAGGAATTCTGGGAAGACAAGAAGAATCGAACACTCAGATTAAGAGCTTGTTGGAAGCCCTGTTCACACGACTTCCTCCACCTCAATCTTAGTTTTTAAAATTGTTTTCTGTATTGTGTTCAATTTTTTTTGTGTTATTTGCTTCTGAATGTATTATTGAACTCCTTTTTAATAGAACTCAACTTTTATTGCTTCTGAATCTTAGTGTTTATATTGTTTTTTGATTCTTGACAAAAAGGGGGAGAACGTAAGATATTTCTAATAACAGTATCGAGACACAGTCTCAAACATTTTGAATATCATAACTTCTCATTTCTTTTTCTGAAAGTAAAATAGGAACACAAATCTGGTGAAGACACAAGTAGATGCATTAAAAGCTCTGATCAGAATAAACTTTAGGGAAGTAATTCATCTCTATCTGAGTACTTAACTCAGGGGGAGACCCTATAATGCTTTATGTTCCTTCTGTTTTTATTGAAATATCCTAGTTTTTGTCATCATCAAAAAGGGGGAGATTGTTAGAACATAGTTTGATTCTACAACCCTTGTAAGAGTTTTGGTGATAACAAACGCAAAGAATAATTATGCTCCCTAAAATTATATTCTGTTTTATAGAGAAGTTCTGATGGAAGAAGTTCAGAAGATAAGTTACAAAGCCGTTTCTGCTGTGATTATAAACATCTCTAAAAAAAGTTCTGATGGAAGAAGATCATAATATGCGCTAAAATGTTGTTTCAACTCTGATTATAAAACTCTTTGAAAGAAGTTCTAAAGCTGGAAACAGAATTTCGTGGCTCTGATCTCCAAAGTTCTGAAGCAAGCTGCAATGGATACTTTAATGTTCTGAAGCGTTACAAATCAAATATTTCCATTTCAAGAGTAACAGCTGGAAGGGAACAAAGATCTTTATTTTTGGAAAGCGCCTTAATTGTCATTGATCAATTTTCCAAATGCTCCTTCATGCTTCACCTATTTAAACAAGCCTTGAGAATAAATCGTTTATGATTTACACGCGCACAGTAACACTGCTATCATTTTTCATCCTCAAACATTCAACATTCAAATTGTGTAAAACATCACTGTCTTGTGATACTATTTAATTAGAAACACTACTGTACACTTTTACTCATACATTGTTTAGAGAGTTTCCTTGAGAAAAACTAGATTATGGTTGATACTCAAGAAGACTTTACGATTGTCAAAGTAGATTTGTAATCATGATTGATTAGTGCATTAAGACCTTGTTGAGAGAGGTGAAATCACCTTGGCGGGTGGACTGGAGTAGTTTGAGTTTAAATGAACCAGGATAACCAACATGTTCTTTACTTTCAATTTTAAAATCCCAATTCAAACCCCCTTTCTTGTGTTTTTCCATTCTTCAATTAATTCCTCTGTGTTGGTTGTGTTGACTAAGAGATCATTAACGTGAGTAGCACGATTGACCTTTGTGTTGTTAAGGTTGGTTGAGAGATCACCGCTGAGATGATATAGTGGGTGTTGTGTTTGATACATGATGACATCGATGAGTCTCATAGGTTGAGTATGATATGTCGGTAGGTTTAAGTTTGTGAAGAGTGGGTTATTATGCATGCTTGATAAGTCTTTTCTCCTGAGAATGAATTACTTTCCTGTTGATAACTTTAAATTCCCGCATTTAATTTCAACCCATTTAAACCCTAAACTCACTAATAAGAGATTTTTCAAACGAAATTTCAATACACCAATCTCTGTGGATATGATACGATATAACCTAAATACCACCCGATAAAAAAAATACTTTACTTTTTTCTTGTCGCTTTACCACATCTAGCAAAATGGCGCCGTTGTCAGTGATTGGTGTTTATTATTTTGCATTGTGATAGTTTCTTTGTTTTTGAGTTTTGTAATTAATGTATATGTTTTATAGAATGTGTACATAAACTTGTCTATTTTTACTTGTATATTTTTTGTGTTTACTTTCCATACTTGTGCAAATATGTCTTTTTCTTTGTTTTCACATATTGTTGCGAATTATCTCGTTTTCATAATGTTTGTTGTGTGCTTGTTAGAACACTTTCTTTAGGTTTGCGCGGTGTGACGATACCATGGAATGACTAGAGGAGGTTATTAGATCTCACAATAAAGGCGTCGAGCTTACGACTTATAACAAGCATGTTTATGTTCATTTACATTGTGTGGTGAACTTGTTAAATCACTTTCACCCGTTCGTTTTGTTATGTAAATTTGTGTTTTTCCGCAAGCCTTTCATGTTTATCTTGAGGGTTATTGTCGATTGTAAATATTGTACATGTGTAGTTGAGATTATGTAGGTGAATGTGGTGGCTGCGCTGCTGTTTGCTGGGCTGGTTTTTGCTGTTCTGGTGTAGCGCGCTTAGCGCGCTTGACCATGCTTAGCGTGCCCTGCTGTGCAGGGCTAGTGAATTCTTTTTAATTTTTCGCTTGGCTCTCCTTTTTACCACTTAACACAAGGCTTTATAGTATAGTAATTAATAGTAATATTTTTAATTCTTTCTTTTGTTGTTTGGACTCAAATTTTGGTCCGATAGCTTGAAGTCACATTTGGTGATTTTCCGATATTGAGTGTGTCAACTTGAGGATGTAGGGTAATAATAGTTTTTGAAGTTGGTACTCGCCAGGTACTCATTTATCACTTTCTATAACATAACATGTTTATTAAACTTATCATTTGTATAATTACCATGCCATTTGTGATGCGGTGGGAGAACTGACTTGAGGTTTTGTGTTTGTGTTTGCAAATGTTTCGATTTAGCAAGAGTCGCCACCGACTTTTTATTTTATCCAAAGGAAAGGTCAAAAAGCACAGGAAAGACCTTTGAGATGTTTTCTTGGGTTCGGGGCGTAGATTATGAAAAGGGAAGGTGCAAACACCCTTTTCATCCATGGTTTTCCATGGGATCTTAGTTACTTGTTTAGATCACTTGCTTTTGCTTTTCAATTGTTTGAAATGGTGCTTTGTGTGCGATTTTGAAAATGTTTTGAAAAGAGGCTATCGTCGTGGCAACCTTTGTAATGATTCTTCTTTGAGTGTATACAAAGGTGTATTGTCTTTTGAAAATATGTTTCAATGTTTGAAAGTTTGTTTTGGGAAAATGCTTTGAAATTGTGTTGTAAGGTGTGTTTGAAAATAGCAAGGATGTTTTTGCAAGTTTTGATCAAGTAACTAAGAGTTGTCTACCATATCTACTCAAGAGTCTTTCCTACACATTTTTAACCCTTTTACGTTGTTGTTTTACCATTGTATTTGGTAAACACCTTGTATTTGTATGTTAAACGGGACAAGCGTGGGTCGTCGTATTGACCATGATAGCAATATTGCCAAGTATCTTAGCAAATTTTTTGAGGGATTAGATCATTTTGTATAGGCAACCAAGATAGCGTCATCGAGGGACTATGATCTTTTTGTTTTGTTTTTGTTTTGCCAAGATACTCAACATGCATACCATGGCCATTTTAAAGGCAACAAGTGGATGAAACCCTAGCGGTGAATGTGTGCATGGTGTTATCATTTTCATGCATTTTTGTCTTGTATTAGGTCTAACTATTTGTTTTGATTTTGGATATTGTATACAAACCCTAATCTCTATCATGGCATATTTGAAAGCATAAGTGCGTAAAAGTAATCTAGGCTATTACAACATTGATATGGGGAGGGGGATACAATTTTGAATAGGGGATTATTTTGCAAGAAATTAAAACCCTATATAATTACAACCAAATTGAATTTCTTTGCTCAAATGATAAATAAACAATATTTAAATAGACAATTAAATAAATATGCAATATATTATAAATATGCAAAAAATGTTTTTATTTATTTTCATGTGTGTAAAAATATAATATTTAATGTATTAAAAAAAGAAAATAAAAAGTAATTTTTGTTAAGGGTAAAAACCCTAATTTTTGGTTTAAGAATATGTATGCAAATTATGATATTTATTTATTTATGTATAATAAAATAAATATAAAATATATTCAAGTGTCAAAAAATAAAATATATTTGAAAAAAATATTATTTTTAATAAGGGTGGAAACCCTAGTTTTTTTTTGTTTTAAGATAATATATATTATATTATTTATTTTATGTGCAAGAAAATAAATATAAATATATACAAAGATATTAGGAAATAAAACATGTGAAAAAATATTATTTTATATGTGTAAATAATAAAAATAAAATATATAATATTTCTATAATATTTATAAGTTTTTATTAAAGAAAGTAAAGGTATATACTATTTAATAATTATTTTTATGTCTAAAAAAAAATAAAAAAAATAAAAAAAAATGTGAAAATTTATGAAAATGTTTTTGATATTTTTTTATGTTTAGAAAATATAAAATAAAATCATAAATGAAAAATAAATACAAAAATACAAAAATATAATGAAATGGGCCAGGGGGTGCAAGAAGCAGGTCAGGGGGTGCAAAAAGTCATGCCAAGCCAAGCCCAACCCAGTTACAGCTTCGTCTTCAACCTCTGATTCAAAATACGCGCGCCTGTGTACAAATGTCCAACTCCTGCATACGTGCTCTAAAGAAAAAACTCATAACACAAAAGTTATAGCATTTTTCAAGACGATTCCAACCATGTAAAGAACTTAATCTAACTCTCAAAGACCAGAGAGAATTTCTCTGGCCCTAATTTCTAACCTAACTTTTTCAGGAAGTTCATCAATCAAATTCTCTAAGCACACTTAACTTAAATGAAATATATGCATATGTGCAACTTAAGGGCTATGAGTACTACATTTTTTATTCACAAACCTAAGCTTAATGATTCCTAAATAGAGAGATAGAAAGTTGACAAATACCTGTTTCAGTTGAACTCATGTATGGCAATGTGGAGGTTTTCAATGAGGCCTGAGATGTTTGTGAGCTTGCCTGAACTTCCTCTGACCTTCCCCAATGCTTTGTTGGCCTTGAGCTTGCTTGAATAAGCCTGTAGAAGTCAACCTGCACAAGCTGAAATCAGAAATGGTGAAGCTTGCAAATGGAGTTACAGTCAAGGGCCAATGGTTGGGATAGTTCAGATGGGTTATATGGAAGGTATTGGAACTGGTTTGGGACAAAACGCACAAGTGGTTTTTGTTTTGGAACTCAAAGTGCAGAAGCTGCCCTGTTTTGCAAGAGGAATGTGTTTTGATGTTCAAGAGTGTTTTAGGGATGAATGACTCGTGTTTCTGGCTCAAGGCAATGTAAAAAACTTGTTTGGAATGCTTACAAACTTTGGTTATAACCGATACTCAAGTTATGTGATTTTGGCAAGTTGACTTGTTTTGAAAGAAAAGTGTGAAGTGATACAAGATAGGCCTGTACAGGCTACCTCCAAGCATGCACAAGATTGCTGTACTTTTCCCTAAGTTTATGGAACTTGTTTTCTGCAAAGAGAGAGGTCCAAGGCTCAAGAGAAGCAAGTTGACATAAAGTTGCTTTTATCAAAATGGAAATGCTACCTTTTTGCCATTTTAAGATTAATTCAATGTGTAAATCTCCATGGATCAGAATAACACCTTAAACAAATGAGTTTGCATTCAATTTTTGAGTGTGGAAGGGTTTAGAGACCTGTAATCAAGTACAAAGCAATTTTGGACAGATTTTGCAACTTGTGTCAACATGAAAATGCCATGGATCAAAGTGAGTTTTTTCGAAATTCAAACCTTCGATTCTCCCTAATCATAAATGATTTTGGAGTGTTCTTGGACATTTTGGAAAGCTTGTAACATGCTATACAATCCATCTTTGAAATGAATTTTGAGATTCCAAGTGGAACTATGTGAAAAATGGCCATGAAGATAGGTCAAAATCCTGCCTAAACTAGGGCAAAATTTCACTAAGTTAAAAGTTTCATGGACCCTTGTTCCAAAAATCATAAGTTGAGATCCAAGCTTCTTTTGGGAAAATTTGTGAATAAAAGTTGTAGATTTTGTAGAGGACTACAACTTTCATGTTGGAAGTTTTGTTTGAATCCAATTGCATCATGGTGAAAATGTTGGGCAAAGTTGGGAAAAAAATAAGAAAATTTCATAACTTAGAAAAATTCTAAGTTATGAAATTTTTCAATCTTAAACCCTAATTTGAAAAATTAGGTTTCTTGATGAACAAGTTTCATGTTTTTACACTATTCATAAAAATGACCCTTGGCACTTGATTTTGACCAAAAACTCAAAGTTTGACTTTTCAATGTACAATCAAATTTTGATCAGTTGACTGAAAAATTCATCTGTCAATCCAATGCATTTGAGATCTTTTGAACCTTGTGAATAGGTAAAGATGATTCCATTGAGTCCTTGAATCCATACTTGAACCCAATTTGCCATTGGCTAGGTGAAAAATCAGAAATTGCCCTTATACAATCAAAGCCCTAAAAATGACCATTTTGCCCTTTTGATGATCTGATCAAATTTCTTGAGGAGTTGTGGTCCAAACTTGATCAAATGGCTCATTTGAGTCTATAATGTTGATGTGGATAAAAAATTAGGAGGTTTTACTGTAAATTGGTCACAATTGACTTTTTTCCCAATACAGTTGATTTCTAGGTCAATTGTCCAATTGACTGGGCAAAAATTTGATTTAAAGCTTGAAACTTGGTAGAGGCAATCTTATAAGTCCAACATGAAATATGAAAGTCACTTTGAGCATTGAAAGTCCAAAAATCCCTGTGCAAACTCAAACCCTAATTTAGGTCATCAGTGCAAGGAGATGTCTTGAGCAGAGCAAACCCTAATCCTGTCTGGAAATCAAAGAGTCTTGTGAGGGGAAATCTTGATAAAATGAGAGGGAAAATTTTGGGGTACAACAGCTGCCCATGTTCAATCTTCTTAAACCTGAAGAGTTAGATTGGCGAGTTTGCCTTTCGTGACTCGAAGGTAAGAGATGATTGGACACTAGAGTGCCTGTAAATTTGCACTCGTCAAAATGTAAATGGGGGAATAGGCTTAAAGATGCCATTTGGAGATGTTAGAATCTTGCTGGAGATGGGCTTAGAGATGCCATCCAAGACTTTTTGTTGAAAATCAGGAGAATGAACACCAGCATGGTATCCGTATCTGGAACGTATCTGAGTTGTATTTGGAGATTGGATTCGTATGAGCAAAGGAATGACGTCCGTGTCTGGAGCGTATCCGAGCTGTAACCGTATTTGATTCTTGAATGAATATCAGAATGACTCCCGTGTCTGGAGTGCATCTGTATTGTATCTGAATTCTGAATGGGCGACAAAGAAACATCTATGTATGGAGCATCTCTGGGCTGGGGATAAATTCCGAATGAGTGACAAAATGGCAACCGTGTCTGGAGCGTATCTGGACTGTATCTGAAGTTGAGCTCTGTATGAGTAGCAGAATGACTTGTGTCTGGAGTGTATCTGTACTGTAACTGGGATCTGGACAAGTGACAGAATGACTTCCATGCCTGGAGTGTATCTGAACCTGAGGTTGATAGTTGAATCTGAATGAGAAATAGAATGGCTTCCGGGTCTGGAGCATATCTAGTCTGTATCTGATTGATGAAGTCTGAATGAGAAATAGAATGGCTTCTGGGTCTGAAGCGTATCTAGCCTGTATTTGTTTGATGAAGTCTGAATGAGTAGTAGAATGACCTCCGTGTCTGGGGTGTATCCATACTTTATCTGAAATCTTTGCATAGTTGTTAAATATAGCTTTTAATTTTATCCTGACAAGGGTAAAATGTTAGTTGAAACACAAAGTTATGCTGCATGATATATATGATGCAATAAAATGTGTTCTATCAATATTTATGATATATGAATGTAATGGATGCGCATGTAAGCTGATTATCCGTCTTGCTGAGGAAGATAAATCCTTGATAGCTAGAGATAATGAAATCTTTGACTGCTGCCGGGGAAAATAAATCCTTGACCGCTGTTGGAGATTCAAAATCTTGGGTTGTTGAGGATGAGAAATCCTTGGACCACTGTTGGGGATAGAAAATCCTTGGCGACTTGTGGGGATTAATAAGAACTTTGACAACTTCTGTGGGGATGTGAGAATCCTTCATGACTTTCCTGGGGATACATGGATCCTTCAAGTCTGCTTGGGAAACCTGCTTGAGGAATCCAAAGAATTTTGATGACTATGGTTGGGGAGTAAGGAAAACTCCGACGATCTCTACTGGGGGAAATGAAACCTTGGAGGCTTCAACTGGAGAAATGAGAATGAGAATCTTTGATCTACTGGGAAATAACTCTGTGGGGAGAATGTTTATTCTGTTGAAGAGTTCTCAAGGGCTTGGGTTGTATGCCATTCTATTGAGGAATTATTCGAAGCTGTTGTCTGGTTTCTAAGATAACTTGCAGGGGAATCTTCTGATTTTAAGACAACTCTCTGGGGAATTGGAGGAAACTAAATGGTCCTCCACCGGGGTTTGAGGGTTGAAGTTTTGGACTCCGTTGGGGAAGAAAGTTTCATCTTTACTGAGGGTTTAAAGTTTAAAGTTTTGCCCCGCTGAGGATTGGGGGTTTTGAAAACTCAAATCTGATGGAGATTTTGAAACCTAAATCCGCTGGGGATATGTATTTCAAGGCTTTAGCTCTGTTGAGGATTTCTCCTGGAGTATCCTAAAGACGTTTTCCCATACTTTCAATCTGTCAGTAATTATTCTTTCTCATTTCGTTTTATTTGTAAGCAGTGATTATATTCAAATGCATATGCTCATTTAATAAATCATTAGACGTTTTCAAATAAAACATAATCGTAAAAAGAAATAAAAGGCAAACAAATTTATGCACTTTGAAGTATCTTTGTATTGACTTTGTGTAAGTATTTTGTACAAAGGGGACATACATCCTAGTAAGAGAATGTTGTCATAAAATTGAGAAAAATTTATACAAAGAAAGATGGATATGTGTATCAATTCCATGGGGTTCCCATTCTGCTATAGCCTTCGTAACTCTGAGTATCTTGTCCATTTGTTGCTTCGTCTGTAGATGATTGGATTGATCAGAAGCCTGGAGCTTGTCCGTGAAGAGATTGTCCTTAAAGTGATCCAACGAGACATAATCATACGCTTTAATTCCCTAACTTTTGCCTGGACCTCCCTTTCGGGTTTTCGATCCATCGAGAAACCCTTTTTTGCCCAAGTCGCATTTTCGGTTTTTCAACTTGCCGGGTGTACAAATTTTTTTGTTTTATCCCTAATTTTTTCCTGAACCGCCCTTTCGGGTTTTTTGATTCACCGGGATGCCCATTTTTGCCCAAGTCGTCCTTTCGGGTTTTCAACTTGTCGAGTCGTTTATGCGTAGTATCTTTTGACTATGTCTGCGTTCGTAGGGTGCGGCAGGTCATCACCGTCCATGGTGGTCAGGATCATTGCCCCACCAGAAAAGATGTTTTTGATCACGAATGGTCCTTCGTAAGTAGGAGTCCATATGCCCTTGGGATCACTTTGCGGCAAGATGATCCGCTTGATTACAAGATCCCCGACTTGATATACCAGTCTTCTGACTTTCTTATTGAAGGCCTTGATCATACGTTTTTGATACGCCTGACCATGGCAAACAGCAGTAAGTCGCTTTTCGTCAATCAAGTTAAGTTGATCAAGCCGGGTCTGAATCCAATCGTCTTCACTCAAACCAACATCTTTCATGATTCTCAAGGAGGGAATCTGAACCTCGATAGGTAAAACAGCTTCCATGCCGTATACCAAAGAAAAAGGTGTTGCCCCAGTTGAAGTGCGTGTCGTGGTACGGTACCCGTGCAGAGAAAACGGTAACATCTCATGCCAGTCCTTGTAGGTGACTGTCATCTTTTGAATGATCTTCTTGATATTTTTGTTCGCGGCTTCGACAACACCGTTCATCTTAGGCCGATCGGGAGATGAATTGTGATGTTGAATCTTGAACTGCTCGCACAGAGCGGTGATCATAGTATTGTTCAAATTTGTAATGTTGTTAGTGATGATCCTGTCGGGGATACCATACCGGCATATGAGGTTCTGCTTGATGAAGCGGGCAACCACATTCTTTGTAACAGAGGCGAAGGAAGCTTCTTTGACCCACTTGGTAAAGTAATCAATGGCCACCAGGATGAAACGGTGTCTATTGGATGCTGTAGGCCTGATCTCTCCAATCATGTTGAATCCCCACATCGCGAATGGCCAAGGAGCTGTTAAGACATTGAGAGGAACTGGAGGAATATGTACCTTGTCAGCATAGATTTGGCATTTGTGACAAGTACGGGAATATTGATGACAATCAGCTTCCATGGTAGACCAGTAGTAGCCTACCCGGAGAATCTTCTTAGCCATTGTATGTCCGCTCAAGTGGGTGCCGAATGTACCATTATGCAGTTCAGTCATGATCTGCTCAGCTTCAACCTTGTCCACACAACGAAGCAGAACGCAATCATGGTTGCGCTTGTATAGGATACCGTTGCTCAGGAAGAACTTGGCAGAAAATCTCCTTAAGAACTTTTTTTCGTTGACTGAAGCTCCTTTAGGGCATTCTCGAATCTCGAGATACCTTTTGACTTCGTGAAACCAGGGTCGGTCCACTACTTCTTCGGTATTAATCTCGTGACAATGTGCAGGTTCGTCCATCCGCTCAATGGTAATTTGGGGAGCCTCATTATTCCAGTTAAGTTTAAACATGGATGACATTGTAGCTAGAGCATCCACTAGCTGATTTTCTTCTCGCGGGAAGTGCTCGAAGGTAATCTGCTCAAAATGAGGTACCAAAGTTAGGACATGTTCTTTGTAAGGGATGAGGTTTGGATGTTTAATATCCCACTTTCCTTTGATTTGACTGATAACCAAAGCTGAGTCCCCAAATAAAATCAAAGATTTGATTCCCAAGTCAATAGTAGCCTTGAGACCAAAGATACAAGCTTCATACTCGGCCATGTTATTGGTGCAGCTGAAGCAGAGTCTAGCGGTGAAAGGTGTGTGGCAACCTTCTGGAGAGATAAGTACCGCGCCGATATTGTTTCCAAGTGCGTTGGAGCCACCATCAAAGTAGAGTCCATCAGGATCCTTGTTCAGGTCCGTGATACGGTCTGTTTTCTTCAATGTTGCTCAAAGTCATGATATCCTCGTCGGGAAAGTCGAACCTCATGGATTGGTAATCTTCGACAGCTTGATGGACCAGATGATCGGCTAACACACTCCCCTTTATAGATTTTTGGGTTGTGTACTGTATATCATATTCAGTGAGGATCATCTGCCATCTAGCGATTCTTCCGGATATAGCAGGCTTCTCGAAGATGTACTTGATCGGATCCATCTTAGAGATCAGTAAAGTGGTATGTGTCAACATATACTGCCTTAGCCGGCGAGCAAACCATACCAAAGCAAAGCAAGTTTTCTCGAGCAGTGAGTAGCGAGTCTCACAGTCGGTAAAATTTTTGCTAAGGTAATAAATGGCATGCTCTTTTCGGCCAGACTCATCATGTTGGCCCAGTACGCACCTCATTGAATTCTCCAGGACAGTCAGATACATGATTAGCGGCCTTCCTTCGACGGGTGGCATCAATATAGGAGGTTCCAGCAAATACTCCTTGATTTTATTGAAAGCAACTTGACAATCATCATTCCATTTAACCACCTGATCTTTCTTCAACAGCTTGAAGATTGGTTCACATGTAGATGTTAGGTGAGAGATGAACCTTGCAATGTAGTTTAGGCGTCCCAAGAAACCTCTGACCTCCTTCTCAGTGCGAGGGGCAGGAATTTCTTGTATAGCTTTGACTTTGGCAGGATCAACCTCGATGCCTTTGTTACTGACGATGAATCCCAAAATTTTACCGGACCTGACTCCGAAGGTGCACTTGTTAGGGTTCAGTCTGAGCTTGTACTCTTTCAATCTGACAAACAGATTTTGCAGATGGTCGAGGTGTTCTTCTTCCGTATGTGAACAGGCTATCATATTGTCTACGTAGACTTTAATCTCATGATGTATCATGTCATGAAACAAAGCTACCACGGCGCACTGATAGGTTGCCCCGACATTCTTCAGTCCAAATGGCATCACTTTATAGTAGAAGGTACCCCACTGCGTAACAAAAGTAGTCTTCTCCATGTCTTCAGGGGCCTTTTTGATCTGGTTGTACCCTGAAAATCCATCCATGAAAGAAAATACCTTATGTTGAGCTGTATTGTCAACCAATATGTCAATGTGCGGTAGTGGAAAGTCATCTTTAGGGCTAGCCCTGTTTAAGTCTCTGTAATCCATGCACATTCTGACTTTGCCGTCCTTCTTAGGCACGGGCACAATGTTAGCAACCCATTGTGGATAGGAAGTAACAACAAGAAAGCCAGCATTGAACTGCTTCATCACTTCAGCTTTGATCTTTTCGAACATGTCGGGCCTCATTCGGCGGACTTTCTGTTTAATTGGTGGACAGTCTTCTCTTGTAGGGAGACGGTGAACCACAATATCTGTATCGAGTCCCGGCATGTCTTCATAGGACCAGGCGAAGATCTCAACATATTCATTCAACAGCTGAACTAAGCGCTCTTTGACATTTGGCTCTAGGTTGGCATCCACTTTAACTTCTTTTCTGTCTTCCTCTGTTCCCAAGTTGATAGTCTCTAATAAGTCCTCGTGAGGTAGAATAGCCCTTTCTTCCTGTTGCAGCAGTCTAGCCAATTCTCCAGGCACTTCACAGTCTTCATCACCTTTGTATTCGGCATGATTGACCAGATCTTCAGAGTCACTGAAGGCCATAGTAGAATTGTTACCCATGGAATCCGGAATGGATGGGTACCTGCATTGGTGAGTGTGGGTGTGTGTAAGGGATTGCCACCTTTAAACAAATAAAATGTAAAAAAGAAAGACAATGAGCACAAACGTTTATATATGAAAACGTCCATGATTCATTAAAATGGCATATGAAGATGAAAAATCAAGCCCTTACAAATGGACCTATGTACCTCGGGTAAGGCACAAGGCAAAAAGAGTGTACGAATTGTTTAATAATTATTATAGACCAACATAAATGTTCAAAAGATAAATTAATGATTTATGAAAGTAACGGGAACAAAGTCTTTCGCCTCCCAGTTATTCAGCCCTCCTTCAACAGTTGGATAGATCCAGTCTTCAAAATTGCTCTCCTCTTCACCATCCTCTAAAGCATGAACTCCATGATGGGTGATCTTCAATTGTGGCCCTCCAGCCCGGGAGCGGCGCACTGACCTTTGAGTAGAAGCAGTGAAACCCAAGCCGAATTTATCTGTCTTGTAAGGAAAATCTGGCAGCTGACCCCATACTGTGCTTCCTCCTTCTTTGATCACAGCCTTTGCATCTTTAAGGGATGACATCCGAGACACAGGTTTAGTAATGATGGGTACAGAAGTCATTGTCTTGGCTACCGCAACTTCAGGGGAAACATCTTCAAAGTGCTGAAAGGGGGTCTCGATGAATTCACCATCTAATTCAACATAGCGGAATAAATTCAGATGGCTTATCATATACTCCTCCTCGCCACGAACTGTCACAATTTCCCCCTGGACTGGGTACTTAAGCTTCTGATGCAGAGTAGATGTAACGGCCCCAACATGATGAATCTAGGGTCTTCCTAACAAGCAAGAGTAGGAGGGACGGATATCCATGACATAAAATGTGGAGTGGAAAGTTTTAGTACCCACTTTAACTGGGATGTCCACCTCCACGTGGACCATCCGCTTAGAACCGTCAAAGGCTCTTACGAAGATATTGCTGGGCTTCAAAATTAAACCTTCACAATCTAGTCTGTCCAATGCTTTCTTTGGTAGGACATTTAAAGACGACCCGGTATCAACCAGAACGTGAGCAAGAGTAGTCCCTCTGCACTCCACCGAGACATGCAGCGCATCATTATGCTTTCTCCCCTTAGATGTTAGATCGGCATCGGAGAAGCCAAGACCATTGTCGGCGGTTAGGCTGGCTACACACTCCTGGAACTGGTCCACAGAGGTTTCCCGAGGCACATGGGCCGTCTTCAAGAATTTGATCAAGGCTTTGGCATGAGCTTCGGAACAGAGCAATAGGGACATCATAGAGATTTTTGAAGGGGTTTGTCCCAGTTGTTCTACGACATCATAGTCGCTTTTCTTAATTATTTTTAAAATCTCCTCCATTTCCCTTTGAGTGGTCTTAGGGATGACCAAAGGCTGAGCCCTCGTCCTGACGGGTGCTTCTTGGATCCCCTTACCTTTATCAGCAGTAACAGCAGAGGGTACAGCTTCGGGAGTTATAATTTCTTCAATCAATGGAGTTCGTACATATGTGTTGACTGGCACAGGAATAACCTTAGGAGCATTTGAGGGTCCGAATATTTCCCTTGGAGGAGCAATCTCCGGAGAGAAGATTCTTCCGTTGCGGGTGATCTTACTTGTCCCCACAATATTTCCTACGTCAGGAGTCTCTTCATCAGAACTTTCTTCAACTGATTCAATCTGATTAACACCGTGGTAGAAGATCTCTCCTCCATAATTTCACGGTATTGTCTTGTTAGACTTGTATGGGATAGGCCCCGACATTGTTATCTTCAGAGGTACAAACTTTAGATCGGGTGTAATCTTAACAGGTCTTTTGGAGACCTTGGAAAGATTGTCGGAAATGGTGATTATAGCAACATCGTTGATTGGAGTAACAGGAGTAACAGGAGTAACTGGAGTTTTCTTAAAGAGGATTTCTTGATTATCCATTAGGCATTGGATGCCTAACTTCAATAGCGGACAGTCAGATTGCAAGGTCGAACAAAGGTAACAATCTTTTTCGCAGCCCGGGAAAATCCAGGATTTCAACAGATTCATCTTGATCATTGGCAACGGAGTCATTAAGTCATCAACAGCAGCAACATAAAGATCTTCTACAACAGCATGGACATTATGACCATGTTTTGGCATTGGAGCGGATATCACATTAGGTTTTTCAGGTGCGTCAAACTCCACCTCCTCGGCATCTATTAAATCTTGGATCTTATTTTTGAGGGCCCAACAATTGTTGGTGTCGTGCCCCACACTGTCCGAATGATAGGCACACTTTTCATTTGAATGGTAGTAGGGAGAAGAGGTATTTGGGTTCTTCGGTGCCTCTTTCAAGTTTGTAAGGTTTAACTTTAACAGATGAGGGAGAACCTGAGAAGGTGTTATATTGATCTGGGTGAATTGCCGTGCATGCCTTTCCACCCTTGCTTGGTTGGTTCTGGGTTGATTGTTTTGAGGTTGATCAGCTGTGGAATTTTGAATCATCACAGCCCCCATCGCTGGCTGGCGCTCGACTCTTCCTTGACTTCTCTGGGAGTAAACAGATGAGACTTATTTCTTGGCTGGAAAGGTCTTCTTGATAGCAGCGGAAGAAGATGCATCCTTTTGAATTTTACCGCTCTTAATGCCAGCTTCGACTCTTTCACCAGTCAGAATTAGCTCGGTGAACCCTGCAGATGAGCTCTCGATCAAGTGATTAAAGAATGGACCTGACAGGGTCCCCAAAAACATATCCACAAGCTCTCTCTCAGACAATGGTGGCTGCACTCTTCCAGCCAAGTCCCTCCACTTCTGGGCATACTCCTTAAAGCCTTCATTAGAGACCATACCCATACTCTGTAATTGAGTACGAGTAGGTGCTAAGTCTGTGTTATATTGATATTGTCTATAGAAGGCAGCAGCTAAATCCTTCCAGTTGTGTACATCAGATCTCTCAAGCTGATAGAACCAATCCAATTGCGTACCTGAAAAACTATCTTGAAAAAAGTGGACCCATAGATCCTTATCAGAAGAATGAGGTTGGATCTTTCCGACGTAAGATCGCAGATGCATCTTCGGACAAGACAAACCATCGTATTTAGCAAATGTAGGCACCTTGAATTTAGGGGGAATCACAATCCCAACAACCAACCCTAGTTCTTTGAAATCCAACCCAGGTACTCTTTGTACCTCCATGGCTGCCAAACGCTCTTCCAGATTCTTATACTTGTCGTCTGCAGGAGGGTACTGCTGCTCAGAGTAATCTTGATCCTCTTCTTCTTCTTCTTCAGCCTTAGACTCGGAGGGCACTGCAGCTCCCTTTCCTTTGCCAACCCCTTCATCGGATGTCGAGGGGAAATCCAGGACTCTTCTAGCTTGGTTCTCAAATCTTCTTCCCATAGTGGCCATACCAACTCTTTTCTTTTTCTTTTTCTCCTTTTCTTTTTCCAGTAGACCTTTGAGCTCCTCTTGACCCTTTGACAAGGTCATGAGTAGCTGTTGGAACTGTGAATTTTGCGCCTGTAAGTCTTTGACCGTCTGCTCTATATCCATCTTGCTGAAATAAACAACAGAGAGATAAGGAAACCTAGTGTGAAGACCTGCTTATGCATGTGATGAATGATATGTATTCATGTAATGCATTCAAGGATTCAGAAAATCAAATTTGTTGCAAACAAAAAAGAATGCACGTCATATTAATAAGGTAGAATTTGTTAGTACATAAGTTCCCCATGGGCAAAATAATACAAAATTCTAATGTAAAAAGACATTGCGCATCCTCTTCAGTGCTATGTAGGTGTTGAGAGTCTGCTCTTCATGGAGTCGACGAGTAAGTTCCAAAACCTTCTTCTCACTGGCGTAGAAGCTGGCTTCAAAAGTGTTTCATTCTTCCTTGAGATGTATCCAACTCTTTTGCAAATCTTCCAATGATGTTGGCATGTCAGGATGTAGAAGGGTGTATGGAACCTCTCCTTCCATAACAGGCTCTTTGATCATAGGCAGAATGTAGGGGTAAGGCATTATAAGACTCTGGGTGCGGGTTCGTACCCACTTGAGGTAAGGCTCAAGGGGGATGGAATTCTTGTGCCCCAGTGTCTTACTGTCCACTTTGTTGGGCATCCTCCAAGCTCGGATAAACCTTTGTCGAAGTCCTTGAGCGTCGTTGTCGAAGTCAAAAACCAAGTCTGGAATCAGCATGTCATGAGGGCCATCCCTTTGGGCATACCCAAATTGTCTCAGAGCCAATCAGGGGTTGTAGGTAATGCCACCCTTAATGCCAAGTAGTGGGACATTAGGGAATTCCCCACAACGATCAATGATGATGACATTTTCTCTGGACCGAGAACACCAATGAACATCAGAATGTGTAAGAGTCATCAATCGTTGTGACCACCTCAAGCCTTGCTCATTCTTCAAGACTGATTGGGGAAGGTGATAAATAAACCACCTTGCTAGGAGAGGAGTACAACACATGAGAACACCTTTTTTCCTCATTGTTCGTGTGTGAAATGAGTGAAGGATGTCCCCAAGTAATGTAGGCACAGGATTCCGAGATATGAAAATTTTGACAGCATTCACATCTATAAGCTGATCAGGGTTTGGGAACAAGACCAACCCATAGATGAGAAGTGCTACAATCTCCTCAAAAGTTTGAAAATCTAGAGAATTCCAGCAATCTTGTGCCTTCTCAAACAGAAACTTTTCCAAGAAACCCTTGACACCACTTCTGGCTTCCCAATGACCTTTGATATCAGATGATTGCAAGTGTAAGGCTTGAGCAACATCTTTAGGCTTTGGTTCTCTTTCCGTACCATTGTAGGGTAGTTGATGGAGAATAGGAATCCTCAGGAGTTGAGAAAATTCCTCCAAAGTAGGCACTAGTTGGTAATCAGGAAATGTGAAGCAATGGTGTAGGGGGTCAAAGAACTGGAAGAGAACTTTCACCATGTCTTCTTCAATGTTGGAGTTGACCAAGTTGAGAAGTCTACCATGTCTTTCACTGAAGGGAGAATTCTATGGAATCTTGGAAGCAAGCTCCTTGAGCTGAGGAGGGATTCTCACAAGGTTGACTTGAATCGTTTTCCTGTGAAGAGATTCCACTACCTACAAAACAAGAACAAAGATGAAGATTCAAACCCTTGAAATGATTAGTGGATGCATATGATGCTTTATGATGTTCATGATGTATGCACAAGTATATGTACAAGCAAGTCACACAAGTTCCTAGTTTCAGGCTTGCATGGGGTTTCATAGGTAAGTACCCTCTTGAAGTTAGTTGGCTCAACCTGTCCTATAAATAGTAACCGGGTTCTAAGGAGCTCAATATCACTGGATTATTTTCTGTGTTCATTGTCTCAGTTTAGCCACTGAACTGGCGACCGAAATATTCCAAGAAAATAACCCTCAATGAGTGTAGTATCGAGTATCTACCAACTTCAGACTGCACCAAAGCCGATCATCTCACTATCCTAAATAGGCCAAGATGGTCAAGTAAAGGTTCTAAAAGTTCATTATTGCTTCATGACATCACTCAATGACCCCGTATTCTCTTTGATTGACTCAAAGGCTACCGGTACCCACAAATATGTCGCACTAATATATCTATTGCTTCAACCATGTCGGTATACCCTGCAAAGTTTCCACAACGTATTGCTTTTTACCTATGAATGTTTCCCAAATCCGGGTAGAGGATTTCAAACCCAAACAATAGAACCAAATGTAAAGCAATCAAAGTAAACAAGGTAAGCATGTAAAGGTGATCCAAACTCTAAGGTAACCCCACTTTCAAATATCTCCCCAGTAGAGTCACCAATTCTGTGATGCGGTGGGAGAACTGACTTGAGGTTTTGCGTTTGTGTTCGCAAATGTTTCAGTTTAGCAAGAGTCGCCACCGACTTTTTATTTTATCCAAAGGAAAGGTCAAAAAGCACAGGAAAGACCTTTGAGATGTTTTCTTGGGTTCGGGGGGTAGATTATGAAAAGGGAAGGTGCAAGCACCCTTTTCATCCATGGTTTTCCATGGGCTCTTAGTTACTTGTTTAGATCACTTGCTTTTGCTTTTCAATTGTTTGAAATGGTGCTTTGTGTGTGGTTTTGAAAATGTTTTAAAAAGAGGCCATCGTCGTGGCAACCTTTGTAATGATTCTTATTTGAATATATACAAAGGTGTATTGTCTTTTGAAAATATGTTTCAATGTTTGAAAGTTTGTTTTTGGAAAATGCTTTGAAATTGTGTTGTGAGGTGTGTTTGAAAATAGCAAGGATGTTTTTGCAAGTTTTGATCAAGTAACTAAGAGTTGTCTACCCTATCCACTCAAGAGTCTTTCCTACACATTTTTAACCCTTTTACATTGTTGTTTTACCATTGTATTTGGTAAACAACCTTGTATTTGGATTTTAAACGGGACAGGCGCGGGTCATCGTATTGACCATGATAGCAATATTGCCAAGTATCTTAGCAAATTTTTTGAGGGATTAGATCATTTTATATAGGCAACCAAGATAGCGTCATCGAGGGACTATGATATTTTTGTTTTGTTTTTGTTTTGTTTTTGTTTTGCCAAGATACTCAATATGCATACCATGACCATTTTAAATGCAACAAGTGGATGAAACCCTAGGGGTGCATGTGTGCATGGTGTTATCATTTTCATGCATTTTTGTCTTGTATTAGGTCTAACTATTTGTTTTGATTTTGGATATTTCATACAAACCCTAATCTTTATCATGGCATATTTGAAAGCATAAGTGCGTAAAAGTAATCTAGGCTATTACAACATTGATATGGGGAGGGGGATACAATTTTGAATAGGGGATAATTTTGCAAGAAATTAAAACCCTAAATTATTACAACCAAATTGAATTTCTTTGCTCAAATGATAAATAAACAATATTTAAATAGACAATTAAATAAATATGCAATATATTAAAAATATGCAAAAAATGTTTTTATTTATTTTCATGTGTGTAAAAATATAATATTTAATGTATTAAAAAAAGAAAATAAAAAGTTATTTTTGTTAAGAGTAAAAACCCTAATTTTTGGTTTAAGAATATGTATGAAAATTATGATATTTATTTATTTATGTATAATAAAATAAATACAAAATATATTCAAGTGTCAAAAAATAAAATATATTAGAAAAAAATATTATTTTTAATAAGGGTGGAAACCCCTGTTTTTTGTTTTAAGATAATATATATTATATTATTTATTTTATGTACAAGAAAATAAATATAAATATATACAAAGATATTAGGAAATAAACATGTGAAAAAATATTATTTTATATGTGTAAATAATAAAAATAAAATATATAATATTTCTATAATATTTATAAGTTTTTATTAAAGAAAATAAAGGTATATACTATTTAATATTTTTATGTTTAGAAAATATAAAATAAAACCATAAATGAAAAATAAATAGAAAAATACAAAAATATAATGAAATCGGCCAGGGGGTGCAAGAAGCAGGTCAGGGAGTGCAAAAAGTCATGCCAAGCCAAGCCCATCCCAGTTATAGCTTCGTCTTCAACCTCTGATTCAAATGTCCAACTCCTGCATACGTGCTCTAAAGCAAAAACTCATAACACAAAAGTTAGAGCATTTTTCAAGACGATTCTAACCATGTAAAGAACTTAATCTAACTCTCAAAGACCAGAGAGAATTTCTCTGGCCCTAATTTCTAACCTAACTATTTCAGGAAGTTCATCAATCAAATTCTCTTATCACACTTAACTTAAATGAAATCTATGCATATGTACATCTTAAGGGATATGAGTACTACATTTTTTATTCACAAACCTAAGCCTAATGATTCCTAAAGAGAGAGATAGAAAGTTGACAAATACCTGTTTCAATTGAACTCGTGTATGGCAATGTGGAGGTTTTCAATGAGGCCTGAGATGTTTGTGAGCTTGCCTGAACTTCCTCTGACCTTCCCCAATGCTTTGTTGGCCTTGAGCTTGCTTGAATAAGCCTGTGGAAGTCAACCTGCACAAGCTGAAATTAGAAATGGTGAAGCTTGCAAATGGAGTTACAGTCAAGGGCCAATGGTTGGGATAGTTCAGATGGGTTATATGGAAGGTATTGGAACTGGTTTGGGACAAAACGCACGAGTGATTTTTGTTTTGGAACTCAAAGTGCAGAAGCTGCCCTGTTTTGCAAGAGGAATGTGTTTTGATGTTCAAGAGTGTTTGAGGGATGAAAGGCTCGTGTTTTTGGCTCAAGGAAATGTAAAAAACTTGTTTGGAATGCTTACAAACTTTGGTTATAACCGATACTCAAGTTATGTGATTTTGGCAAGTTGACTTGTTTTGAAAGAAAAGTGTGAAGTGATACAAGATAGGCATGTACAGGCTACCTCCAAGCATGCACAAGATTGTTTTACTTTTGCCTAAGTTTATGGAACTTGTTTGCTGCAAAGAGAGAGGTCCAAGGCTCAAGGGAAGCAAGTTGACATAAAGTTGCCTTTATCAAAATGGAAATGCTACCTTTTTGCCATTTTAAGATTAATTCAATGTGTAAATCTCTATGGATCAGAATAACACATTAAACCAATGATTTTGCATTCAATTTTTGAGTGTGGAAGGGTTTAGAGACCTGTAATCAAGTACAAAGCAAGTTTGGACAAATTTTGCAACTTGTGTCAACATGAAAATGCCATGGATCAAAGTGAGTTTTTGTCAAAATCAAACCATCGATTCTCCCTAACCATAAATGATTTTAGAGAGTTCTTGGACATTTTGGAAAGAATGTAACATGCTCTACAATCCATCTTTGAAATTCATTTTGATATTTCTAGTGGAACTATGTGAAAAATGGCCATGAAGATAGGTCAAAATCCTGCCTAAACTAGGGCAAAATTTCACTAAGTTAAAAGTTTCATGGATCCTTGTTCCAAAAATCATAACTTGATATCCAAGCTTCTTTTGGGAAAACTTTGTAAATAAAAGTTGTATATTTTGTGGAGGACTACAACTTTCATGTTGGAAGTTTTGTTTGAATCCAATTGCATCATGGTGAAAATGTTGGGCAAAGTTGGGAAAAAATAAGAAAATTTCATAACTTAGAAAAATTCTAAGTTATGGAATTTTTCAATCTTAAACCCTAATTTGCAAAATTAGGTTTCTTGATGAAAATTTTTCATGTTTTGACACATCTTGATGAAAAATGACCCTTGGCACTTGATTTTGACCAAAAAGTCAAAGTTTGACTTTTTAGTGTACAATCAAATTTTGATCAGTTGACTGAAAAATTCATCTGTCAATCCAATGCACTTGAGATCTTTTGAACCTTGTGAATATGTCAAGATGATTCCATTGAGTTCTTGAATCCATACTTGAACCCAATTTGCCATTGGCTAGGTGAAAAATCAGAAATTGCCCTTATACAGTCAAAGCCTTAAAAATGACCATTTTGCCCTTTTAATGATCTGATCAAATTTCTTGAGGAGTTGTGGTCCAAACTTGATCAAATGGCTCATATGAGTCTATAATGTTGATGTGGATTAAAAATTATGAGGTTTGACTATAAATTGGTCACAATTGACTTTTTTCCCAATACAACTGATTTCTAGGTCAACTGTCCAATTGACTGGGCAAAAATTTGATTCAAAGCTTGAAACTTGGTAGAGGCAATCTTATAAGTCCAACATGAAATATGAAAGTCACTTTGAGCATTGAAAGTCCAAAAATCCCTGTGCAAACTCAAACCCTAATTTAGGTCATCAGTGCAAGGAGACGCCTTGAGCAGAGCAAACTCTAATCCTGTCTGGAGTTCAAAGAGTCTTGTGAGGGGAAATCTTGATAAAATGAGAGGGAAAATTTTGGGGTACAACACCATTCATTATTTTTGCATTACTTGTTTTTGATTGAATCACTTTAGTTTCCTTTTTACCCTTAAATGTGAGGAAGCTTTCCATTGTTCATATATGTTGGAGGCCATAATTCTTGTTTTAACGGGATTTTATTATGTTTAATCTTTTATTTGTGTTGATTGTATGAAATCATGAACATGATCACTACATTTTTTATTTGATTTTGAGCATAACTACCTAGCCAAATAGTCAATTCACCTTATGAGTCTGTGAACTTTTGTTAACCCCTTTGAGCTTTTCGTCGATTTCCATGTTGTTTTTTCTTAATTCTTGTTTATGAGTGTTTAATTTATCTTTTTGTATGGAAATTGATTCTTTGTTTTCTTGAACCCTTAACTATGATTTGTAGTTTGAATTTTTGCCTTGCCTTAGAAAGTAAGGAGTATTAACATTATGATATGGTTGAATTTAAGTTGTGGAGAGAAATGTTTATGTACTTATGTTGTGATTGCTATGAGGTTGTGTAAAAGATAAATAAAAGTATAAAAAAGTCTAAAAAATAAAGAAATTAAAAAGAAAGAAAAAAGAAAAAAAGTTTTGAAAAAGAAAAACAAAAATAGTTCAAATAATATTGTAATAATAAGTGATGTGTGTTGGTTTGAAATTTAGAAGAAGAAGAAGTTTAATTGAAATTATTTTTCTTGAGTCTTTGTGAGTTGATTAACCCCTTAGGTTAAGGCAAGTTTTTGTTTCAATTAGCTTTAGGACTTATCCCTTGTTTGTTAATCAAGCCACATTACAAACTTGACAGGCCCTTGTGATTCTTGAATTTGTATTTTCAATATGAGTTTTTGGATGATGCATAATTTAGTCTATTGTTTGCAATATTGTGGACGAGTGTTTTTTGTCCTTCACTTTTGTGTTTTCTTCATCTTACCCTGTGTTTGCATTTTTGTTTGAACCATACATTTGTTTTCGGTTTTAAAACTTATTGATTCATGATACTTTGGTTGATTAATGTTGTACCCCAAAAATTTTCCCTCCCATCTTTGAGAGAAATTGATTCAAGATACCTTCTCATGCTCATAGGAGTCTCAAACACTCAAGACTACTCAAAGATTGATCAAATGGACTCTCTTCCTTAACAATTGACTTACAAATAGGGTTTTGATTTTCTCAAAGGAAATTGAGTTTCTAATGCCTCAAATGGACTTCATGATTTCTCATATCTATCAAGCTATAATCATGTCAAGTTTCAAGCTTTACATCATAAATTTTCTCAGTAAATTAGCCAGATGATTGAAAGTCAACTATATTGGACAAAAAGTCAACTATATTGGACAAAAAGTCAAATTTGACCAATTCACAGTCAAACTTCAATATTTTTGGTCAACATCAACATTTTGAAGTCACATTCATCATTTGATCAAGGGTTGATCATGATTCATCAAGAAAACTCAAGATTCATCAAAAGTTCAAAGTTACTAAATTAGGGTTTTCGTAAGGAGAAGTCAACTGAACTTTGACCAAGCATAACTTTCACATACTTCATCAAAAATTCCTCAACCAAAGCCCATCTTGAAGAAAATTCAATTCTCTACAACTTTGTCTCTATAAGCTCAAGGCCAAAACTGCTTCATTTGAGAGATATGAGCCAAAATATTACATGTCATTTTAAAAGTCAACAAAAAGACATCTTTTGTCAAAGATATTTACATCCAGTTAAAGACTTCAAATGAAAAAATGACCAACATGAAAGTTGTAGGAGACATCTTGAGGTTTCCAAAAAGTCCAAGATCATCTTCATATGACAAAAATTGAGAGAGTTATGATTGGTGCAAGAGGAGACATTTTGAGAAATTTTGAGAAAATACATGAAGTTCAAATTTAGCAAACTTGAATTTTTGGGCTAATGAACCTAAGTTTTTAGGTTCAGACGTGTTCATGACCTCATATTAGACTTCTAAATCCATTCATATATTTTTATGATTTTTATTTCTTTTTGTTTTGATTTTACTCAATTAAATTAAAAAAAATCAAACAAAATATAAAACTAATGGACTAAGGCGCAAGAATCTTGATTTTAATCACTTGGAGGCCCAAAAAAAGCTGGTGATAACTTGCCAAAACCTTGTGGATCATAAATATTTGATTTGGCCTAAAATAGAAGATTTTCATGCAAAATTCAAATTAAATCTCTTCACCATGAATTACAAGGATTCATCTCACAAGTGTTGACCTAATCTTCTCTCCTATAAACGCACAACATGTTCAGACCAAGAAAGACATGCATCATGCCTCAAGAACAAACCCTAAAAATCTCAATTTTTTCAAGAACTAGGGCAAACTCAAACCCTTATCTCCAACCATTTTCAGTCCATTCCAAGCATCAATCAAGCTTCCTGAAGACTTTAGGAACTCATCCCAATCATCCCTGAAGCTCGTAGCATCACAGATCGTCGCAACCAAGCATCACCGATTTGGTAACTTTATTCAATCTCAAACTTTTTATATGTGCATTGTTGAATGATTTTATGCACTCATACACGTTCACAGTATTGTTTGGAACAATTTAGAACCATTATTTGTAAGGTTTGATGCAGGGATAAAGATTTGTCATTGTTAGGGAAAAGCTTCGTTTGAGATTCGTATTTTGCGCTACAAGCGTTTTCAGTCCAAACTAACACCACCATTGAATTTACAACAAGATAATTAGTGGATCTAAGTTATTAGATCTCTCGTTCTCATGCGTTTTTGCAGGTTTTCAAAATCTCCTCACCAAAGAAGATGAAGTTGACCACCCTCCACAGTGGTTTGACCCTCCCTGACTCAGGTGACCTAGGCGTGGCACGTTCCCATTGGTTGATTCAAAAAAACCTGACCATACCATAACACGCATCTTCTGATTTTATTTTAATTTGATTTAATGATTTCAACACCATATTATATTGATTGATGATGATTATACTAACGCGAAACAACAATTGGCCTGATGGTAAGAAGTGTGACTGGTATTGTAAGGGGCGTGGGTTTCGATCCCAACTTTTGTCAATTTATTTTATTTTCCAAGATAGCGTGTAAATTTATAATAGATTGATTCATTCCTATACCATATCACAAACAACACTATGGCACAGTGGTAGAAGGGCATTGTTGTACCACAAAATTTGCCCTCTCATATTCTTCAAGGTTTATCAAGAATCATCTTCAAATGGTTCAAGATTCCTCAAGGATTGCACAGTTCAAACCACCTCCTAAGCCAGTCAAAATTAGGGTTTTGGTTCCTTCAAAGAATTTGAGGTTTTCAAGGGCTCAATCAAGTCATATAGGCCTATATACATTGTCAAGCATTTACATACTAAGTTTCAAGATTCATAATGCCAGTTTGCACAGTCAAAAGCCCCATTTGCTTCACAGTCAACTGCAGGGGTAAAATGGTCATTTTACAGTCAAAAGTCAGAATTTTTGGTCAAAATCTTATTTTGAGCTCACAATCATCATTTGATCAAGTCTTGATCATGATTCCTCAAGCATGGCTCAAAAATCATCAAGGATGCAAAAGTTACTATTTTTGGACAGCAGAAAAGTCAACTGTATCTTGACCAAGGCATAAATTTTTCATGGTTCATCAGAAAAATCCCATCCAATGCTCATTTTGAAGGGTATGACATTTCCTACAACTCATCTTCACATTCCAAGTCCTAGAAATGCTCTCACAAAAAGTTATCAATTTCTACATTATAGGTCAATTTCAAAAGTCAACAAAAATGCACTTTAAGTCAAAGACCATACCTTGATATTGGTAAATCCAAATGACATGGGACCAAAGGAATTGGTTAGAGGATTTCAATACCTTTCCAAAATGTCCAAGAACATGTTCATAGGATCAAAATTGAGCAATATATGCATTGGAGACGTTGGGAAAGTTTTGTGAATTTGCAAAAGTCAACTTTGCTCAAAACACTTTGTTTTTGCTAATGGGCCTCAAATTATTCTTGAATCTTTATCCAAGGCTTATGCACGACCCATTGAGATTAAATTGAATTATTTTCTTATTTTTATTAATTAATTGGATTTTTAATTGATTTTTAATTCATTTAATTAATTTAAAATGTAGGAAATTCAAAGATATGATTTTGCAATCTTTTGGTGAAGCAAAGATGACCAATATATGCTGGAGATTTCGTGTGCCAATCAAGGATGTCAAAAACTCCAAATTTAGAAACTTTCTTCAATCAAAAAGATTGAAAAATATTTGATTTTCAATCAAATATTGAAACATCAATGCAATGGATTTTTGGTCAATGATTTAACTTAAATTCAGTCCATTATATATACAGAGGCCAACCCTAATGCATTGGACGTGAGACTTGCTGCCGAAAGCCATAGCCAATATTGAAAAAAATCAAGAAAAAGCCAAAACTGTTTTCCAGGTTCCAGGCCCTTTCAAAGCAATTTGAGGATTCGAACACATTGCTAGAACTTCCAGAAACGTTTTGCAATCAAGACCACGCGCTAAAGCTTGAGAAATCACTCTAAACAAATTCACGGTTTGCTTACTATTTTGAAAATCGAAACTCATATTCCATGCACATTTAACATGATTTATTGGTTGTTTTGCATTGCTTGAATCCACAGGAAGCTTTTGGCATAGGTTAATTGAATTATTATGCAGTGAATCGAAAGTTGCCATTGGAGAATTCTAGGGTTCTTGAGTTCTTGAATTAGGGCTTTCCCATACAGGAAAAATTGGAACCTCTAATGCATATGGTTGTAATCCTGAGAACCAGTCGAATCTAACAAGACCATCGCGCCATATTTATATAGCCTAGGGAGCTAATCGCTATTATTCCCCGTTCTATATTGTGGGGGTTAAAAACCCCCGCTATCTCTTTGTCTTTTTTACAGGGAAACGAAGAAGACGATGAGCTGGTGATGTGTTATTGGTTCATTCAAAGAAAAACGGCGCGCGTGTTTTATTACAGCATAAGTGTTGATTTTTATATATTATTTTCAATTGTCATTATACTAACAAATGCAAGCGAGTGGCTCAGTGGTTGGTGATCTGGCTGGTTATCATTGGGACCTGGGTTCGATTCCCAGGTCCACCCAATATTTGTTTCTATTTTTCATAACATAATCATGTGCAGGCTTCTCAAAAGCATTCCACCATGTACTGCAAACATCCAAGCGACATGTGTCTCTGAGCCCAGATCTGAAGGCCAAGCGTGAGGGTTCTTAGTACTCCTGGTCAATGAACACGCAGCTAATCCAAAAAAAGTCAAATGGACTGGCAAGTGAATGGGCTTCAGTTTGCTAACACACCTCCTAATGGGTCAACACACCCCCCTGGGTTCTTTTTCTTTCTTTCTTTATATTTTCCTTTTTTATTATTTTTTATTCTAATTAATAACTATAATTATTTTTATTACTTAAATTAACCAAATTATTTTCATAATAAATTCAGACAATAAAAAATGTAAATATTTCTATTATTTTTATTATTTATTAATTCCACTATTAATTATTATTTTTTGTAAATAAATTCTAATTAATTAGTTTAGTTGTTTTAATTAAGTTTAAAATTTGACTTTTTTTTCATAAATAAAATCGATGTAGAAATTAGGTTTTGACTTTTAATTCCTTTTATTTTTATTTTATATTTTATTGAAAACATAAAAAACACAAAAATACTTTTTTTTAATTAATCAATTAATTAGTTATTAGGTTTAATTTTAATTAATTGCAAAAAAAGGACCAAACTTCTTTCTTTTCTCAAAAAGGGTCAAAACCCTAAGGACGTCCTGATTCAATTTCCTTTCGCGCATATTTATTTTGATTATATTTATGTATCTGCTCCGAGAATGTAATAGCATAATTAGGATCTTTTATCGCTTTCTTTTATTTTCCCACATTTACTTTTCAAGGGTTACGCTTTTGGCGATGTAAATACCCAACGCCTTGTAATAGCGTAGATTCATTTTCCGCAATTTATTTCCCGCAAATTATTAACTGTTAATTATGCATGACAAGACTTGTATGAAAAATAAAATCAACTCGTAGCTCACCATAACTTGTGCAAAGACAATTAACATGAAACCTGACACACATGCACATGCCACTCCTAGGGTACGCCTCACTTGGTTGCCTCGAGGTGGTCATTGAGTATAGGGTGTTTTAGAGGTCGCCATCCTGTCTAAAGATCCAGTTGCCTCGAAACGGTTGCCTTGGATAAAAAAGGATCTAGGACATTAGGGTTACCGCTAAGGCGTCCTACTATTGCTTTGGTGACCACACATGTCCCTATAATCGAATTGACCCGAATAACACCAACGACGGTGCTACCTACTTCTCAATAGTGGGATAGTATTGTCTAAAGGACTCTTACACAGCTTAATTCCTTAGAGTAGGTAGATTTCTCCTGGGTACTTCCTCTTTCAAAAACAAAAACAACTTTTCACACCTACACTTTCAAAAAGTTTTCAAACAAATACTTCATACACTCTTGAGGACTGATACAAGAGTTACCTAGAAGTTTTCAAACTAAACTTTTTCAAAACCCACATACACAAGAAAAGCAAACAATTTTTGAAAACATAGTGAGCAAGTACCTAAGAGCCCGTGGATAACCACAGATAGAAAGGGTGCTAACACCTTCCCTTTCTATAATCTACCTCCCGAATCGAAAAACATCTCGAAAAGGAATTTTGCTGTGCTTTTGTCCTTTCCTTTTTGGAGAAAATAAAAGACGGTGGCGACTCTTGCTTACCGCGACATTTCGCAAACCAGCATTTCAAAACAGTCAGTTCTCAGTTCCACCGATCACAGAACTGGCGACTCTGCTGGGGAAGCTAATAAGTGAGGTGTACCTTAGGATTAGACCATTCTTGTTTTCAATTTCTTGCTTTGTTTGCTTTAATATTGTGGTCTTGTCTTGGAGTTTCATAGATCCTAACCCGGATCTGGGGGATACCTTTTAGAAGTAGCAAAAAACTGTGAGGGAACTGTGTGGGGTATACCGACACGGTTGAAGCAGTTGCTACATTGATGTGGCACTTTGGTGAGTACCGGTAACCCTTGAGTCAAGTCAAGGAGAATATGGGGCCGCCGCGTGGTGTCGTGAAGCATCAACTGACCTTAGGAACCTTACTTGAATATCCTGGCCTCTTTAGGGGCAGTGAGATGACCGACTTTGGTGCAGTCCGAAGTTGGTAGATACTCGATACTACACTCATTGAGGGTTGTTTTCTTGGAATATTTTGATCGCCAGTTTAGTGGCTAAATCAAAATAATGAACATAGAAAACAACCCAATGATATTGAGCTCCTTAGAACCCGGTTACTTTTGATAGGACATGTTTTGAGTTCACCAACTTCAAGAGGGTAGTACCTAAACTTCATGCTGGCCTAAACTCTAAGGGCTGTCTGGTGTGACTTGTGTGCCTTATCATGTTTGCTTTTTGTGGATACTTGTGGTGTGTTTTATCATAACATCATAACATCATAAAGCATCATATGCATCTACTAACCACTTCAATGGTTCGAATCTTCATCTTTGTTCTTGTTTTGTAGGACATGGTATCTCTCCGTAGAAAGACAATTCAGATCAACCTTGTAAGGATCCCTCCTCAGCTTAAGGAGTTTACATCCAGGATTCCAGAGAACTCTTCCTTCAGTGAAAGGCATGGTAGACTCATCAGCTTGGTCAACACCAACATTGAAGAGGATATGATGAAAGTGTTGTTCCAGTTCTTTGACCCTTTGCACCACTGTTTTACTTTCCCGGATTATCAATTGGTGCCTACTTTGGAAGAGTTTTCTCAGCTTCTGAAGGTTCCCATTCTCAGTCAACTACCCTACAACGGTACGAAAAGGGAACCAACACTTGAAGAGGTTGCTAAAGCATTACGTCTACAACCATCAGACATCAAGGGGCATTGGGAAATCAGAAGTGGTATCAAAGGATTCTTGGCAAAGTTCCTGTTTGAGAAGGCCCAAGAATGTCGGAATTCCCTTGACCTACAAGCCTTTGAAGAAGTTGTGGCACTCCTTGTCTATGGGTTGGTGTTGTTCCCGAATCTGGATCAGCTTATAGATATCAATGTTGTCAAGATTTTCATGTCCGGGAATCCCATACCTACGTTGCTTGGGGACATCCTCCACTCATGTTACACTCGAACCATGAGAAAAAAAGGTGTTCTCATGTGCTGCACTC
Source organism: Vicia faba (assembly GCA_948472305.1). Classification (NCBI taxonomy): domain Eukaryota; kingdom Viridiplantae; phylum Streptophyta; class Magnoliopsida; order Fabales; family Fabaceae; genus Vicia; species Vicia faba. The sequence goes on along the minus strand of OX451738.1, from coordinate 723,825,302 downwards.
CTCTCCTGGCAAGGTGGTTTATTTCGCACCTTCCACAATCAGTTTTGAAGAACGAGCGGGGTTTGAGATGGTCACAATGGTTAATGACTCTTACACATGCTGATATACATTGGTGTTCTCGGTCCAGAGAAAATGTCACTATCATTGATCATTGCGGAGAGTTTCCTAATGTTCCTTTACTTGGAATCAGAGGAGGCATTACTTACAACCCGTGTCTGGCTTTGAGACAGTTTGGATATGCTCGGAGGGATGGCCCTCATAACATGTTGATTCCTGACATAGTTTTTGACTTCGACAACGATACGCAAGGACTTCGCCAGAGGTTTATCAGAGCTTGGAGGATGCCTAACAGGGTAGATAGTAAGACACTGGGGCACAAGAATTCCATCCCCCTTGAGCCTTATCTCAAGTGGGTACGAGCCCACTCCCAGAAGCTTGTGATGCCATATCCTCATGTTCTCCCCGTGATCAAAGAGCCTGTTTTAGAAGGAGAGGTTCCGTACACCATTCTACATCCTGACATGCCAACGTCTTGGGAAGAAATGCAAAAGAGCTGGATCCAACTAAAGGAAGAGCGGAATTCTCTTGAAACCAGTCTATATGCCAGTGAGAAGAAGGTCTTGGAGCTCACCCGCCTACTGCACGAGGAAAAGACTCTCAACACTTACATCTCTCCAAAGAGGATGCGCAGTGTCTTTTGGGATTAAGTATTTTGTAATATTTCGCCCATGAGGCATTGATGTACTGAACAGATTATTCCTTAATATAACGTGTGTTCCTTTTTTGTCTACAACGAATTTGAACTTTCGAACCCTTGAATGCATTGCATAAATAGCATATCATGCATCATGTGCATAACATGTACTCTTTTTACAGGTCACTTATCTTCTTCGCTGTTTATTTCAGCAGTCATCATGTCTTCTGAACCTACTACTGAACAAGCTATCAAGGCCCTCCAGGCCCAGAACGCCTAGTTCCAAGAGTTGGTAATGAGCCTAGCTCAGGGTCAACATGAGTTGAAGACTTTGCTTTTAAAGAAGAAGAAGAAGAGGACTGTTTTGTTCAACACTGGACACAGATCTAGGAATGGATTACAGAATGAGGCTAAGATGACTACCACATCTGTAGGAAAAGACAGTCCCCAAGAGAGAAGGGTTCCTAGTCCCGTGGTCTCCGACAATGAGACAGATTCCAATGATGAACAGTACCCTCCTGCTGAGGACAGGTACAAACAGCTGGAGGACCGTTTAAGTGCTATGGAGATTCAACACGTGCCTGGGTTGGATTTTGGAGATCTAGGTTTATCTTCTGGGGTGGTGATCCCACACAAGTTCAAGGCACCTGCTTTTTCAAAGTACGACGGAGCTTCCTGTCCTAAGCTGCATCTCAGATCATATGTGAGGAAGATCCAACCGTACACTGTTGACAAGAATTTATGGATCCATTTCTTCCAGGATAGTCTTTCAGGGACTTAACTCGAATGGTTCTATCAGCTGGATGGAGCCAGTATTCGTAACTGGGAGGACTTGGCTACTGCATTTTATAAGCAGTATCAGTATAATTCCGACCTCGCTCCTACGCGTACCCAACTCCAGGGTATGTCACTAGGAACGGGTGAAGGATTTAAAGAATACGCTCAAAAGTGGAGAGACCTTGCTGGAAGGGTGCAGCCACCTTTGACTGACCGTGAACTTGTGGACATGTTCCTGGGGACCCTGTCTGGTCCATTCTTTAACCATCTGATTGGGAATTCTTCTGCTGGGTTTACAGATCTGATCTTGACTGGTGAAAGGATAGAAGCTGGTATCAAGTCTGGGAAGATACAAAAGGGTGACTCTTCGAACACTGAGAAAAAACCATTCAAGAAAGAATCCAGTGCTGTCTATGGTTCAAGAGGGCAGAATAGATCTAAACACCGCCAAGCTGTCAACGCGGTGGTCATTTCAAAGCCTGCTGGTGCTCCTCAGCGTCACAATCAACAAAGAGAAGAGAGACCTAGAAGGCAGTTCACTCCACTCAGCATGACCTTATCCCAGATATTTCCGCAGTTGTTGACAACCAATTTGGTAACTCTAAGGGACCCTCCTAAGAATCCCAACAAGACACCTTCAAGGTATAACCCCAATGCCCGCTGCGCTTATCATTCTGACAGCCCGGGGCATGCTACAGATGATTGTTGGACTTTGAGGAACAAGGTTCAGGACCTAATCGATGCAAAGGAGGTCGAGTTCGAAGGGCCCGAGACTCCCAATGTGATCACTGCTCCCTTGCCAAAACATGGCTAGGATTGAAAAAAACTTTTGTTCATTTGAATGTTCAAGTTGTATTTTTCTTTGATTGTTCAAACATTTATGTCAAACGTTGTTATTTCATTAATGCATCGCATATGTCTGTTTTGAATCAATATATTCGCATTCGCTATATTCAAACTGCTTTCATTTTTTGTGATGTTCAAACTCTCGATTAATAATTCTAATCCTTTTGAGGGAGGATGACGAAAATGATATCAAAATCTTTACAGTATGCTTTTGAATAGACCCCGCTGATGAGGTACAGGCATTGTTTCAAATCCTAAACAGTGGAGTTATAAGGAAGATAATCCCTCGTCAACCCCTTTGAGCCAAAGAAGTCGGAGTTTTTCTTTTCGCAAAAATTAAAAACCCTTAATCATAACCTGAGGCAGGGTAGTTCTCTCAGTTGATCCAGGTGCACAGTGAATGGCATCAAAGGAGTCCTTCCAAAAACAAAAGACAGTGATGGTTCCGAATAATCATAAAGACAGGCAGTCATTATCTATCAGAAATAAAAGCCCATTAAGTCAAAACCTATGAACGAGACTTACGAAAAACTGGGGCATCCCGCTGACTGTAATCACAAAAGAAACAGTTCAGGCAAAAAAAACAGGGATAATGAAATAAAAAAGAAAGAGGTTCTATAAACCCTCAACAAAAAAAAATGACTGCCTATTCAAAATAAATTATCAGTATCCAAACCATCACCAGAATATCAGAGCAAAGACTCAAACAAGGTCTAATGCACGATTAGCTGAGTTTAGGATCGAAGAACATCACGAAGAGCGGGTGGGTACAAATAAATTTTGAGCCTTTATCTTTTGTTTCTTAAACCGTGAACCAGGCCACGTTATAACCCTTAAAAAGTCCTAGCTGAAGCATGGGTTAGTTCGAAAGCATATTGTTACAAAAGGTATCCTGACTCCTATAGGGCTTGCTGTAAAATCCTGAGTTGACGTCACATTTTACAAAATTTTACTATCTTACTGAAAAATGCATTTTCAAAAATTTCGAAACAGACATAAGCTTTGCATTCTTAAAATAACATTGTTTGCATATGACTATTTGTTCAAACAGCAGAGAAATTCGCACAACGAATATCGAATGAACAAAAACCTTCTCAACAAAAAGGGTCATCTCAAGTGGAAGAAACACTTCCAACCAAGGGGCAGACATGAGTATTGTCCATCATCTGGGGCAGTCAAGTCAAGATTCAAGGAATCTCTCAAAACGCCAAATAGCCAGGGGCAAATCTCCGCCTGAGTCACTTGGGGCATTGGACATGAATTCCAGCAACGAATCTTGCACGATCAAACATCTTCTGGTAGTATGGCGACATGACACTACTGACAGTGACAACTCCCTACATTCTGAGAGCACGGACATAGTCGAAAAAATACTACGCCTAATCAAAGACCCGCTAGGTTGACAAACCTAGGCAAAAATAAGGGCTTCCCGGCGAACCAAAAGGGTTCGGGAAAAAATAAGGGATGAAAATGAAAAAATCTGTACACCCGACACGTCGAAAACCTGAAAAGGCGACTTGGGCAAAAAAGGGTATCCCGGTGGACTGAAAACCCGAAAGGGCGGTCCAGGAAAAAGTTAGGGATCGAAAGCATACGACTATGTCCCGTCATCTCGGCACTTGCCTACCAGAAGAAGATCTGTCAACCGGCAGTCATCAAGCACCTTCATAGGTACCTTCTCCCATAGAAGCTGGGGAAATAAGAATTGTCTGAACTGTACAAACTGCTCTGTCCACCAAGGTACCAAGGTAGGTTCAGCTAAGAATATGACCAAGATACCTTCACTCACCGCAGAGTAAGACAAGGTTCGGCAATACTCTCCCTAAGCAGAGTTGGCCTCTCAGCAGCCCTAAAAAGGCACAGTATCCCTAGCAAGTCAGCAACACTCTCCCCAAGCAGAGTTAGGCTACTGTCATCCCTAAGGAAGTTGGATATCCCCAGAATATCTCAATATTCCCCAGCAGAGTATACGGATATTCCTCAACAAGCATCCCTGGAAGTCTTAATATAAGGTTGTTCCCCGGCGGAATACAGACACCCCAGTGGAGCCACTTCCCCGGTACAGTTCAAAAGTTTCCCCAGGAGAGTTGAATCATCCTCCCTAGTAGATTCTGGAAGCTTATCCCCAATAGATTCTGGAAGCTTATCCCCAATAGATTCTGGAAGCTTATCCCCATAGATTCTGGAAGCTGGTCCCCGCAGAGTACATGCATCTCTCCCCGACCATATTCAGAGGTTGTTCCCCACCAGAGCCTATAACTGGGTTATCCTTAGCAAATTGCAATGGAAAGATCGTCCTCGGTGAAGTTCTTCCTATCCCCAGCGGAGTTATCGTTAAAATCTCAGCGAAGCATCTCTCCCCACAGAGTAATTCCCCACAAAGTAATCTCTTCAACAAGTTTATTCCCCAATGGAGTCATCTTCTCCTACCGGTTTATTCTTGCAATCATCATCCCCAGCGGTAATGAAGAACTTTACTCTTCAACATCAGCCCAGGATTCAACAAACTCCCGGCATTCGTCAAAGATTTATTTTCCTAGACGAAAGTACATTCATAAACATCATATTGTCATACATCATGATACATGCATATATGCATCATATCATACAATCTCATTTATGTTGAGAACATCATTGCTTGATCCATATCACGCATTGCATACAACTGACCTGTACCTTTCAGGAAAGATGCAGTTAAACTCTAAATCCAGTCAAAGAAGACAAATCCAGTCAAAGAAGACAAATTCAGTCAAAGAAGACAAATCCAGTCAAAGAAGACAAATCCAGTCAAAGAAGACAAATTCAGTCAAAAAAGACAAATCCAGTCAAAGAAGACAAATACAGTTAGATCGATCTCTAAAGATTTTTCTGATGCAAACCTGTCATTGAAGACAACCTGTCATTGAAGACAACCTGTCATTGAAGAAAACTCGTCATTGAAGACAACCTGTCATTGAAGACAACCTGTCATTGAAGACAACCTGTCATTGAAGACAACCTGTCATTGAAGACAACCCATCATTGAAGACAACCCGTCATTGAAGACAACCCTCGTTGAAGACAACCTGTCAATGAAGACAACCTGTCAATAAATACAACCCGTCCATGAAAACAACCCGTTAAAAGAGACAACTCGTCAAAGAAGACAAAACCTCCCCTGGTTCAGTTAAATCAATTCCTAAGGATTTTTCTGAGATAACCTGTCAGTAGAGACAACCCATCAACCTTTTTATGTTCCAGATTCGATACCTGTATCTAGCCAGGGCATATTTGTGAGCGATTGATTGTAGATTCGATACCTGTATCTAGCCAGGGCAAATCTGCATGAAGAGTTTAAAGATCAACCCCTGTATCTAGCCAGGAAGTCATCTTTCATTCTCAGGTCAGAGGTCTACGCCTGTATCCAGCCAGGAAAGCTATCTCGATCAACTTTTTGAAGTTCCGGATTCGATACCTGTATCTAGCCAGGGCATATCTGTGAGCGACTGATTAGAGGTCTACGTCTGTATCCAGCCAGGAAAGCTATCTCGACCAACCTTTTGAAGTTCCAGATTCGATACCTGTATCTAGCCAGGGCATATCTGTGAGCGATTGATTGTAGATCTATACCTGTATCTAGCCAGGAAAGTTATCTGCATGAAGAGTTTGAAGATTAACACCTGTAACAGGCCAGGAAATTATCTTTCTTTCTCAGGTACGCAAGTTCTCGCTAAGGAATCTCTTACGCGATCGACACACAATTCCAAATGGCATCTGTAAGCCCATTCCTGACAATCACATTGCTAATATTACACTATGCGAGTGCAAATTTCTGGGCACTTTAATGTTCAATCATCTTCCACCTTCGGATCACGAAAGGCACACAAGCCAATCTACATCCTCAGGTTTAAGAAGATTGAACAGGGGCAACTGTTGTACCCCAAAATTTTCCCTCCCATATTCTTCAAGGTTTATCAAGAATCATCTTCAAATGGTTCAAGATTCCTCAAGGATTGCACAGTTCAAACCACCTCCTAAGCCAGTCAAAATTAGGGTTTTGGTTCCTTCAAAGAATTTGAGGTTTTCAAGGGCTCAATCAAGTCATATAGGCCTATATACATTGTCAAGCATCTACATACCAAGTTTCAAGATTCACAATGCCAGTTTGCACAGTCAAAAGCCCCATTTGCTTCACAATCAACTGCAGGGGTAAAATGGTCATTTTACAGTCAAAAGTCAGAATTTTTGGTCAACATCTTATTTTGAGCTCACAATCATCATTTGATCAAGTCTTGATCATGATTCCTCAAGCATGGCTCAAAAATCATCAAGGATGCAAAAGTTACTGTTTTTGGACAGCAGAAAAGTCAACTGTATCTTGACCAAGGCATAACTTTTTCATGGTTCATCAGAAAAATCCCATCCAATTCTCATTTTGAAGGGATTACATTCCCTACAACTCATCTTCACATTCCAAGTCCTAGAAATGCTCTCACAAAAAGTTATCAATTTCTACATTATAGGTCAATTTCAAAAGTCAACAAAAATGCACTTTAAGTCAAAGACCATAACTTGAGATTGGTAAATCCAAATGACATGGGACCAAAGGAATTGGTTAGAGGATTTCAAGACCTATCCAAAGTGTCCAAGAACATGTTCATAGGATCAAAATTGAGCAAGATATGCATTGGAGAAGTTGGGAATTTTTTTTGAATTTGCAAAAGTCAACTTTGCTCAAAACACTTTGTTTTTGCTAATGGGCCTCAAATTTCTTCTTGAATCTTTATCCAAGGCTTATGCACGACCCATTGAGATTAAATTGAATTATTTTCTTATTTTTATTAATTAATTGGATTTTTAATTGATTTTTAATTCATTTAATTAATTTAAAATGTAGGAAATTCAAAGATATGATTTTGCAATCTTTTGGTGAAGCAAAGATGACCAATATATGCTGGAGATTTCGTGTGCCAATCAAGGATGTAAAAAACTCCAAATTTAGCAACTTTCTTCAATCAAAAAGATTGAAAAATATTTGATTTTCAATCAAATATTGAAACTTCAATGCAATGGATTTTTGGTCAAAGATTTAACCTAAATTTAGTCCATTATATATACAGAAGCCAACCCTAATGCATTGGACGTGAGAATTGCTGCAGAAAGCCATAGCCAATATTGAAAAAAATCAAGAAAAAGCCAAAACTGTTTTCCAGGTTCCAGGCCCTTTCAAAGCAATTTGAGGATTCGAACACATTGCTAGAACTTCCAGAAACGTTTTGCAATCAAGACCACACGCTAAAGCTTGAGAAATCACTCTAAACAGATTCACGGTTTGCTTACTATTTTGAAAATCGAAACTCATATTCCATGCGCATTTAACATGATTTATTGGTTGTTTTGCATTGCTTGAATCCACAGGAAGCTTTTGGCATAGGTTAATTGAATTATTATGCAGTGAATCGAAAGTTGCCATTGGAGAATTCTAGGGTTCTTGAGTTCTTGAATTAGGGCTTTCCCATACAGGAAAAATTGGAACCTCTAATGCATATGGTTGTAATCCTGAGAACCAGACGAATCTAACAAGACCATCGCGCCATATTTATATAGCATAGGGAGCTAATCGCTATTATTCCTCGTTCTATATTGTGGGGGTTAAAACCCCCGCTATCTCTTTGTCTTTTTTACAGGGAAACAAAGAAGACGGTGAGCTGGTGATTTGCTATTGGTTCATTCAAAGAAAAAAGGCGCGCATGTTTTATTACAGCATAAGTGTTGATTTTTATATATTATTTTCAATTGTCATTATACTAACAAATGCAAGCGAGTGGCTCAGTGGTTGGTGATCTGGCTGGTTATCATTGGGACCTGGGTTTGATTCCCAGGTCCACCCAATATTTGTTTCTATTTTTCATAACATAATCATGTGCAGGCTTCTCAAAAGCATTCCACCATGTACTGCAAACATCCAAGCCACATGTGTCTCTGAGCCCAGATCTGAAGGCCAAGCGTGAGGGTTCTTAGTACTCCTGGTCAATGAACACGCAGCTAATCCAAAAAAAGTTAAATGGACTGGCAAGTGAATGGGCTTCAGTTTGCTAACACACCTCCTAATGGGTGAACACCCCCCCTGGGTTCTTTTTCTTCCTTTCTTTATATTTTCCTTTTTTATTATTTTTTATTCTAATTAATAACTATAATTATTTTTATTACTTAAATTAACCAAATTATTTTCATAATAAATTCAGACAATAAAAAATGTAAATATTTCTATTATTTTTATTATTTATTAATTCCACTATTAATTATTATTTTTTGTAAATAAATTCTAATTAATTAGTTTAGTTGTTTTAATTAAGTTTAAAATTTGACTTTTTTTTTTCATAAATAAAATCCATGTAGAAATTAGGTTTTGACTTTTAATTCCTTTTATTTTTATTTTATATTTTATTGAAAACATAAAAAACACAAAAATACTTTTTTATTTTAATTAATCAAATAATTAGTTATTAGGTTTAATTTTAATTAATTGCAAAAAAAGGACCAAACTTCTTTCTTTTCTAAAAAAGGGTCAAAACCCTAAGGACGTCCTGATTCAATTTCCTTTCGCGCATATTTATTTTGATTATATTTATGTATCTGCTCCGAGAATGTAATAGCATAATTAGGATCTTTTATCGCTTTCTTTTATTTTCCCACATTTACTTTTCAAGGGTTATGCTTTTGGCGATGTAAATACCCGACGCCTTGTAATAGCGTAGATTCATTTTCCGCAATTTATTTCCCGCAAATTATTAACTGTTAATTATGCATGACAAGACTTGTATGAAAAATAAAATCAGCTCGTAGCTCACCATAACTTGTGCAAAGACAATTAACATGAAACCTGACACACATGCACATGCCACTCCTAGGGTACGCCTCACTTGGTTGCCTCGAGGTGGTCATTGAGTATAGGGTGTTTTAGAGGTTTCCCTCCTGTCTAAAGATCCAGTTGCCTCGAAACGGTTGCCTCGGATAAAAAAGGATCTAGGACATTAGGGTTACCGCTAAGGCGTCCTACTATTGCTTTGGTGACCACACATGTCCCTATAATCGAATTGACCCGAATAACGCCAACGACGGTGCTACCTACTTCTCAATAGTGGGATAGTACTGTCTAAAGGACTCTTACACAGCTTAATTCCTTAGAGTAGGTAGATTTCTCCTGGGTACTTGCTCTTTCAAAAACAAAAACAACTTTTCACACCTACACTTTCAAAAAGTTTTCAAACAAATACTTCATACACTCTTGAGGACTGATACAAGAGTTACCTAGAAGTTTTCAAACTAAACTTTTTCAAAACCCACATACACAAGAAAAGCAAACAATTTTTGAAAACATAGTGAGCAAGTACCTAAGAGCCCGTGGATAACCACGGATAGAAAGGGTGCTAACAACTTCCCTTTCTATAATCTACCTCCTGAACCGAGAAACATCTCGAAAAGGAATTTTGTTGTGCTTTTGTCCTTTCCTTGTTGGAGAAAATAAAAGACGGTGGCGACTCTTGCTTACCGCGACATTTCGCGAACCAGCATTTCAAAACAGTCAGTTCTCATTTCCACCGATCACAGGCATACTGGTGAAAGGAAGGGCGTGGGTTCAATTCCCATCCTATGTATTTTGTTTTCCTTATTTTCTAACCTAATTTTCATTGTATTTTACTAATTATTTTCTAATTAATCTATTTTCTAACCTTAAACTTCTTTTTTAAAAATTATAACAAATTAGGATTAGGGTTTTCTAGTTAGTAAATAATTTTTTGACATATTTTTCATTTATTAATTAATTAAGTTACTTAGCTTTTTCTAAAATTAAAATTAATTATAAATAATTAGGTTTTAATTACTATTTATTAACTTAAATTATTTTCTACAAAAAATAAAAAAACATTTAACATTTTTCTAACATTATTTTTTCTCATCTTTTAGAAATTTAAATTCAGAGAAAAACTGTATAGGTCGCACTCCCTGATGTAATAACGTAGATTTATTTTCTCGCATATTTTCCTATTATGTAACTGCTCACAGGATGTAATAGCTTAGGTTTAATTTTTTGCACTTTACATTCCGCACTTTAATTTCCTATACATATTTGACTGTTAGTAGTTAGGGTTTGTATGGCAAGACTAAAAGAAAACATAGAAAACCTAATCTTCAAGACTAAATAATTGAAAATACACACTCTTCACACTTGCACCTCTAGGGTAACCTCTCTTGTTGCCTTACAATTATTGGTCATGTCCCTCGAAAGTGGGGATACTTTAGAAAGAGACCCTCAATTTAACAATATCATCATGGTCCCTTTCGAATAAAGATTATAGTCCCTCGATGACCCATCAAGTTGCCTACAAAATTATGATAGTCCTCTGATACAATTGCTAAAGTATCCTTACATGTTGCCTTCAGTGACTATACGATGCCTCTACGCCTGTCCCTTCACATCCAATAGATAGAATTACCAACCAACTAATGGTATGGATAATACTATCTCCAAAGGAGAAGGAAAATAAATAGGAAGACCAAAATTTAGTGGGTAAGAACTCTTGAATGCTTGCTCACCACCTTTTTCACAAACAAAAACATTTTTACACATCACTTTCAAAACAAATATTTTCTAAAACACTTTGTATACATTCTTGAGGAATGATACAAGAATTATTACAAAGGTAGCCTTACATTGACATTTCAAATATTTTCAAGCAAATCACACACGCACAAAGCAAGTTTTAAAAGTGAGCTAAGCAATTAAGAGCTCGTAGATAACTACAAATGAAAAGGGTGCTAACACCTTCCCTTTTCATAACTTAACCCCATAAATCAAAATCTAGCAAAGGTCTTTCCTGTTTTTTTCACCTTTCCAAATATTGGATAAAATAAAAGTCTGTGATGACTCTTGCTTACCGCGACATTTGTGATAAAACAAAAAATTCAGTTCTCTCACCGTGTTACAGAACTGGCGACTCTGCTGGGGAATTCTAAAAGAGGGGTTACCTTAAGAGTTAGATCACTTTACTTGCTTTATTTGTTTGAATTGTTTTCTTTAAATTTAAGGGCTTGCTTGGGTATTATTTCTTGTGTGAAAAATCCTACACTCGGATCTAGTAATTCCTTAGGTAAGTAGCAATAGATCATAAAGACTGTACGACGTATACCGATATGGTTAACATGATGTCTATAGTTAGTGTGACACTTTGATTTGTACTAATATTCCTCGAGTCAGTCAAGGGTAACATTAGGCTTCCGTGTGGTGTCATTAACACTAACTTACTTTTAGAACCTTAATTAACCCATCTTAGTCATTAGAAAGTATTGAGATAGCTGGATTTCATGCAGTTCAAAGTTAGTTGATACTCGAGGCTACGCTCATTGAGATTCGACTTTCGGGATGTTTTGGTGGCAAGCCGGTTGTTGTGCTAAAATAAAGCATGCGAGAAAGATCTGTGATATGAGATTCCTAGAACCCGGTTACTATTTTAGGATAGGTTGAGCCAACTTAACTTCAGCGGGGAAGGGTATTTACCTATGGACTTCTTGCAAGCCTTTAAAACTAAGTCTTTTATTTGACTTGTTTGTGTTTGTTACTTATTTGACATGAACATAACATCATAACATCATATCACCATAACATAACATTTTCACTAACCATTTCAAGGACCTAGGGATTTATCTTTGTTCCTTGTTGTAGGTTATGGCCTCCGCTCGAAGAAATACTATCTGAATCAACTTTGTGAGGGTACCTTCCAAGCTTAAGAAGTTAGTATCAAAGATTACCGAAAACTCTCAATTCACCAAGAGGCATGGTTATCTACTCATTTTGGTTACCTCAGGTTTTGAAGAAGACATGATGAATGTTCTGTTCCAGTTCTTTGATTCTAAATATCACTATTTTACTTTCTCAGATTATCAGTTGGTACCCATAATGAATGAGTTTTCTAAGCTACTTAGAGTACCTATTCTTGATCAAACACGCTTCAATAATTTAGAGAAAGTTCCAAAATGCGAAGTCATTACAACGACCTTACATCTGAAGCGGTCAGACATTGTATCTAATTGAGAAACAAGAAGTGGAGTTAAAGGTCTTCTTGCTGAATTTCTGATAGAGAAGGCTTAGTTGTTTCTATATTCTATGAGTTTTCATGCTTTTGAGGAGATCTTGACTCTATCGATCTATGGTTTGGTACTATTCCTTAATCCAGACCAACTTATAGATGTGAACAACATCAAAATATTTCTTACTTATAATCATGCGCATACTTTGCTTGGAGATATTTTGCACTATCTTCACACTCGTACTATGAGAGGGAGAGGGACTCTCATGTGTTACATACCTTTACTATCCAGGTGGTTTATTTCGCACCTTCCCTGATCAGTGATGAAGAATGAACAATATTTGAAATGGTCTCAAAAGATGATGTCACTCTCTTATTCAGATAACTATTGGTGTTCCTGATCTTAGGAGCACATCACTATTATTGACCGCTGTAGGGAATTCCCTAATGTGCCACTCCTTGGCATAAGGGGAGGTATTACTCGCAACCCTTCTCTAGCTCTGCATAAATTTGGTTACGCTCGAAGAGATGGTTTTCATGATATGCTTATCCAGAGTATTGTATTCAATTACGATAAAGATCCTCAAAATTACCGTCAAAAGTTTATATGTGCTTGGGGCATGGTGAATAAGATTAATAACAAGACTTTGGGACATACAAACTTCATTCCTTTGGAGCCCTACTTCAGATGGGTGCGATCTCGTGCTCAAAATCTTATAATGCCATATCTTGCTATCCTACCAGTAATTGTGGATCCTGTTATTGAAGGAGATATTCCTCATATAATTTTCCATCCAGATATGCCTAGTGACCTTAAAGAGCTACATAAGTCTTGGATTCAGTTGAAAGAAGCAAGGGACACCTTTCATAATCTGTTTTATGCTAGTGAGAAGAAAGTGATGGAGCTGACAAAACGACTTCACGAAGAGCAGAGCCTTAATGTATATGTCAACACAAAGAGGAAGCAATCATGGGAGACTTGAGTCTCAAGTCTTAGGAGTTCATAATTTGTTTCCTTGTAACCCCTTTTTGTTTTCATTGTAAGCATAAGAGGAATTTATAATTTGAACTTACTAATAAAAATATTTGTTTCTGTTCCCTTTTGATTAACAAATTTAAATCCCACGAGGTCGTTGAAAACATTACATATGCATCTAAATGCCATACATATCATTGCATAGCAGGTTTCTAAGACAAGTTTCTTATCTTCTTGATGTTTATTTCAGAAAAAATGGCTCTCGAACAGACAGTCAAAGAACTCTAGGCTCATAATGCTCAATTCCAAGAGATGTTGCTAAGCTTAGCCAAGGGGCAAGAATAAATGAAGGTGCTCATATCCTACGAGAAGAAGAAGAATACAAAGAAACCAATCGGCGTCCTTAACATGGGGAGAAAGTTCAGAGGCCCAATCAAGCGAGCTCAAGATCTTGATATCCCATTGGATGAAGACGACGAACGGGTTGATGATGGTAAGAGTGCTAAAGCTGAAAAAAGCAATCATGGTTTTAACAAATATTCTGATGAAGAGGAAGAGGATTATTTGGATGAACAATATTCCCCTGCCGGCGAGAAGTATAAGCTGTTAGAAGAGCGTCTAAAAGCTATGGAGATCTAGAAGGTTTCTGGCTTAAACTTTGAAGAATTGGGCTTAGTCTCAGGAGTTTTCATTCCTCCTAAGTTCAAAACTCCTACCTTTGCTATGTATGATGGCGTTTCTTGCCCGAAGCTGCATTTGAGATCACATGTTCGGATAATTCAACCACACATCGCTAACAAGAAATTGTGGTTGCATTTATTTCAAGAGAGTCTGTCTGGAACACAGTTAGAATGGTATTATCAACTTGAAGGTACCAATATACATACTTGAGAAGACTTGGTTGAAGCTTTCTATAGCAAATATCAGTATAATTCTGATTTGGCACCAACTCGCATGAAACTACAGGGTATGTCCATGGGTTCTTAGGAAGGCTTTAAAAAGTACGCACATAAATGGAGAGATCTTGCAGGCAGAGTTCAACCTCCTTTGGATGATAGGGAATTGGTTGACATGTTCATGAGTATGGTAACATGTCCTTTCTATAATCACCTACTTTGAAGTTCTTCAGCTGGTTTCACTAAACTGATATTGACATGGGAACATGTTGAGAATGGAATCATAAGTGGTAAAATTTAGGTGGCTACATCTTTGAATACTGCGAAGAAGTCATATAATGGTAAGAGAGAATACAATGCTGTGTACAGCCAAAAGGGTCATAATAAGAGTGACCACAGCCAATATGTGGGGGAAGTTCTGATTTCTAATCCTGCACCAATGTAACAACAACAACAATAGAGTAATCACCGTAGGCAAGTCACGCCCATGAGACAATTCACCAAAATCAACACGCCGTTGTCTCAAGCATTGCAACACATGTTGAAGGCATAGCTAATTACATTGAAGGATCCTCCTCAGAATCCTAATACTTCTTCTCCCAGTTACAATCCCAATGCAAGGTGTGCATATCACTCCAACAGTTCTGTACATGACACTAATGGCTATTGGGATATGAAAAATAAGATTCAAGATATGATTGACTCTAAGGAGATTGAATTTGATCCTCCTGGGACTCCTAATGTGATCACTGCACCTATGCCTAATCATGACAAAGGCGTTAATGTTATTGATGATGTTTCTTATGTTTCTACTTTGAGTGACTTGGATACTCCTCTGATGATTGTTAAGAAGAAGTTGTTACAAGCCAGTTTATTTTCGGGTTACATTGAAAACTGCTACTTCTGTGCACCCTAGTCCAATGGTTGTGTATTGCTGAAATAAGGTATTCAGCGTTTGATGGATGATCATGTAATTCTATTTGAGAAGACTCCTTCTGAAGAGAGCCTATGTAAAAGTATGTCTCAAGGCCTGAAGCTTGAAGACGTGTCCGTGATTATAATTTCCAGTACTTATGTAAGGATCACTTCTAAGGTTCCTATGAAGATTATTGTCGAGCCAAGGGTTGCTCCTCTGATCATTACCCCACCTGGGCCAATTCCATATTCCTCTGACAAGGCTATCCCTTGGAATTATGGAGCTGATGTCTACTACCATGGCGTCAAGCAATAATCATTGGCTGTCAAAGATGAAAATACTGAAGTTATTGATCCCAATGTTGGCAATATTGTTGGGACTATTAAAGTTACCAGAAGTGGAAGAGTTTTATCTCCAGAGATCTCTCCAAACACTGTTACTACACCAGTTCATGTCACTGCTACTGAATCAACTACTGAGACTCGAGGCAAAGAATAGATGACTGAGTCTATCGAGACTGAGGCACCAAAAGAGGTTACTGTTGGAGATACCTCCAAGCAAGAGATGGAGGAGGTACCGAAAATTATTCGAAAGAGTGACTATAAGATTGTTGAACAGTTAGGGAAGACTCCCTCTAAAATATCCATGCTATCTCTGTTTTTATGCTCTGAAGCCCATGCTCAGGCTTTGGTAAAAATTCTCAAATATGCTCATGTACCATAGGAAATCTCTATCAATCAGTTCAAAAATTTTATCGCTAGCCTGACGACTGATAATGGGCTAGGCTTTTCTGATGCTGATTTAACTCCCGCATGAAGGAACCATAATAAGGCCCTGCATGTCTCTATTGAGTGTAGGGGAACTATCTTATCTCATGTGTTTGTGGACACAAGTTCCTCATTAAACGCATTGCCAAAAGTTGTTTTAGACAAACTTGACAATGAAGGGGTTGTGCTAAAACCCAGTGACATTGTGGTGAGAGATTTTGATGGTTCAAAGAGAATATTTCCTGGAGAGGTTAATCTTCCAATCAAAGTGGGTTCCCAGGTCTTAAAATTTACTTTCTATGTGATGGACATTTGTCCAGCCTATTCCTGTTCGCTTGGACGCCCTTGGATTCATGGGGCAGTCGATGTTACTTCTACTTTACACCAAAAGTTGAAGTATTATGTGAATGGAAAAATCATTACAGTTTGTGGCGAAGAAGAATACATGGTGAGCCATTTGAACTCCTTCAAGTATGTTGATATGGATGGTAAATTCCTTGAGACTCCTTGCCAGACCTTTGAATTTATTCCTCAGACAACCCCTGTTACTAAAGCTTCTCTTACTGTTCCTAAGGTTTCCAGGATTCCACTAAGAATGGCTTCTCTAAAAGACGCTAAGGCTGTGGTAGAAGAAGGTGGTGGCACTATTTGGGGTCAGCTTCCCGACATTCCTTACAAGTCCAACAAATTTGGTTTGGGTTTCACCTTAGAGGCTCAGAGGGTTGTCCGTTGTGCTAGTGCTAATTCTGGGAGACCGCCATTCCGCATCAACAACAGTGGAGTGCAGAAAAATCAAGTCAACCCCGTGGAAGACGCTGATAGAGACTGTGACATAGACAATTGGATTTTCCCTACTACTGACAATGGGATCAACAATTGGATGGATGAAGACTTTATACCAATCTCATTTAGTCAGGAGTAAATGCTATTTTCTATTTTCCTGCTTTCAATTTTTTGGTTATGTAATTTGAATAATAACTTTAAGCCTTGTGCCTTACCCGGGGTACAACGGTCAATTTGTTAGGGTTGTCCTTTTTCATCCACATATTTTCATTTAATAAATCATTGGACGTTTGCATTCAAATTTTTCGCTCGTTGCATTTCTTTTACTTTATTGCTTTCAAAATAGCTATTTGTTCTTACAAACACCCACATAAGAAATTGCAGATCCACATCCACCCTGGGTCCCATTGATAACAATTATGCTATTGCCAATTATGACTTTGAAAATCTGATCTACCAAGCCGAGGATGAAGGTGAAGTACCCGGAGAGCTTTCTAGACTTTCAGAGCAGGAGGAAAGATCCATACAACTGCATGAAGAGCCAGTCAAGGTTGTGAACCTGGGTACTAAAGAGGACAAGAAAGAAATTAAGATATGTGCCAACCTAGAAGACAATGTCAAAAAGAGGTTAATCGAGATGTTACGTAACCATGTTGAGATATTCGCTTGGTCTTATGAAGACATGCCAGGGCTTGATACTGACATTGTGGTTCACCATCTACCGATGAAGGAAGGTTGTCCTCCTATAAATTAGAAGGTTCATCGCATGCATCCCGAGATGTTTAAAAAGATCAAAGCTGAGGTCCTGAAGCATTTCAATGCAGGTTTCTTAGTTGTTACGTCCTATCCTTAGTGGGTTGCAAATGTAGTGCTGGTACCTAAGAAGGACAGTAAGGTGCATATGTGTATAGACTACAAGGATTTGAATAGGGAAAGCCCCAAAGATGACTTTCTGCTTCCGCATGTTGATGTTCTAGTTGACAATACCACTCAGCATAAAGTATTTTCCTTCATGGATGGTTTCTCTAGTTATAATCAAATCAAGATGGCACCTGAAGATATGGAGAAGACTAATTTTGTCACACAGTGGGGAACTTCCTGTTACAAAGTTATGCCTTTTGGTTTGAAGAATGTTGGTGTAACATATCAACGTGCTATGGTAGCTTTGTTCCATGATATGATCCACCATGAGATAGAGGTTTACGTTGATGACACGATAGCCAGGTCTCAAACTGAAGAAGAACATCTCGACCACATGCACAAGATGTTTGAGATATTGAAGAAGTACAAGTTGAGGTTGAATCTAGGAAAATGTACCTTTGGGGTAAGATCCAGTAAATTCCTAGGTTTCATCGTCAGTGGTAAAGGTATTGAAGTTGATCCTGCCAAGGTTAAAGCCATTCAAGAAATGTCAGCTCCCCGTACTGATAAGGAAGTCAGAGGTTTCTTGGGACAATTGAACTACATTGCTAGATTTATTTCTCATTTGACCGCTACTTGTGAGCCAATCTTCAAGTTGCTGAAGAAAGATCAAGTAGTGAAGTAGAACAACAATTGTCAGATAACCTTCGACAAAATCAAGGAGTACCTCCAGTAACCTCCAATTCTGATGCCATCAGTTGAAGGAAGACCTCTGATCATGTACTTGACAATATTAGAGAACTCAATGGGTTGTGTATTGGGTCAACATGACGAGTCTGGTCAAAAAGAGCATGCAGTATACTATAGCAAAAAGTTTACCGACTATGAAACAAGATACTCACTGCTCGAGAAAACTTGCTGCGCTTTGGCATGGGCTGCTCGCCGACTAAGACAGTATATGTTAACTCATACTACTTTGTTGATCTCTAAGATGGATCCAATAAAATACAATTCGAGAAACCCGCTATCTCTGGAAGAATAACAAGATGGAAAATGGTGTTGAAAAAATACGACATTTAGTACACTACTCAGAAAGCAATCAAAGGAAGTTTACTAGTAGATCATTTGGCTCATCAAGCTATAGGTGACTATCAGTATATGAGTTTTGAGTTCCCAGATAGGAATATCATGTTAGTTACTGATTATGAAGAACCTGGACCATATGAAGGATCTGAACCAGGATCCAGATGGACTATGGTTTTTGATGAAGCTTCTAACACACTTGGTAACGAAATTGGTGTTGTGATTGTCTCTCCCAAGGGTTTCCATACGCCCTTCACCGCCAGATTGTGTTTTGACTGTATCAATAATATGGCCGAGTACGAAGCACACATCATGGGTATCAAAGCTGCCATCGATACGATAATTAAAATATTGAATGTATATGGGGACTCATCCCTAGTGATCATCCAGATTAAGGGAGAATGGGACACGAAACGTCCAAATCTCATTCCTTATCGAGAGCATGTGTTGACATTAATTCTGTACTTCGAAGAAATCACTTTTGAACACATTCCACGAGAAGAGAATCAATTGGAAGACGCACTAGCTATCATGTCATCTATTTTCAACGTCATATGGGATAATGAAGTTCCTTGAATTACTATTGAGAGACTAGAAGAACCGACGCATTGCTACGAAGTTGATACTGATAGAGTAGAGGAATAGCCTTGGTACCACGAAGTAAAAAGATACCTCAAAACTCAAGAGTATCCTAAAGGGGCATATATCAATGATAATAAATTTCTAAGGAGGTTCTCTGCCAAGTTCTTTTTTAGTAACAAAATCTTGTACAAGTGCAACCACAATTCGACTTGGCTTTGTTGTGTAGACAAGAAGGAAGCTGAGAAAATTATGGAAGATATCCATGAAGGTGTCTTTGGTACTCACTCTAGTGGACATATAATGGCTAAGAATATTCTGAGAGTAGGTTATTATTGGTCTACCATGGAAACTGATTGCCATCATCATTCCAGAACTTGCCACAAATGCTAGATTTATGCTGACAAAGTACATGTGCGTCTAGTTCCTTTGAATGTCTTGACTGCTCCTTAGTCGTTTTCAATGTGGGGAATTGATATGATTGGAGAGATTAATCCTACTGATTTCAATGGGAATCGTTTCATCCTTGTCGCTATTGATTACTTCACGAAGTGGGTATAGGCAGCCTCGTTTACTTCTGTTACCAAGAATATTGTGGCTTGGTTCATTAAGTATAACCTTATCTGTCGGTATGGCATCCTCAAAAGGATCATAAAGGATAATAGTACCAATCTTAACAATACCATGATCATGAAACTCTGCATGTAGTTCCAGATTAAGCATCACAATTTATCTCCGTACCAACCAAAAATGAATGGCACAATGGAAGCCACCAACAAGAATATAGATAAGATCTTGTAGAAGATGAAGATGACATACAAAGATTGGCATGATATGCTACCATTTGCTCTTCATGATTACCTCACTTCAGTACGTACATCAACGGGAGAAACCTCATTCTCCCTCGTCTATGGTATGGAGGCTGTCTTACCTGTTGAAGTCCAGATTCCTTCCCTAAGGATTATGAAAGATGCATGTTTAGATGAGGACGAATGGATTCAGACTCGATTTGAACAGGTGAATTTGATTGATGCAAAAAGGCTTGTGGTTGTTTGTCACAGTTAGATGTATCAGAAATGCATCATCAAGGCCTTTAACATGAAAGTCAAAAACATCAGGTGTACCAGGTTGGTGATTTAGTAATAAAGCACATAATCCTACCACAAGGTGATCCCAGGGGAAAATGGACTCCCACATACAAATGGCTATTTGTGATTAAAAAGATATTTTATGGTGGTGCTATGATACTTACAACCATGGATAATGAAGATTTTTCGTACCCATTGAACGCGGACATAGTATAAAAATACTACACATAAAAGAGACCCGCTAGGTTGACAGGCCTAGGCAAAAATAAGGGCATCCCGGTGAACCAAAAGGGTTTGGGCAAAAATTAGGGATATATAAGGGCATCCCGGTTGAAAACCTTTCATACCAAGCCCTAGGAGCTTGTTTTGTCCATAAAGTGTCTTCATCTTGAACACATGATCTGGATAGGTAGGATCAACAAACCCTCTGGGTTGTTCAACATAAACTTCTTCATGCAAGTACCCATTCAAAAAGGCACTTTTACATCCATTTGAAACATTTTAAACTTCAATAAGCAGGATACTCCTAACAGTAGTCTGATTGGTTCAAGTCTAGCTACTAGAGCAAAGGATTCATCAAAATTTATCCCTTCAATCTGAATGTATTCCTGTGCTACAAGTCTTACTTTATTCATGGTAACAACTCCACTTTCGTCAGTTTTGTTCTTGTATACCCACCTTTTTCCAATGACATTTGTCCCACCAGGCCTTGGAACCAAATCCCAAACTTTATTCCTCTTGAACTGATTCAGTTCTTCTTACATCGCATTGATCCAAAATTCATCAGTTAAGGCTTCCTTTACGTTCTTGGTTCAATTTTGGAGACAAACAAGAGTTAGAAACCACTCCCCTTAATCTAGTAGTGACTTCTTGATTAGGATTGCGTATAATGAATTCTTTGGGGTGATCTTTCTGTATTTTGGTAGATGGACCCTTATTGACTTGATTGTCATCTGGTTCATCATTAATATCCTCATTATTGACGTAGTCTTCCTCCACAACTTCTGACTCATCATTCATCTAGAATGATGTTCCAACATTCTTTTCAACATCATACATACTTTTTGTGGTTGAGTCATCAATCACAACATTTATAGATTCCATCATGAACTAAGTTCTCATGTTGAATTCTATAGGCTCTACTGTTTGTAGAGTAGCCTAAAAATATCCCTTCATCACTCTTAGGATCCATCTTTCTTTGTTGCTCACGATCAACCATAATATAGCATTTACTGCTAAACACATGAAAGTATTTAACTGTAGGCTTCCTCCCTTTCCACATCTCATATAGAGTATTTGAGGTACCAATCCTTAAAGTGACTATATTATGAATATAGCATGCAATATTCATGGGTTCTGTCCAGAAATGATATGGAATTTTTTTTCATGAAGCATAACTCTTGTTGATTCTTTCAAGGTTCTATTGTTCCTTTCCACGATTCCATTATGTTGAGGAGTGATAGGTGATGAGAATTCATGACTAATACCTCCAGAGGAACAAAAATCATCAAACTTGCCATTCTCAAATTCCCTACCATGATCACTTATGATCCTAACAATGTTGCTTCCCTTTTCTCTTTGAAGTTTTTGACACAGTTCCTTAAAGATGTCAAAGACTTCTAATTTTTATTTGATAAAATTTATCCAAGTGAATCTAGAAAAATCATCAACAACAACATAAGCATTCCTTTTTCCTCCAAGACTTTCTACCTACATAGGTTCCATCAAATCCATATGAAAAAGTTCCAACAATTTTAAAGTGGTCAGATGTTGAAGCTTTGGGTGTGACATCTTGGTTTGCTCCCCAATTTGACAATCTCCACAGACTTTTCCTTCTTCAATTTTGAGATTGGGGATGCCTCTGATTTCTTCACTGGATACAATCTTCGTCATACCTTTCACATGCAAATGACACAGTTGGCCTCATCTTCTTTGGATAACATACACGTGGAAGTGCAACTAACTCCTTGAGGTGTCCATGAGTAGAAATTATCCCTAGATACGTCACCTTTCATTATTACTGTATTCTCCTTGTTATTGACCACACATTTAGATTCTGTGAAGTGAACCCTGAGACCTTGATCACATAACTGACTGATGCTGATTAGGTTGGCAGTTAGACCTTTTACAAACATAACTCTATCAAGTTTAGGAGATCCTTCACAAGCCAGT
This sequence comes from Vicia faba, assembly GCA_948472305.1. Lineage (NCBI taxonomy): Eukaryota > Viridiplantae > Streptophyta > Magnoliopsida > Fabales > Fabaceae > Vicia > Vicia faba. Next base: position 723,802,797 of record OX451738.1, on the reverse strand, counting down.
ATTCCAATACCTTTAATCACTCCCTTGACACCATATTCAAAGGTGACATAGCTAGTTGTATGAGGTTTAACATCTACCAAAGGTTCTCCACGTCTGTCATATGCCTAGAGCATCCACTGTCAAAATGCCAGTTTTCACTAGAAGAGACCTTATGAGAAGTATGAGCAATGAGATTCTTGACAACATATTTCACTTTCCTCTCCTTCTAGTTTTGATCTCAGAAGTATTCATACTAAGTTGTGACAAGTTCTTGTGATATACACGAATCCTATCACGGACCTGTTCTGTGTGACCATACATGCCATAATTATGACCTGTCCATGGTTATATTTGAAATTTTGTTTGGGCTTCCAGTGGTCTGATAGAATGTTATGACATTTGATTAGAATTCCTACTTTCTTCCTTTATTTCAGCTGGGAACAATTTTTCCTCAGGAATTTTTCCTTTGTTTTTCAAGGATTGATAGTTAAATCCTATGCCAGTACGTCTTTTGCCTTCTTCTACTTCTTCCAGAATTTCATCCAACACATCTGATCCAATGTTTAACATTCTAACACCTTTTATTAAGTTATCAAGCTTAGATATTAGCCAGTTTACCTCTACTTAAAGTTCAACATTATCAGGTAGGTATTCTTCCTTTTCAGTCTGAAGCTTGGCTATCACCATTCTTTGCTTTACTCCTGTTTGACATACTTCCTCAACCCTTTGCAACAAAAACACAAGGTTTCCTAATTAGTCTCAATCAACCAATTATAGAAACCTGTGTATAGTTGGAGATAAATTATTTGTTCCAGATTTAAATATTTCTGACCTGTAAAAATCAGTGAGATAAACTAAAAGGGATCTCACAAAATCAATTTAATTCTATCAAGAATAAACCACACAACAACATCTTCTGCATCAGACCAAGATGTCATGACACTGTCCTCGACATCTAGATGAAAATCACATAACAACACTTGTTATGGAAAACCGTGTTTTTAGGAAAATTTAGCCAATCAAAAAACCATGGTATTAACATGTATCCTTAAGTGCAATGATAAATTCAAAGCTACGTAGTTCTGGGTAGCAGATGTTTATTGGTTGGTCAATTTTAGAGAAAGGTACTTAGTCACATTCAAGCGGAAAACATTGCTTACTATTCAAACATGGAGGAGTGAACATTTGCTCTATGTTAAAATGGGTAACATAATCTAGATTCTCACAAATTTATGTTCTCGTCGCATTCTAGCAGAAAACATTTCTTACTACCCAAACACGGAGAAGTGAACATTTGTGTCGTGTCAGAATGGACAACATAATATGAACTCTCAGACTTATGTTCTCATTGCTTTCGAGCGGAAAATGATACTTACTACTCGTGCATGGTAGGAACAAAGTGTTGTTTGCATTGTGTCGGAATGGACGAAGCATCTTTCGTTTATGAAAAGTTTTGACATTACGCTAATGCGAAAAAAGACATTTGATTGGTTGGATTTCTAGACGAGCATCTAGAATGCAAGGTATACAACAAGTCTCCAAATACTCGTGGAAAAGATGGATATACATCCAACTAAACCTTTTTTATCCATTATTGCAAAAAAATATTAATATGAATCAAATCAAATCCCTTGAAGAAGACGAGTAATTGAAAGGTAAGCTATATAGCATGTATCCAAGTACTCGGGGAAAAAGGGGTATATGCCTTATTAATCCTTTTTCATCCAATCAGGAACGAATTAGACTCAATTGCATTATTAAGTTTTAAGAGGAAGACAAATATTCAAAATACAAGCTATACAACAGGTATCCAAATACTCGGGGAAAAGAGGGTAATACACCTAACTACTCATTTTCATCTGTTATTATGAAAGAGGTTTGGAAGGAAGACGAGTATTTGAAATGAAGCTATATAGAGGGTATCCAAATAATCTGGGGAAAGAGGGATATACATCCAATTAGTCATTTTTCATCTGATTTTATTAAGAAAATAGATTCGAGAGGATGATGAACATTCAAATATAAGCTATACAACAACTATCCAAATACTCGGGAAAAAGAGGCGCATATGATTAAATAGTCCTTTTTTCATCCAATTTTATTAAGAAAATAGATTTCAGGTATTCACATGTGAAAAATGATTTGAGTTTGCAACGTGAAAAAGTTTTGATTTAATTATGGAAATAAGCTTGATGAAATGTAATGCAAAAATATCGAAAAGCAACGCAATGAACTAAATGAGTTAACGTATACAAAGGTAAAACGTAAAGAAGCAAATTGAGTTAACATGCACTAATTGTAACGTAACGTATTGAATTCTAACATGAGTTCGCGAGTTATAACTTGAGGTCACAAAATATAACATGAGGGCGCAAATTCTAATGCAAGGTCAAAATTCTAATACGAGGTCAGAAATTCTAATGCAAGGTCACAAATTCTAACGAGAGGCCGCAGATTCTAACGCAAGGTTGCAAATTCTAATGCGAGGTCGTGAGTTTTAATGAGAGGTCGCGAGTTTTTACGCGATGGCGCCTATTGATAACACGAGGTTGTGAATTGATAATGCGAGTCCACGAGTTCTAATGTGAGGTTGCAAGTTCTAACATAATTTTTCAAATTATAACGTAGCATCGCAAATTTTTCAACCTTTGTATCTTTTGAAACATTGCGGTAGACATATTGTTCTCACTCATAAACCTTTAGGTAATGAGTTGAGTAGTGTTCTTGAATGAAGCTTTTAAGAAAAAACAAGTATTGTATTAGAAGTTTAATCTTCTATTGGGCTTCTCTTTGTACTAGTTACTATGATTGTAACTAGTCTATAGGCTGCCACTGGGATTGTGGTAGGTCTTTTATCACTATGGTGATTCAGAGTGAAATGACAATTTCTCATATCTAGGAGGTTCCTAGGTAGAAGTTTCACTAGGTAGGGATTAAGTAATACATTGTAAACTTGGATTATTTAGGCTTATAATTAATACTGTTGATAGTGGATTTCCTTCCTAGCTTGGTAGCCCCCAAAGTAGGTGACTTGCACCGAACTGGATTAAAAATTGACTGTGTTCTTTATAATTCTGCATTTAAATTATGCATTTTATTTCAATTTGATATTTCTATTCAGTCTGTCTACAGACGTCGTAACATCTGTCCCGACATCATGTTATGATGTTGAAAACATCAGTATAACATATGTGTACCAATGCCAGAATTTCTATTGGCATCAGAGCAAGCACCCTGGTCTGTCTATTGGGTGAGCTTCAGGGATATTTATGGTACTATTTGGCTATTGGAAGGCTAGGATGATAGTATGACAACTAATGATGTTTGTCTAATGCTTCTGTGGGCATACTACATCTGCTGCTGTTATTGCCGCTTTCACAACTATTGATGGTTGTGTTATGTTACAACTACTGATGGTTGTAATGATGCTGCGGACAACTACTGATGGTTGTTTTTGACAACTAATGATGGTTGTGCTACTGTGATAACAACTACTGATGGTTGTTTGTATGCTGATGCTGTTACAATTACTGATGGTTATATTTATGCATGATTTCCAACAAGATATCTTAACATCTTGTCTGAAGTGGTTTGAGGCTAGTTTTATTTTTTCTACTGCATATGCCTCTGATGTATGAACTGTGACATTTCATATTTGTTTTTGTATGGTGTGAAGGCTAAGGAATGGACTGATCTTGGAAGCCAGAAGAGGTTGAGCTATTCTCAAAGCTTGGATATCTCTGTCTATAGAGGATAAAGGTTTTGAGGCTAATAAGGATGTGTGTTATAGCCTATGTTGCTTGGGAATTTCTCAATACCTCTCTTAGGCACATCTAAGGTGTAAATGTCCAGCTGCTTATATCTCATCCTAAAAGCTTGAAGGAGAAAGATGATGGAAGTAATTCATGATCTTTCATGAGTTCCCTTGTTATATCAAATGTTTTAAGCTCTTTGGGAGAAAAATTGTTAGAAGATTAGCTGATTTGGAATATTCTCACGTCTTTTATCGCGAGAGTTGACTTGAATGTGATAACCTGTGGATAAGTTAAATCCATCACCTGTTGTAAGTAAGATAAACGGGAGGGCATTTTGATGTGGTTTCTAATGAAGGGTTATCCTATAAAACTGTGTTACTTAGGAGATAATTTCAACCAGGTACCATGAAAAGTGGATAAAAAGTATAGTCTAAATGTCTAGAACATTAGTTCTGACATCAACATTAAAAAAGGGGGTTTCCTAACAAGGTGGTAATCCTGTTGCTAGATCCATAAAGCCTGCTCTAGAGCTGCTGATAAAGAATTAGACATCAAGATACTCAAGCTAAAATCCAAGTCTTACATTGAAGATGTCACTCCTGAGATGATTTTTGGTTATATCAGATTCCTCTGTGTCATGAGTGAATGGATCTTTCGAAGAGGCCTTCTCATCCTAAGAAATAACCAAGTTGTTGTTAAAATTCAAAGGAGGTACTCTTTGTCTCTTGTTCATTTTTATCTTAAGTAGATATAAGCAAAAGGATATAAGAATTATGACATTGGCTAGGCCATCCATATGTCTGAATTTAGAAAGTAACCGGTGTGCATTATACCAACTGGGCTACTTTGGTACTGTGGCCAAAGATTAAGGTGCTGAAGAACTGGAGAGTTTAAGTTTCTCTTGTCTTAATGAGTTTCTCTTTGACTAAAGGTATGACATCTAATATGATGAGCTATTTCAGGTGTGAGATCCTGATCATGTCATGCTCTAAATTTTCCCGCCCTATTTCTAACAGTCAAAATATTTTCAATATTGGATTTTTATAAATTTCTTTGGTTTATTTACTATAATATTTTGCATTTTATATTTATTTTCAATTTATTTTTCCTGTTTAAAAATATATAATAGTTTACTTTAAATTATTTATATTTCTTAAATAGCAAATATTTTCTCACCCTTCATATACTTTCAATTGGTTTTTAATTTCAAAATAAATAACATAGAACAATTAGTAAGGAATAAATCTTGCAAGTAAAAGGTCATGGGTTCGAGTCTTATTGGTTTTATATTCTTAATATTTTCCCTTTCAGTTGTTACTAATTTTATTTTCATTTTCAAAATAAAAAAATTGCGTTCTTTAATACTTAATTACTATTTTTGTTTTATTTATTTATTTATTATATTTTAATTTTTTTTTTTATTAAAATCATTATTTTATTTGAAAAATAGTCAATAATCTAAAAATAAATAAAATCCTTTTTAAATAAATCTTTTTGAAATCACATTTTGCAGATGGACACAAATAGGTCCAGATTCTTAATCTTGTTGACCAAGATAGAATCAGAAAACTTTGGGCTTTTTTATTTTATTTTTTATTTTGGATAATTTCTTTTCGTCGTATTTTAACCTAATTTTTCAGTCTATAAATAGACTTCTATTTTGACATTTCAAGACATCAACAATTCTCCATATTTCTTTCACAAACACTTTTTTCTACACTATTTCTTTTGTTAGTTTATTTTAGGATTTTGTCTTAAACAGACATTTAATTCTGTTTTTATCTTGAACAAACAATTAGACACAATCATCAACAATAATCCACGAATTTACAATTTCACTCTCTCAGACTTCTATCAATTATGCAATTTCACTTCACACACTTTCTTTCAAAACATCTTTTGAAATTTATTTTCTCTGGCCAATGATTTTCATATGAGGCCCCTTCCTCTTATTGTTAATTTTTATCTTTTCTCCTTTTTAATTTCAATTTTTTTGTTGTAAAAACCATATGATGATTCTTGATGGTTGTCTTTTATTTAAAAATTATATTTTTTGTATCAATAATTTTTCACTCATTCACTCACTTTCATCACTATTTTTTGCTATTTTTTATTCAAAACCTTTTTCAAAACTATTGCTGGTTTTATTATATTTTTGGCCAATGATTTTCGTATGAGGCCACTATTTTTATCTTTTTCTTAATTTGAATTTATTTGCATTTTAAACCATGTGATGATATTACCTGATGGTTGTCTATATTTTTTAAATTTTGTTTTCATACCAACAACTAACTAATTTCATAATTAATTATATCATTTTATTATATTTTTCATTGTTAAATTTTACTAACTTCTTTTTATCTATTAATTTAATATTTCTTTACTAAATTTTACTAATTATTTTATCTAACAATTTTCAATTCATTCTAACATTCCAGTTCAACAAAACCTATTTTCTTTTCTTTTTCAGGTTTGAAAATCAATAAAGAAAAGAAGATGAAACCAGAAAACATCATCAAAGGAAACAACATGAAGGAAGGAGCACTAGTAACTTGGGGACTATTTCTCTTTCTGAAACAGGTTATTAGTTTTAGTTTTTTTATTAGTTAATTTATCTTGTAGTTAAGAAGATTACAGTTTTATGTGGTAGTAAGCTTTGGGCCATGCATTTTCTTCATCTATTCGCACACCCCTTCTACTCTTTCTATTATTTTAATTTTAATTATTATGATTATTATAATAATAATAATTATTAGTCTTTATTATAATTAAAGGTTATTTAATTTCTAATTTAATTTGAGAAAGTTTCATAAAATTCTACCTGTACGCGACCCTTATAGATATATTTGAGGTTAGATTTTTCACTTTTTTTTTATATAATAATGACAATGTTTAATTGTATTTTGAGTTCCCTTGTTTGTTTATTTATTTATTTATTATCATTATTATTTTAAATAAATGTATGAATTGATTTATTTGCATTATGATGAATTGATTATTTTTGAATATTGTCAAAAATTATAAAAAATACAAAAAAGTACTCTTATTATTAGATTTAATTTTATTTGTAAATAATCTAGTTATGTATTATTTTAATTAGATTAATAATCACTAACCTTATACATAATTCTAAACTTCTCAAATTAAATTAATTTCAACATTTTTTTAAATAAAAGGATTTCACATCCTCGAGTAATTAGTAGGTTGACTTAATGCCTTACCAATTAAATATTTAAATTAAAACATTAAAGTCTGCTCAGTACATCAAACTTTTGTTTTTTCTCCACGCGATAATGAAACATTACCCTTCGCTCCACACGATAACCAAAATCCATTTCTTCGCTAAGCGCGATCGAATTCTAATAAGGATCAACTCCTTATCAATCAAAATCAATTTCTTCACTTAACACGATCAAATTTTAGTAAGGATAAACTCCTTATCAACCCAAGTCAATTTCTTCGCTCAACGCGATCTAATTCTAATAAAGATAAACTCTTTATCAAAACCTAATCCAAAATCAATATTTTCCCGCATTAACCTTGTATATATGAATTTTTTGTATAAATAAATAAATGAAATAATTAAGGTTGAACAAAGCATGAATAAATAAAGAAGAATAGGAAAGAACCAAATAATCACACCTAGCAAACCCTAAGACTAAAGAATGTTCCAGTTGAGTACAACGAAAGTGAGGTGTGCCTAACACCTTCCCCTTCCTTAACCGACTCCCGAGCCCCAGACTTTATAACAAAGACCGTCTTATCCATACAATTAGGGTTTTCCAATTAGTTTCGTGTCCTTAGGACATATAAATAATGGTGACGACTTTATTGAATTTTTCCAGCCGCGACAACTGGTGGCTTCACTAGGGACACAATCCTAAGGTTTGAGTTTTCTCCTTCTTTTAGGTCTAGGGTTTTGTGGCTTCTTTATATTTATGGTATGTTTTGTTTCCATGTTTATTTACTTAATTAATTAATTTGTTTTATTTAATTTATTTAATTTATATATTATATATATTGTTCAATTTTCTTCTCATATCATTTTTTTATCATTAGCATTAAAGTTATATTTTTTATTTATCATAAATAATCATTTAAATAAATAAATATTTGTATTTTATTCAAAATACTTAATATATTTCTAATAATAAGAAAATAATTATTTATTAACTATATTTTAAAATACTAACCTTTTTTCTAACAATTAATTAAATAATTTTTTTTCCATCATTCAAACTTATTATTTTCAAACTTTATCATGCATTCAAGACATCTAACCAATCAAACCTTACATTTTTCTACTAAGTTAATTCAAATTCAACATTATTTTAAAAAAATTATTGTGAACTTGTTTTCAAATGAAACTTTGAACTACGCCCACGACACGACTACACACAATTTTCAAACCCGGACAAATTTCAAAGAATCGTTCGAAAGCATTTACACAATCCATAAAAAAAAAACTAACCAAACACATACGAACTACAAAATTGGACTCTAGTTCTTCGCATGGCGATACATAGGCACGCGGTTAAAACCAAGGCGAGTTCATAACTAAAAAACTAAATTATTTTCTCAAACATACTGAAACAACAAACTTTTAAGTAGAAATCCCTGATTTATCCTATGACCCAGAAAAGGAGCCCATTGAGAACAAGGGAGATGAAGGGTTCCTAACACTTTTCTTTCGTCTAACCAACTCACGAACTTAGAATCTTTGTACAAACTAGGATTACCTGATACATTCCCGTCCTTAGGAAAAAAAATTAATGGTGGCGACTCTTGTTATTTTTTGCCGGTGTTGTCGTGGCTAGAAAATTTCAATAAAGCCGCCACCATTATTTATTTGTCCTAAGAATGGGAAATAATGGGAAAACCTTAATTGTATGGATACAACGATCTTTGTTACAATGTCTAGGGCTTTGGAGTCGGTTAAGCAAGGAGAAGGTGTTAGGCACCCCTCACTTCTGTTGTACTCAACAGGAACCTTCTTTAGACTTAGGGTTTGCTAGGTGTGCTTATTTGATTCTTGCTTATTCTGCTTTATTTATTGATGCTTTGTTCTACCTTAATTATTTCATTTGTTTATTTATATGGTAAAATATATATACAAGGTTAACACGGGAAAAATATTGATTTTGGATTAGGTTTCATAAAGAGTTGATCTTTATTGGAATTAGATCGCGTTGAGAAAATAAATTGACTTGGGTTAATAAGAAGTTGATCCTTATTAAAATTTGATCGCGCTAAACGAAGAAATTGATTTTTGTTGATAAGGAGTTGGTCCTTATTAAAATGTGATCGCATGGAGTGAAGGGTAATGTTTGATTATTGCGTGGAGCAAAAACCAAAGTTTATTGTACTGAGTGGATTTTAATGTTTTAATTTGAGTAATTAATTGGTAAGGCATTAAGCCAACCTACTAATTTCTCGAGGATGTGAAATTATTTTATTTAAAAAATATTGAAATTAATTTAATTTGAGAAGTTTAGCATTATGTACAAGGTTAGTGATTATTAATCTAATTAAAATAATTACATAACTAGATTATTTACAAATAAAATTAAAACTAATAATAAGAGTACTTTTTTGTATTTTTTATAATTTTTGACAATATTTACAAATAATCAATTCATCACAATGCAAATAAATCAATTCATTTATTTATTTAAAATAACATTGATAATAAATAAATAAATAAACAAACAAGTGAACTCAAAATCCAATTAAACATTGTCATTATTATATAAAAAAAGGAAGAGAAAAATCTAACCTCAAATGTCTCTAGAAGGGTCACGTACATGCAAGGTAGAATTTATGACACTTTCTCAAATTAAATTAGAAATTAAAAAACCTTTAATTATAATAAATACTTATAATAATAATAATAATAATAATAATAATAATAATAATAATAATAATAATAATAATAATAATAATAATAATAATAATAATAATAGTAATAATTAAAATTAAAATAATAGAAAGAGTAGAAAGGGTGTGCGAATAGAGGAAGAAAATACATGGTGCAAAGCTTACTACCACATAAAACCGTAATCTTCTTAACTAATAAAAAAAACTAAAACCAAAAATCTGTTTGAGAAAAAGAAGTTGTCCCCAAGTTACTAGTGCTCCTTCCTTCACGTTGTTTCTTTTGATGATTTTTTCCAGTTCCATCTTCTTTTCTTTATTGATTTTCAAACTTGTTGTTACCGCAAACAGAAAAAGAAAAGGAAATAGGATTTGTTGAACTTGAATGTTAGGATGAATTGAAAATTGTTAGATAAAATAATTAATAAAATTTAGTAAAGAAATAGTAAATCAATAGATGAAAAAAAAGTTAGTAAAAATTAACAATATTGGTAAATCACAAAAATTAACAATGTTAGAACTGTTTTATAAATTGTTTGATGAAAAATATAATAAAATGATATGGTTAATTATGAAACTGGTTAGTTGGTGGTATGAAAACGAAATTAAAAAAATATAGACAACCATCAGGTAATATCATCACATGGTTTAAAACAGAAATAAATTAAAATTAAGAAAAAGATAAAAATAATGGCCTCATATGAAAATCATTGGCCAAAAATATAATAAAACCACCAATAATTTTGAAAAAGGATTTGAAAAAAGAAATAGCTAAAAGTAGTGATGAAAGTGAGTGAATGAGTAGAAAGTTGTTGATATAAGAAATATAATTTTTAAATAAAAGACAACCATCAAGAATCATCGTATGGTATTTACAACACAAAAATTGAAATTAAAAAAGAGAAAAGATAAAAATTTATAATAAGAGGGAGGGACCTCATATGAAAATCATTGGCTAAAGAAAATAAATTTGAAAAGATGTTTTGAAAGAAAGCGTGTGAAGTGAAATTGCAAAATTAATAGAAGTGTGTGAGAGTGAAATTGTAAATTCATGGATTTTTGTTAATGATTGTACTTAATTGTCTGTTCAAGACAAAAGCAGGGTTAAGTGTCTGTTTAAGACAAAACCCTAAAATAAACCAACAAAAGAAATTGCATAGAAAAAATATTTGTGAAAGAAAGATGGAGAATTCTTGATGTCTTGAACTGTCAAAATAGAAGTCTATTTAAGGACTGTAAAATTAGGTTAAAACACCATAAAAGGAAATTATCCAAAATAAAAAAAAAACCCGAAGTTTTCTGATTCTATCTTGGTCAGCAAGATTAAGAATCTTGACCTATTTATGTCCATGTGCAAGATATAATTTCAAAAAGATTTGATTTAAAACGGATTTGATTTATTTTTAGATTTTTGACTATTTTTTTTGAATAAAATAATGATTTTAATAAAAAATAATATTTTTTAAAATATAATAATTAAAACGAAAATAGTAATTAAATAATAAAAAATGTGATTTTTGTGATTTTGAAAATGAAAATAAAATTAGTAACAACTGAAAGGAAAATTATTAAAAATATAAAACCAGTAAGACTCAAATCCGTGACCTTTACTTGTAAGCTTTATTCCTTATCAATTGTGCTATGTTATTTTTTCGAAATAAAAAACCAATTGAAAGTATATAAAGGAGGAGCAAGTATTTTCTATTTAAGAAATATAAATAATTTAAAGTAAATTATTATATATTTTTAAACATGCAAAATAAATTGAAAATAAATATAAAACCCAAAATATTATTGTAAATAAACCAAAGAAATTTATAAAAACCCAATGTTGAAAATATTTTGACTATTAGAAATAGGGTGGGAAAATTTGGGGTATGACAGTTACACCTATTTAATCATTCTTTGATTGAAGCGTGCGAGTATAGATAGTTTTCGCATGTTGAGATCGGAGGGTTATTAAATAATGGAAGACCCCAAATTTCAACCAAAAACTTTTGAAAGATAAACTGTATAATCAACAAAAAATGTAAACAGGTAAGCATGACACAATTAACTCTTCAATGCCCAAGTAAAGTGAACGTAAATGACCTGGATATGATGACGCGGATAACTCGTACATATCATGATTAGCCAAGAGAAGACGACGTGGGTAACTCGTCAACACCAGGTAAAATTAATCCCAGATTTCATGTATGTACCTCAACCTAGGGGGTAAATAACATGATCTTGAAAATAGATAACTTATTGCTGCTTTGAGACTAATGCAACAAGTTATATCATAAATTTTTCACATCTACCACAACCTAGGGGATAAATGATGCAAAGTTTGAAAAAATAAATAACGCATTGATGCTTCGAGACTAATGCAACAAGTTATATCATGGTTATTGCATATTTACCACAACCTAGGGGGTAAATAACAAAAGTTTGATAACTCATTGTCGCTTCGAGACTAACACAATGAATTATATATCAGATTTCGTCATCTACCACAACTTAGGGGGTATATAATATGAGTTTGAAAATTCACCACTGCTTCGAGACCAACATAATGACTTATAACACATATTTTCTCACATCTACCACAACCTAGGGGGTAGATAATACGAGTTTTGAAAAATAATCTTACTGAGGCTTCGAGACTAACATAGTAAGTTGTATTGCAAACTTTCATATTTATCACAACATAGGGGATAAATGATACGGGTTCGATGTTTGAAATTTAAATTTTGAAATTTTGAAATTGAATAACTAGGTCATGGGTATGACTTACAGATATATCGCCTAGTGTAATTCATTGTTCGTAATACCTCTAAATGTTGTGTCCGTTCTCAACCGAGGTATTTCGTAATATGCTAAGATTCAAATGTTTGATTTGCACAGGTAACTTAGCTGATGATAGGCCTTAAGATGTTTCCCAGTAGTCTTGGCCTATGGAGTTTGAAATGCAATGCATAATTGATATGTATATGTATGATGTCCAATGGAAATTTTTGATATGCTTATGATACCCGAAGTTATTGGCATGTGTTTTGTATGTATATGCACCAACTGTTTGAATGATCTTCATATTTTGATATGATTATGTTTGATATATTTGTTAATGCATGGTATGTTTTTTTAATGCATACTGGATGATAATGTTTCGATGATAATACTATGAGTGAGATGCGTAAGGCTGTTTACGCTTAAATGGTAGTGGGAATTATATGAGGCTGCTCATGCTCGTAGGGATGCCTATGATGAAATGTTGATGTGAATGCGTGAGGCTGCTCATGTCTTAAATGTTTGAAAATTATGCAATGCTATTAATGTTGGTAAGGTTACCAGAAAGAAACCAAGTAAGTAAGGTTACTGACATCGGTAAGGTTACCGAGAAACATTAATAAGGTGATTGGAAAAAGTGAACAATCAGTAAGGTTACTAACATCGGTAAAGTTACTGAGAAACATCAATCAGGTGATTGGAAAAAAATGAAAAATCAGTAAGGTTACTAGCATCAGTAAGGTTATCCGGAAACATCGATCAGGCGATCATAAAATGAATAACTAGTAAGGTTACTGGCATCAGTAAGGTTACTGGGAAACATCGATCAAGTGATTGGAAAATGAGTAATCAGTAAGGTTAATGACATCAGTAAGGTTATTGGAAAACATCAATCAGGTGATTGGAAAATGAACAATCAATAAGGTTATTGGCATCAGTAAGGTTACCAGGAAACATCAATCAGGTGATTGTTATCGTTACGATTTATGATTATTTTGACGTGTATTTTAATTGATGCATGAAATGTAATTATTGATCAATGCACGTAATGAGTGACTTGGATATGCATCAATGGATAATGGATTTTGAAATGCCAATAAATGCTTGGGCTTTTGATATGTAGGTGTTGGGTGCCAAGTAAGGTTGGGCTTTGATGAATGTTAGATTCACGATATGGAAGTATGAATGAGGTGATATGCATGGCTTGATACTAGAGAGAAGTGACATGATTAATGCATGATGATGACTTATGATGACTTAGATGCTTTTTGATGGGTGCCCCTATTGTGGGCCGTGGATGGTTAAGGCTTAGAGATGTTGTTTATGTAACAAGGTTGCTTGTCACACGATGTTAGGGTGTTATGCTAGCATAATTTCCTGATACTCGTTTTGAACTCGCAGATTGTTGATTTAGGAGAGAGATTTACCGGGGGTTGTGAAAGTATGGAGAGAGCTTCCCCGTTTGTGGCATGTCTTTCCCCAGACTGTTACATCTTTACAGAGATTCTCCTTGATATGAGTTTTGAAGTAGTTTGGCCATACCACGCTGACCAATGGTTTTTACACATGAAATTTGTATTTATTTTATTCATTGTTTCTTTTAATTGACTGGTTTTTTATTTCATTTTACTGTGTTTTATGTTGTGGTTTGGTATTTCAGTGTTTTCAGCTTTAAAATAATAAAATAGGACAAATCGGGGGAAAAAGTGCTGAATTCAGAAGTTCAGAAAGAAGTGCTTCAGGAGCCCTGACACAGGCCGTGTCAGGGGGAAGACTTGAAAAAAATGATGGTAGAAATAGGACAGAAGGCGACACGGGTGCCAGTGTCACACGACACTGCCCGTGTCAAGTTAGCTGAAGCGTGCGTGTTTGGAGGAAGGATCACAAGCGCTGACACGGGTGCCCGTGTCACACGACACGGCCCGTGTCAATTCAGCTGGGCCAAGAGGTTGAAAGGAGCATATCATTATGTTGACACGGGTGCCTGTGTCCAATGACACGGCCCATGTCAGCTTAGACATTGAAAATGCTTAAGTTTGGGAATTTTTAGTGTTTTTTAACCCTGGAGGCTACTTTGGAATTTTGGCATCACCTAGGAAAAACGAAACTACTTAAATCTATTTTGTAGAAGGAAAATAGGACTTTGGATGGGAGAATAATTTCACGATAAAGGACTGAAGCCTATGCAAGTTGTGGGAGAACAAAGACCTTTCATGAGCAGAAGCAATTGAAGATCAGAGTTCACCATCAATTTTTGTAATGTCTATCTTTATTTTTATTAAAATCTCTTTGAATATTATATGCGGATAAACCCGCCAATGCTAGGGGGGTGTCCCTGATTTGTAAATGTATTGACTATTAATTATTAATTTTTAATACAGTCGTTTACTTTCAATTTAATCATTCAAGGTTTCTAATGCTTTTCTAATCGGACCAATTAGGATTGAGTTATGGTTAAGAACCAGATGGACCGTGGTCGTTAAGGTTTCTATACGATTAGGATATAGTAGATATCACTTAGGACTAGGGATACCCTATAGTCACCAGATTTAACCCTTGATAAGATAAAGGCTTAACTCCATCAGATATTTCTAAGGACTTAGGATTTAGGATGGATGGTTAAAGGTTTTCTCACTAAGGAATTAGGGAAAAATAATCTAAAGGGCCGATAGTTGAAGATAATGAACTTGTAGAAGAGATCAATAATGAAGGTCATTACAGTGAAAACCACACACTCACCCATAGCATAATAATCATACTAGTAAAAACGTCATAATTTATCTTCACATATTTATAATTATTATTAAGTACAATTACAAAACCAAAACCCCATATTGAGTTTTGTTTAATTGAACCTCGCATTAACTCAGTAATTTTGTGCAATCCTTGAAATTGACATTCGAGGAATTTTCCTTGTTACTACAAGAGGAAAAATAGTACACTTGCTATTTTTTCGATCAAGTTTTTGGCGCCGCTGCCGGGGACTGCCTAATCATTGAGTTTAATTTGAGTTAAATTAAAATTTTGTTGCTCCGCAACTAAAATTTCTTTTATGTTATTTCCATTTTGTTATTACTGAATTTTTCTAAACTTTGCATGCGAGGAAAGTCCTCAGCTGAATTTCCTTTTGACGCAGAAATAGAAAGAACTTTTCACGCAAGGTGAAGACAAGCTCGGTTAGTTATACATGAGTCAAAATGTTCATCAGATCATTCTGGTTCAGAGTCTGAAGAGGAGAAACCAAAGGCTGAAGAGCCACCACCACTTGAGAGACTTCTTGGGGATTACAGAGGAGGCAATGCTCTAGCAGGTTGGTTGCCTATTGTGAATCAACCGGTCAATGTTGCAATTTTTCAACTACATCCTTCAACTATCCGCCATCTTTAGAATAGATCTTTCACTAGAAAGATCAATGAAGATGCCAATAAGCATTTGCAAAAATTTCTCATCATGAGCACTACTTTGAAGATTGAGGGGCACTCTGAAGAAGCCAAGAAATTAAGGATGTTCCCGTTCACTCCATCTGAATATGTTGAAGAGTGGTTTTACTCATTACCCGCTGGAAGTATCACCACTTGGGAATAGATGGAGAAGACTTTTCTTGATGAGTACTTTCCCACTGCTGCTTACATTCGCAAAAGATATGAAATTGTGAATTTTAAGTAGAAAGAAGGAGAGTCACCAGGTGATGCTTACAAGAGATTCAAGAGGTTATTGGTGGCCTGTCCAACGCACAGCATGAGTCAATTTAAGCAAATGCAGATGTTTGTAAATGGCTTCTGAATGAAGACAAAGTAGCTTATTGATACAGCAACCGATGGCTCAACCAACTTTGCAACAGCCACTGGTGTGAAGAAAATTATTATGGAAATTGCTGCAAATGAGCATCTGGAGCTATATGACAGAGTTGTAAGAAAACCAGAGGGAGTGGTTAATATAAAGTTGGAAATTAATCAAAAACTGAAAATTGAAGAAGCCATTGCTGCAGAAGTAGAGAAAAATCTGAAAGCAATGAACATGAGTACTCAACAGGTAGCTCAGGTTCAACAGATACAGAAGATAGCTTTCAAAATTTGTAGCGGACTGCAAAATACTGTGCAATGTCTTGTAACGCCACAAAAAATTGAGAGGATAAAATTCTTGAGGCAAAACAACCCATATTCTAACACCTATAATCCCGGGTGGAAGAATCATTCTAATTTCTCCTGGAAAGATCAGCAGCAACAAGCTCCTCAGAAGGTAGAGTGGGAGGTGGTTATTTAAAAGATGGCTGCCCAGACCTCTCAGTTTCAAGAAGAGACAAGGAATAATCATAGAAATACCACATTTGCAATAAAAAATTTAGAAGTTCAAATGGAGAATATTGCACAACAAGTAGTGCTGCAAGCAGAAGAAAATCAGAAAAGTCATGAGAATATGAATATTGTAAAAACAAGGAGTGGGAAAATTGCTAGAGAAAAAGAATATGATGTGAGGTTTATTGACAATATCATAGAAGTAGAGCTAGAAGTAAGAGAGAACAAGAAAAAAAGGAAGAAAGGGCATCACCAGTTAAGCCAGTTGAAGAGAAGACTAAACCAGAGATCAAGTTACTGTATCCTCTCGAGTCGCAAAGAAGGACACAAAAGAAAAAGATTTTGAGAAATTTGTCAAAATCTTCAAAAAGCTAGAGATCCACATACCGTTCTTTATAGTGCTCGAAAAAATTCCTTTGAATCAGAAATTCATGAAGGAGGTATTTTCAAAAAAGAAATCAACAGGAGAGGGATCGGTACCCGTTGATCAAAAATTCTGTATAATTGCGTCTGAGAGAAAAATACCTGTCAAGCAGAGGGATCCGAGGTCAGTTGCATTACCATGCACAATAAAAGATAGAGCTTTCAAGAGGGTTCTAGTTGATTCTGGCTCTAGTGTGAGTTTAATGCCACTATCAATTTTCAAGAAGCTCGGTATTGAGAAGATAATCGGGAGTGGAACAAAATTGAAATTTGCAGATCACACCATCAAGAAGTCATATAGGATAGCTGAAGATGTATTAGTGGAAATTGACAATTTTGTTTTCCCAGTTGATTTTCAGATCGTGGACATACCTAAAGATGAAGAGACTCCTATCATTCTTGATCGACCGTTTATGCTGACTAGTCGATGCAATTTTGATATCAAGACAGGTAATCTGACACTGAAATCATTTGATGAGGAGATAACCTTGAAGGTATTGGAAATAAGGAAGCAAGGTGCAGGTGGAAAGGATAAATATTTGGTCGGAATGATCAAAGTAGAAGGAGAAGGCAACAAATCAAAATCACAACCAGATGAAGTCTCAGGAAAAATCTGTCAGGTGGCAGCAATAGAAATTCATAAATGAAGTCAACAAGGAAAGAAGAGAAAGAAGAAGGAACTTCAAGCTGAAAACATGGGAGTTAGAAGTGGCTGGAAGCACATATGGGTTGAGACGTTTGATCTGAATGAGTTCCAGATTGTGGATGAAACAAGCAACAAGCTTTGGAAAAGGAAGTACCCCATATAAGGGGATGACCCGTCGAGCCATACGATGTTAAACGAAGCGCTTCGTGGGAGGCAACCCACACTTTTAATAATTTAGTCTTTCTTTATGTTTTATTTGTAGGTAATAAAAGGGAGTCTTACTGGTGAGATCTAGGAGGCTGCAGCATGTGTTGAACTACCCTTTGTGAGTCACCTTCTCGAGCTTGTTCCGAAACATTAGGGTCAATGTTTATTTGAAGTTTGGGGGGGGGGGGGGGGTATTTCTTTTCTTCTTTTCAAATTATTTGTTAGTGCTCTGCGAATTGCCGTGTAAGTCCACGAGTTAAAGTCCTCCAAGTTGACCGATTTTTTTTTAGTCTTATAGAGTTTGAGAATAGTATATAGAGACAATGGGATAGTTATTCGAGGGTAGGAAGTTTGGAATAACGTGACAAGGATATGAGTATAACGTGTAGATTTATACCATAATGCTTAAATCCTGAGAAGTACTCGTTTATCCTCACAGTCTGGCATAACATAGATTCACATGCATGTATGATTGAAGGCGAAAGAACTAAATTTGGAACCAAATGATGAAAAGGCAGTAAAAGCATACTGGCTCGCTAAGTTCAGTAGCCCTCACCAGGTTATTCATCCCAAAGGGGGTTAATCACCAAACGTCGTCCATAAAGGACAATATATAAATTGAAAAGTTTTGAAAATTTCATCTAAATTTATAAAGGAGCAAAAGCTCTTATTTAGTGCATGAGCAAAAACTTTCTTGATCAGTCTTGTGCGGGTGATGATCATCAATAGTTATCATTACCTTAATTTGTATGTCCGAATAAAAAAGGAGGAAAATTGGAAAGAAACTTAAGTACAAAGCATATTTAGAGAGGTATCTGATGAGGAAACTCTAAATTTAAATATTCTTAAGCAAACTCTTCGTGTCTGTAGCAGTAGAAATGTTCAAGACTAAGCCATTGGATTGACTAGACTTTATACAAATCAAAATAAAAATCGCCATCGCGCTTTATTATTTCCAAAGGAATGGGAAAAGAGCGAATAACCCAAAAAGAGGGGGAAAGATTCAAGGTAAGAGGGTCGGTTATGAAAAGGGAAGATATTAGCATCCTAAACATCTACGGTACTCCGCAGGAGCCTCTTTGTAAAATATGTATATTTTGGCTATAAAAACTGTTGTATATAAAAAGTGGATGGTGGAGGTGAGGAAAGAAGTGTATTTATTTTATAATTTTTGCACCCGCCATGGTTGCAAACCTTTAGTGCCTACGTACCACCTTTCTTGCAATAGGGGATCAGGGTACACGTAGTTCCTCTTTTAAAAATTTGAAACACAGATGCGTTGGTTAATTTTATGAGATAAAACATCATCGTCATTGTCCGTGTGGAAAACATACCTACTACCCACAACCATGAGAAAGGAGAATTTGCATCATCTTAAAGTGGAGGATATGGCTTGGATTTTAAAATCAACAATGCCTCACTCAACACCCAAGTGGAAAATATCTCTCTTCACTACATATTGTAGAAGTAAAGTTGTTTGCATCACTACAAGGATTGACAAGAGTCTAATATTTTTGAGAAAATTTTAAGATAAAAAGCCAAAATGACAAGATGGTTTGAAATGATAATGATTGACTTTCAGTCTTCTTACAAAAAATGTCAAGGTATTATTAAGTTGATTGGGGGTTTATTTATGAAAATGTTTTGAAAATACATGGACCTAAGTCCAAGTTTATTATGAAAATAGTTCAGGTTTCAAAACAAGAAGAGTTTTCAAAATGAGGAAGAAGATTCTGAAATTAAAGAAGATGGGAAAAGAAGAAGAGACTATCCTAAAGCATAAGGTAAAAGCTAGGGATAAGAACCATCTAACCAACAAAAGGCCAATACTTGACATTATGGACCAAGATAGAATTTCCATTCTTTGGATTGAAACCAAGCAAGCAAATATACTAGACCTCTTGTGAGAACCAAACTTCAAGTGTACTAAGTCTTCACAAAAATTGAGCAGAGTAACGGCTGTATATAGGTGAATTCCATATTACAAACAGAGGGTGTAATCACAAAAACCTGCACACAAAAACAAACAAGCAACCCAATGTCTTGAGGTAAACCTCAAGAACTCCAGGAAAAATAATCAGATAAGGTCACAAAGTCTCCAAGATAGGCCAAGGTTTCTAATTCCAAGTCCAAGAAAAGTCACATGCTCCATAATGCCAAGGATAGTAACCAAATAGTCCAAGTACTATTAAATATTTTTTAGGGTTTATGTTGATTATTAAGTATCTTAAGAAAGGAAAAGAAAAGCTCAAGTGAGAAAAGTAAAAATGGCAATAAAGTAAATGCTCAAATGATAAAAGATGAAAGTGGCATGAAATGTAAATGCTAAAAGTAAATGGTACATAAAGCATAAAAAAGAATGAAAGCATAAGGTATAACAAGTCAATAGTTAGAGGTTAGTTGGGTGACCATCTTGAAGCTTGCATTTGGAACTCATTAGAGGATTGGTAGAACCAAAGCCTCCACACAACAAGTTGCATTTGATTTTTGTCAAGTATATCATCCATTTGGAATTCTCATAAGTACCATTTAATGATCAGTGATGTTTAAGTGATATGCGTTGACCAAAGGTGTTGTAGATCCATTAGAGGATTGGTAGAACCAAAGCCTCCACACAATGAATCTCAATGTTATTGGATCAAAGAGATCAAATTAACATACTTTAGCTTACAAGCATAAGTTTGGGCCACGAATGATCATTTATTCGAATCGGGACAAAATTTAGCGCTATGTTAAGCAATCGTAATCGGACTTATATAGAAGTCGCACCTATTTTAAGGCCGGTCAATAGCAATCTATGCACCATTTGTTTTGAGACATGATATAGGGATCATGCTCCAACAACATCTAGTGCAATAAGAAGGGGATGAGATGAAGAGGGATGGGGAAAAATATACAAACCACATTTGAATTAAATTTTAATCAAACTATTATTAAAATCATTCATCCATTTTTATGGAGTTAAACTCAACACCATGGATCCAATCATGTTAATAAAGTTCATGATCCAAAATCTAACCCAAGACCAGCAGAAAATAGTCACAAAATAAGATCACATTTTAATATACATAAAAGGGTTTAAAAATAATGTTTAAAAATAGAAAATAAAGAGAAAAATATCAACTATGTTCAAATTAATCAAGAAATAAAAAGTAAGACCATAGAAAAATCAGAAAAAAGGCTAAAATAAATTTTACAAATATTTTGGTAATTTTTTAAAGTCAGAAACTATTTTAAAAATTAAAATAAATTGGTAAAATAAACAAAAAATGGTAAAAAAATAGTAAAGTCAAAAACAAAAATAAAATAAGGTCACCAATATTTGTCACAATATCGTTGGATCATCCCATAATTTTTTCAGAATTTAAAAATGTATAAAAGTATTTTTAAACATTTAAAACAAATCAAATAAGTGTAAAATTTATTAAAAAAAAATACAAAACACAAAATTAAATTGTGAAAAAATAAAAATCAAAAAGAGAATAATCAAAAATATTTTTCATAATTTTTTCAGATTTTTTGGACTAAAAATGAATTTTCGACGATTTTTTGATATTTAAAACAATTAAATTATAAAAATCAGAAAAAGAAAATAAAAGTAAAATATGTGGACCATTCGATGAGAGTCAAAACACGTAAGTAATCAAATCCAAGGGATCTGGCGCGCTGTGCATATCATGGTCATTAGTGAATATTGTACAGAATCATTAATTAAATCAGGATTTGAAAAATAGAGATGGCGCGCCTTCATTGGTTGGAAGATGACACGTTGGTCATCTTCAACCTCCAGCCATCACGAATTGCAGGTCTCTCAAACTGTAAAATCAGAAGCTCAGACCTATGCCATTCGCTTCCTCTCTTCAAGACGAAGACAACCACACTCTCGCGCCAAATTTACATAAACTGTAGCTCAAGCAATTTGGAAAGAAAGTTTTGAAAAGGGATTTGAAATTTCATGGTCAAAACGTGTTTCCAGTAAAAGGTAAGTGTTGCTACTAGAACCAAGGCAATAAGAGCAACACAATGATATCAGAGTTTTGAAGAATTGATGAAGGAATCTACCTATTGAAGTTGAGTTGCATAGCTCTGAAACTGGACTTCTATGGAGCAGTATAGGGCACGATTCTTGAATGTAATTATGTGGTTAGCTTCAGGGAAGATCAAGGAAGGTGAATTGATGGAAAAATTGGTTTGAAAAAGACTCGAGAATGGATTTTAAAGTCACAGAAAATTGGGTTATGGAGCAAGTTTGGCAGGGTGATTCTGGCTATCCAAGCTTGGGAAATTGAATGGTATAGCTCATGTATTTATAGGAGGAACGAATGGGATTAAAAGGAAGAGTAAATGATGCGTTTTGGACGGAATTCGTGCAAATCTGATGCACGAGTGAAGTGTGATCCAAACTTCACCAAAACTCATCCAATTCTTGCGTTTTGATGCACTAATCCACTTGGGAAAGTTGGCTAATCATGTTTAGACCCAAAACGTGTGTTAATTTGAGGTTTAGAGGTTGTAACATGAAGTTCAAATTCTGACTTGCAAGGAAACTTCAATTCCAAGTTACCATTTTTGAAACTATGGCATTCTCAGCTCAAGGGGTCTTAAGGCATGATTCTTGATGCTTTATAAAGACGAGGTTTCAAGATTTGCAATGGAAAAAGAATGGATTTAAATGGATTCTTGAGCTGACAATTATATTGAGTCAAAGTTGAAGAAAAAGGGTTGACTTTCTATACTTAGAAATATTTCAAATTCTTCATCAAAAATGTCCTATAATGTCTTGCATCCAAACATGGCCTTCCACTTGGAATTTGTTCTTGATCAAAAAAGACGGCATGAAGTAGATCTCTTGAATGACATTTTGAAACTTGAATCATTCAAAATCTCCAAAATTTGAGCAAGTTATGACTTGTTGAAATTGGCAAAATTTCATGAAATGACCTATAATCTTTTGCATCTTTAAGGCAACTTCCATTCATTTTCCCACTTTGCACATGAAAGAAGGCATAAAGTTGACATCCTCAAGATAATTTTGGAAAAAGAATGGTCTAAAGGTGATAAACATTGACCAAGTTATGATCGTTTGAAGTCACACATGGAAAATTAGGGATTCATCTAGAGGACTTGTAATCTTTCTTCTTCACCAAGTTTCTTCCACATGAAAACTCTTTGGAACTTTTGAAGTGATTTGTTGATAATCATTTGAAGATAAGGATGTCTTTGGAATCATTCAAAAATACCAAAAGGTGAGCAAGATATGCTCCTTTGAAGTTCAAAACCCTAGTTCTTAGATCAAGAAAATACCTTGAAGAACTTTGACAAGCTTGAACAAACTTCTTGTACCAATATTATTGCTTTGTGAATAGAAGTTGTTAAGGATGATAATGAGGATTCATAGCTACCAAAACCACTTCCATATCTTGAAATTTGAGAGAAATATGCTCTTGTGACCAATGGGAACAAAACCTTGTCCAAACATGACAACTTCTCCAATCAACCCCTTGTACTTTTGAGCCAAATCTAATAACCTTGAAATGTGATGAACCAAAGCAACATTGCCATGCAAATCCTTCCAAAACCAATCCAATGGTGAGGTTTGAACTTCTCAAGCTATATTGACTAGGACATGGAAATAAACTCATGAACCCATGGAGTAACTTGTTAAATCTCATTGCCCTTACCTACATGGATAACAAGAAAGACAAGCCAACATTGTATTTTATTAGTTAAATGAAGAATTCAAAACAATATTCACGATCACAAAAGGAACATAAGTCAAGGTGCTTGGTAATCCCTCAAAAGGAGCAAAACTCAAAGTAGGGAGGGGAACCAAGAATCCTAGTGTAATCTTGTTGTGAATAAACCAACATGGTCTGATGAAGGGATCTTAGGGGCAAAAATTGGGGTACAACAGCTGCCCTTATTTAGGTTTCTTCTATCCGGAGATACGAAGGTTAAAAATCTTCGTGTCGACGCGATCAAAGATACTTAAATATAAAACAAACTCTATTTTCGGCCCTAAGATGCCATGCAAATGCTTATGCATATGAATGCATATGAACAGGACCAAAGAGACGCATAGTATCACTGGGGATGCAACAATAATAAAGAAACAAAGGAGCAACCCCACCAGGAAAATAAATCACTGGTAGACCAAAAGACCTGAATCAAATAGGATGGTGGAATGGTCAAAGGATACACCAACTTCTACCAAAGGCAAAGCTACCGACGTTTATTGAAGGCAGAGATAAAGATAACAAACATCGACATTCACTGCCGATGGTCTACCAACTTTCACTAAAGTTAGAAAGAGAATATATCATAGCACCGCCGTTCACTGACGATGAACTACCAACGTTCACTTAGGGTAGCAAAAAGATAATAAACATCGACGTTCACTGCTGATGGTCTACCAACTTTCATTAAAGGTAGAAAGAGAATATATCATAGCACTGCTGTTCACTGATGATGAACTACCAACATTCACTGAGGGTAGCAAAAAGATAACAAACACCGACGTTCACTTCCGATGTTCTACCAACTTTTACTGAAGGTAGAAAGAGAATATATCATATCACCGCCGTTCACTGACGATGAACTACCAACGTTCACCGAGGGTAGCAAAAAGATAACAAACAACGACGTTCACTACCGACGGTCTACCAACTTTCACTGAAGGTAGAAAGAGAATATATCATAGCACCTCTGTTCACTGACGATGAATTACCAATGTTCACTGAGGGTAGCAAAAAGATAACAAACACCGATGTTCACTGTCGATGGTCTACCAACTTTCATTGAAGATAGAAAGAGAATATATCATAGCACCACCGTTCACTGACGATAAACTACAAACGTTCACTGAGGGTAGCAAATATATAACAAGTTTCCCCAAGGTTCTGGTGTTTCACCTAGAATGGGTCTCAACTTCTTCTTTAACCAAGGCGCTCTTCCTAGAAAGGATAACATATGAGCTGTCTTAAATAAAGAGATTTTCTACTTGTTGTCACAGAAGATTGTAAAAAGAAATGGATTTTTGGGAAGGAGGTATGACTTCCTGGGGAGATGCCATGATATTCTTGCTGAGGGGATAAAGTCTTCTCGTGCAAAATAAATGCACCAACCAAAATCTGGAATTTTCAGAAATCCAAAGTAAATAACACTGTCGTGGAACCACAGATTCAAACCAGAAATAAACTGGAATGAAACAGTCAACCAGAATACATCCTTTGAGAAATAAACTCAAGATGGAAAACCAAATCCAACCAAACAAGGAGCTGTACCGGAAGGCTAAAGAAAAAATCTTCCATGAGGGACAACTCAGTGGGGACATTGAAAGAATATACGCTTTCTGCTTAGGACCAACACTCTGTTGAAGAGAGGAAAACGTAAATCTGCAAAATAGGGTAATATGTCAACAAAAATATTAACAAATGTCAATGAACAATGACTTTCCAATTTTAGCTATGCACGATGTATTCATGAATGTATGAGTGTTATCATGCGTATGCTGACACAACAAATATACAACACTAGGAACAACCAGCTAAAAGTGCCTCGGGCACTAACAACACTCGGCTAAACTTCATCCAGGATGATCATTCCAGGAAAGGTAAAGGCCAGTTAAGGAAACAAAACCTACTGCATGCTTTAACTTTACTGAGGAGAAACATGATCCGGAGGTAGATAAATCAAAGTGATAAAATAGTACAGATACAGGGATAGAACATCCTTCCTCGGGCTTCACCGGGGAAACAAGTGTTTTTGAAAGTAACATTCCTACTGGAGATTACAAAACTAGTCTCAAGAAAAGAAGAATGACACCAAAACATCCGAACATTCACTGGTGAAATTAGACTCACTTCTTTGGCGAGGTTAACATCATATTCACAATATGTCCTTCATTTGGAGAAACCAGGGACCTACGTTCTTCAAGAGCGGGTATGGTACTAATCTCTCTGGAAAAAGAACTACTATCGGGCCAAACGAAAACTTCACTGGAGAAAATGCGGATTGAAACTTCAAATCATGAAAACTCAGAAAAGAAGAGAAATGAATCCAAACTTGACCGAGGATACCGGAACCATAAACCCAATACAACGAAAACAACCCGAGTAGACCTTCCCGAGGGGAACAAAAACTTCTCAAAGCAACTAGAGTTTGTCCATTCTTGGGATCACCATTTTTGTTGTCATTGTTTCATCACAAATCTCAAAGTAAAAACAAATTGTAAAATCTCTTTTTTTTGAAAAGTCAATTTTGTTATTTAATCTTTTTTTTTGCTTTGAAAGTTATTATCAATAATAAATTGAGTCTTTGAAAACTAAATAAAATAAGAAATACAAAGAATTGGGTAAAAGCTCAAATTTCGTTAATAGAATGGTAGTCTGTGAATGACGAGACTCCATAGATGATTACAAAGTTCAGAAAATGGTAATACATATTGGAAAAGATACATTGAGATACAATGACCACTATCCCCTCTAACAACTTTTGAAATCCTGAGCATCGGCTTCTGTTGAAGTAGGGTGAGGATCCGAGAAGAGTGTTGCTTCAATGATCAAATCTTGTCTGACGTAGTTACTTGCCCATAAAGTCCCTAACTTTTGCCTAAACTGCCCTTGCGGGTTTTCAACTTAGCGGGAATTTTATTCTATTTATGTCTCTAATTTTTGCCTAGACCGCCCTTTCGGGTTTTCGGCCTACCGAGATGCTCCTTTTTGCCTAAGCCGCCCTTTCGGGTTTTCAACTTAGCGAGTTGTTCTTTTATTTCTTTAGGTGAAGTATTTCTTGACTGCGTCAACATTCATGGGACGTGGGAACTCCTCGCCATCCATAATTTCAAGAATTAATGCACCGCCAGAGAAGGCTTTCTTGACAACGTATGGGCCTTCAAAATTGGGAGTCCACTTGCCCCTAGAATCAGTGTTGAAAGAAATGATCTTTCTAAGCACGAGGTTGCCTTCTCTGAATTCAAGAGGTTTGAACTTTTTATCCAAAGCTTTCTTCATTCTTCTCTAATATAACTGGCCATGACACAAAGTTGTCATTCTCTTCTCCTCAATCAAATTCAATTGGTCAAACCTGTTCTGGACCCATTCAGCCTCTGTCAACTTGGTTTCCATTATCACACACAGTGAGGGAATCTCTACCTCGACAGGGGGTACCTCTTCCATTCCATACACCAGGGAGAACGAGGTTGCTCATGTTGAAGTGCGGAAAGATGTTCGATATCCATGCAGAGCAAAAGGAAGCATTTCATGCCAATCCTTATAAGTAACAACCTTTCTGGATAATTCTCTTGATATTCTTATTAGGAGCTTCAACAGCCTCATTCATCTTTGGCATGTATGGAGATGAATTGTGATGGACAATCTTGAATTCTTCACACAGTTTTGTCATCATCTTGTTGTTCAAATTCGAGCCATTGTCAGTGATGATTCTTCTAGGCACACCATACCGGCATATAAGATTATTCTTAATGAAATGCACAACCACCTGCTTAGTAACATTGGCATATGAAGCAGCCTCCGCCCATTTGGTGAAGTAATCAATTGCTACTAAGATAAAACGGTGTCCATTCGAAGATTTTGGTTCTATCATCCCAATCATGTCAATACCCCACATAGAGAAAGCCCATGGGGAGGAAATCACATTCAGAAGTGTCAGAGGCACATGGACCTTGTCTACATAAATCTGGCATTTATGACACTTGTTTGCAAACTTATAACAATCAGATTCCATTGTCAACCAATAGTAACCTGCCCTTAGCATCTTTTTCGCTATTGAATGTCCATTGGCATGAGTGCCAAATGAACCTTCATGAATCTCATGCATCAACATGTCTTCTTCGTGTCTATCCACGCATCTGAGCAAGACCATGTCTTAATTTCTCTTGTATAACACCTTTTCATTGAGGAAGAAACTACCAACCAATCTTCTCAGTGTCTTTCTATCTTTCTTTGATGCACCGATCGGGTATTCTTGAGTCTGAAGAAAATGCTTGATATCATGATACCAAGGTTTTTCATCTGCTACCTCCTCTGTTGTAAACACATGAGCGGGCCTATCCAGTCGTCGAACTGCAATTCAAGGTATATCATTCCAAGTATTCACTTGGTACATAGAAGCCAGGGTTGCCAGAGCATCCGCCATTTGATTTTCGTCTCTATGGATGTGATGGAATTCAACTTTATTGAAGAATGGTAATAATCTTCTAGCATAATCTTTGTAAGTGATCAAGCCGAGGTAACGAGTATCCCATTTTCTTTTAATCTGATTTATTACCAAAGCTGAATCACCATACACATCGAGAATTTTAATTCTAAGATCAATAGCTTCTTCGAGACCCATGACGCAAGCCTCATATTCTACCATATTATTATTACAATTGAATGTTAACCTTGCAGTAAAAGGAATATGCGATCCATGAGGAGTGACAATCAGAGCACCAATTCCTTTACCATAAGCATTCACAGCTCCATCAAATATCATAATCCAACGAGATTCAGGGTCAGGGCCTTCCTCAGAAAACGGCTCATCACAATCCTTCACTTTCAGGAACATCACATCCTCATCGGGGAATTCATATTCTACAGACTGGTGATCCTCCACTTGATGGTGAGCAAGATAATCTGCCAACACACTACTTTTAATAGCCTTTTGAGTGCGATATTCAATATCGTATTCAGATAACAACATCTGCCAGCGGGCAATTCTTCCAGTAAGAGTAGGTTTTTCAAAAATGTACTTGATTGGGTCCATTTTGGAGATCAACCAAATGGTGTGATTCAACATATACTTCCGCAAACGCTTTGCCGCCCAGGCCAAAGCACAACATGTTTTTTCCAGCATGGAAAACCGCGACTCACAATCAATGAATTTTTTACTGAGATAATAGATGGCGAACTCCTTCTTCCCTGTTTCATCCTGTTGTCCCAGAATACAACCCATGGATTTATCTAACACTATCAGATACATAATCAACGGCCTCCCTTCTACGGGAGGGAGCAAGATAGGAGGTTTAAGCAGATATTCCTTAATACTCTCAAATGCCCTTTGGCAGTCATCCTTCCACACACAACCTTGATCTTTCTTTAATAACTTAAAGATCGGTTCACATGTTGCAGTCATGTGGGAAATGAATATGGAAATATAATTCAAACGCCCGAGGAAGCCCCTGACTTGATTTTCAGTTCTCGTTGCTTGAAACAACCAGCTGAAAATCATCAAACAATCAAGTCGCCATCGAACATCTTTTTTCCCACATGTAGGAAAGGTAAACATCGAGAAAACCTGAGAAGGGAGAAGACACAGTCTTGCGACCGAGAGATAAGGGTAAGGGAGTCTGTTACGCGAGGGGAAGGTATTAGCACCCCACACGCCCGTAGTACTCTACGGTATCCATTCTTGTTGTCTATCTTATGAGTGTGTTTAATCTATACTTACTATTTATTACTGCTAAAGGGAGAATGCATGCAAAATAAAGGGGAAAATAATGTAGGGAAAATAAAATTATGCTCGTTCGGGCCCTACCCCGATGCCTACGTATCCCTTTTAAGGAATCAGAGCAGCCGTAGTTCGGCTTATATGTTTTTGTTTGTTTATATTTTTTAAATGAACAATATTAATTTCGCCTTCTGCCACAACTCGACCTTTGGAGACTTACGCGTCAGCATAAAAGTGAATTAACATGCTCTTTTGAAAAAGTTTTGAAAGGAAGGCCCGAAGCCAAAAAGAGTTTGTATTGGTTGGTGTTTTTGCTTGTAAATAACAACTATTTGATCTCAAGAGAGAGATGTTAGCCATTTATCTACTTATCTGTGAAATGAGTCTTTGAGATTTGAACCACACTTATACTTGAGATGAAGAGTAATAAGATCAAGAAGAAACCCGCTTATCATTTCCCATACTAAGAAAATGCGTGATTCTCATAAGTAGTTTTAAAGTGTCTTGAACTTTGAAATAAAAAGAAGTTTTTTGTTTTAGTGCGAATGCAAACGGGTAAGAAAAGTCACAGGAAGACTAGCCTATTTCTAAACCTAATTTTATCATGCGTTGTTAGACCTAAGTCAAGGATGAAAGGGAAATGTCTACCTAATGTTAGCATGCATATGGTTTGCGCTAAAGCCCGGTTTCTCATGATTTCTAGAAAAGCAGTAAAGTGCGAAATGAGACAGACAAGGGAAAATACCAAATGAATATCAGTCCGTTGCAAAGCGTATCAAAACAAAGAAACCCGACCATCTTCACGACAACTTCACCAATCCAAGAAAAGAGTCAGAAGTAAAATGCTCAGAATAAGTGTTGAAGCATCATCGATGTGAAAATAAATCACAATCAAAATTTCAAGCGTATCCGCATATCACATATTAAACCTGCATAAGACTTAAATCTCAACAAGCAAAGGTGAATCATGAATCTCAAATAATCGGATGATCCCGATTTAATTCCTAAAAATCAAAATTGAAATCTAACAAATTTTATTGAATTTTATTATTTTTATTGTGTGAATAAAATTCAAACAAAACAATTATCACAATTATTTAAAAGAAATTACTAAGCTCAGGGGGTATGAACCAGTAATCCAGGGGCTTGCTGAAGAAATTAGGCGCTAGGCCCAATCTGCAATGTCTAATAACCAAAAAAAATTTGTTCAGTGGATTTCAAATAAAAAAAAATCTCGTGGGGTTGTGCGGCAACGAAATATTCCCTGGCCCAACTGATTTAGTCCTCAAGTACCAATATTATCCAACTATACTTCTTTTACTATATAAAAGATTAAAAGAAAAATAAATAAATGAAAAGAAAATAAAAATAAAAAAAACAACATGAAACGGTGTAGTTTTGGTGGATTAGGGTTCAAAATGCTTGTGATTGTCCAGCTTCAACCGTTCTTCTTCTCCGTGAAACACGAGTGGCGCCATTTTCTTCTTTCCGCCATCTTCTTAATCGACAGGGGTGACTCCTCTCAACTCTATTCCGCGGTCCTCTCCTCATCTTCTCTAACAGATCATCAACATATTGCCGTTGTTAGCTTGGCTCTTATTTTATGTGTTCTCCACCCAGCCTTCGTGGATCTGCTCTGTTTCTTCAACGATCTTCTTCAACTTCGCTTCTTCGTGACACTGCTATATATTTCCAAGAATTATTCACTAACTCGAATGAAAAAGAACGCATCTGATGCAAGGAATGTCGGTCATAGACGCTCCAACGAATCTTCCAACCGAAGGAGATGAATGGAACTCTAAATTCACGAACTCAATGGCTTAGGTACGCTCTAATCCTTGATTCTGGATTCTTAGTTTTCTCCTTGATTTCTTCTGTTTTCTTGCTTAGTCTTTTGATCGCATTATCGTTTTTGTTGCTATGATGCATTGCGACATAGGTTGATGAGCGAAGGTCGTTACGATGTTGATTTGCTGATGGTGCAGATTGCAAACCGAAGGCTGAAGAATTGATGACGAAGTTACATTGTTTGTAGATGCGATAAAGATGATGAAAGATTGTTGAAGATGGCAGAATGAGTGTTGTTGATGTGAAGATGGAAGAGAGTTCAGAGATTGAAGGCATTGAAAAGGTTCTGAGAGAGAGGACTGGAGGTCCAAAAGAAAGAGGGTTGAAGCTGATAATTATCTGATTTCAGAGAGAACCAGAAGGTGAGCTTTCTCCATAGTTTTTTTTTTTGGTTTTATTTTGTTAATGAATCCCTGAGTTTTTCCTAGTTCTCCTCTGTGAGTGATAGTGAAGGTCAAGGAATAAGAGGGATGAATTTCCGAGAAATCTTTAGATGAAGATCAACGGGATGTTCTAGAAAAAACTCAGAGAGTGTTGACGTTGTTGATGGAAGTTGAAGAAAGTTGAAAATGAAGATGATATCGAAGTGTGAAGGTTGGAGATGGAAGAGAGAGTGTTGAGGATTTGCTGATAATATAAGTGCAGAATAGGTTATGGAGAGAGAATTGCAAGTTGAGTTCTGCTGATTTTCTCTGGTTTTTAGGAATGAATCCCCCTTTTTCTTTTTCTGTTAGCAAATCTGTTATATGGCAGTGAATGGATGATTTATCGATTCTAAGTTTTATGGATATATGGTTTGATGGAAAAAGTTTGTTAGGTTTCTGTTAGAAAGTTAGTTGCCAATGGGTTACAAGTCAGTTGGATTGAAATTCTGTTATGGGCTGCTGCTAGTTATATTATGCTTTTGTTTTGAAAAAAACGTTAGATAATTCTGTTTTGGTTTTTCTGTTAGGGGATGCGGTTAAATTCAGTTGGAATTTGTTAGAGCTGTTATAAAATAGCAAAAATCTTCTAGCTTTAGTTGGTTAGAAAATCAAGTTTAGAAGTTGGTTTTGTTGCAGGTTGGTAGTTAATTGGACTGTTTGCTTTTGATATTTATGAAATTCTGTTTTTGATTTAGTTAAATGTTGCGAATTTAGAAATTTTGATACAACTCTATTTTTTGGCAGTTAGATGGTTGTTGTAGATTATGGTTAAGCTGGTAAGGGAATTAGTTATTTTTTGTTCTGGTTTTGGTTAGAAAATTGTTATACAGTGAGAGTTAGTTTGGTATTTGGTTATGATGAGTTGTACCTGTTAGTTATTTCCAGTTAGGATTTAGTTATAGGCTAAGCAAAGTTAGTTAGGTTAGTTTTTTTTATGGGTTGGTTAAGAGGTTAGGAAGTAAAGAGTTTGATGTTTTTTGTTTGGTTTTATTAATTTAATACAGGGCTGAACTGGTAATGCAGGGCCATTATTTTTTCTGGTAATGCAGGACTTAACTGGTAATGCAGGGCCATTGTTTTTTCTGGTAATGCAGGGCCGAGATTTGGTCGCGGGAGGAAGCCCGAGCACATTCAGGCCATCAAGCTTCTTTCCATTGAAGCAAAGGCATGCTGATAAAGACTGGTACGAAGCAGTAGATGCGCATTTTGGTGGAAGCATTGAGGTTTGGCATTAAGAATTTAGAGCTTTAGGCTTAGAAACATAGAACCAAATTCCCTGTAATTACTTCTTTTTGTATACTTCAAGCATGTAATGGCACCATGTACTTGTAAATTGTAATGGGATAAACCTTGTAAGCAAATTTGTTACATATTGACTTTCTAGTCTGAGCTTCTTTTCTTTTCCAATCTTTAAACTTATTTCAAGTCTTGAATGATAAGAAGTTGGTTTAAGTATGATTTTGTAATAAGCTACATGACACCTTGAACTTGTATTTGAACTTGGGCGACGAAATGCACTTGAATGGATTCATATGTATTTTGAATGGGATTTGAGGAACCTTGTTTAGAATCTTAAATGATGTTTGATTATTTGAATGGACTCGGATCAATACTTGAATGATGAATTCCATGATGTTTGAATCAAGTTATGTATCTTTCATAGTTCCTCTATAGTTGAACTCCAATTATATGCTTGAAGTAATATTGTCAATCAAAATATTGGCTCTATGTTATCAATAATGCAAGTGAATCCAATACTTGCACTAACCATGACGCTTTCTTATAACTCAAAACAAGATCTTGAATCAATACTTGGATCTTAATCAAATGTTACATCGTGCTTGAATTTCATAGAAAAAATCGGATTCAATGTTGAAGTTCATATTATCCACACCTTGCACTCCAAGCCAAAGGCACCTCTTTGAATTGACGAAATGTGGATCCTCAAGAAATCTTAATTCACGCCTTGTATTGATCCTTGACGAATCAATTTTGATGCCATAGAGAATCCATGGACCAAAATCTCAAATCGTACCAATTGATCGCTTGGTAACACTGAATTCAGAGCCCACATGACTGAACATTTATCAACAAATGAAAACCCTGATTTTTAATGAAATTTTCCTTTTCTGAACCAATATTTCTTTTCCTTTTTCCATACCATTCTTCAAATGCAACTTGAATGCCTAACACATATTTGATGAAAGTTCAAGGGAGACCTTGGTCCAAAAGTTAATTATTCATAGCTTACTTTAACCGAAGTCAAAAGATCTTATCCACGTATCTTGAACTTGGTCCATGATTATGCATCTCAAGGTCTCATAAGAGCTTGTAAGCCCATCAACTCGGTATGCCATGTTGAACAAAACCCTGCCTTGAATGCCTTGAACCTTGAATTACTTTGCATGAATTCTTCCACGAGAGCCTACTTTAATCAAATATACTCGCATCGCAGATAACAAATGATAATGATGACGACAATAATTGCCTTGGTTAAGGAGAAGTCCACGAATTCATATCTTAGGTCACGAACCACGCTTCACAATTCAATCCCCAGCCCTTAGCGATCGGTTATTTCAACTTGAAATTAGTGTCATAAGGAACATCTTACATATGGATGATAAAGTCTGAATCACAGAAGAATTCCCTTTACGTGAAACCCTAGTCGCGCAAATGAAAACCCCAGCACTTGCCAAGACTGGATAAAAACAATTATATCTTGAAGAGAAAGAAATCCTATTAACCACACATCACAATCTTGATTCCTTGGTTTAGATGCACAGAGGAATATCCAGATGAGACATCTTTGAACCATGATTCAACAAAACCTAAATTGATTAACTGAAGAGTAGATGAATGTCATGTCATAGTCATTAATCCTAGTCAAATGATAAGCAAACTTATATGAAGAGACGCCATGATTCGAAGGCCACATATGCTAGGTCACGCCCTGGTGTTTTTGACCAGAATGACCTACAACCAGTTGTTCATCAGAAGATATTAGCCCTGTAACTTGGTGGAGAAGAAGTCCAAAAATGAGCCTGAACCAAAACCTTAATTCCAAAACCTTGTACACCGAGAAGACCCTGGATAATCAAACTTATTCAATACATACACCTCAAATCAGCTGTAAACCCTAGCTCCCTAACTGCTGATCTTTTGAACCTCAGGCGATCTATTTTATGAAAAATGCGTGCTATGCACATGACCCATTGGAATGATGCAGATGAATGCAAAAGTCTAAGCCAACATAAAAGTGGAATTAGGAGGGAAAATTTTGGGGTGCAACAGCTGCCCCTATTTAATCGCCTTCAACCTGAAGGTGAGATTGGCGTCAGCCTTTCGAACTTTCAGGGTGGAAGAAGATTAAATACTAAAAGAATCCGAAAGTTTGCGCTCCGAAGCCAGTCAGGTATACATTATATTTCTGGTTTTCTGAATCTATTTTATTTATTTATTTTTTGCTAGGTAAAAGAGGTTATCAGGGTTAGATGTATGTTTAACCAGAGTTTGACACACAGAAGAATAACTTGGTTATCGAGGAACTCTTGTTGGGATTTAGTAACAAACACCTGTAAGAAAGATATCAAAAGGTATATGCCTGAAGTCTGTAGCAGATATACGAAAAAAATGTATCAGAGACACATATCCGGGGTTGGTAGCGGATAGTACGCAAGAGATATAAAAGATACATATTCGGGGTTAGTAGTGGATACGCACAAAAAAGACAAAAGATATCAAGAACACATGTCTGGGGTTGGTAGCAGACATATGGAAAAGGCATCAAAAATACATATCTGTGGTCGGTATCAGATACGTAAGAAAGAGATAGAAAAGATATATGAACACATGTTTGGGGTTGGTATAAGACAAATGAAACAGGTATCAAAAATACATATTCGTGGTCGGTATCAGATACGTACAAAAGAGACATCAAAAATACATATCCGTGGTCGGTATCAGATATATACGACATAGACATCAAAGATACAAGAACACATGTCTGGGGTTGGTAGCAGACACATGAAACAAGTATCAAAAATACATATTTGTGGTCGGTATCGGATACATACGAAAGAGACATAAAAAATACATATCCGTGGTCGGTATCGGATACGTACGACAGAGACATTAAAGATACAAGAACACATGTCTGGGGTTGGTAGCAGACACATGAAACAGGTATCAAAAATACATATCGGTGGTCGATATCAGATATGTACGAGAGAGATATCAAAAATACAAGAACACATGTCTGGGGTTGGTAGCAGACATATGAAGCGGGTATCAAAAATACATAAACGTGGTCGATATCGGTTACGTAAAAAAGAGACATCAAAGTTACATATTTGTGGTTGGTATCGGATACGTAAGAAAGAGACATCAAAGATACATATCCGTGGTCGGTATCGGATACGTAAGAAAGATACATCAAAGATACATATTCGTGGTCGGTATCAGATATGTAAGAAAGAGACATCAAAGATACACATCCGTGGTCGGTATCGGATACGTAAGAAAGAGACATCAAAAATACATATCCGTGGTCGGTATCGGATACGTAAGAAAGAGACAGACCAAAGAAAGCTCTTACAAAGATATCAAGAACACATGCCTGGGATTGGTAGCAGACATATGAAGCAAGTATCAAAAATACATATCCGTGGTCGGTAGAGGATACGCAAGAAAGAGACAGACCGAAGAAAGCTCTTACAAAGATATCAAGAACACATGTCTGGGGTTGGTAGCTGACATATGAAACATGTATCAAAATACATATCTGTGGTCGGTATCAGATACGTAAGAAAGAGACAGACCAAAGAAAGCTCTTACAAAGATATCA
The DNA here is from genome assembly GCA_948472305.1 of Vicia faba. Lineage (NCBI taxonomy): Eukaryota > Viridiplantae > Streptophyta > Magnoliopsida > Fabales > Fabaceae > Vicia > Vicia faba. Next base: position 723,766,285 of record OX451738.1, on the reverse strand, counting down.
AGAACACATGCCTGGGGTTGGTAGCAGACATATGAGACAAGTATCAAAAATACATATATGTGGTTGGTATCGGATACGTAAGAAAGAGACAGACCAAAGAAAGCTCTTACAAAGATATCAAGAACATATGCCTGGGATTGGTAGCAGACATATGAAGCAATTATCAAAAATACATATCCGTGGTCGGTATCGGATACGCAAGAAAGAGACAGACCAAAGAAAGCTCTTACAAAGATATCAAGAACACATGTCTGGGGTTGGTAGCAGACATATGAAACAAGTATCAAAAATACATATCCGGGGTCGAAATCGGATACGTAAGAAAGAGACAAACCAAAGAAAGCTCTTACAAATATATCAAGAACACATGTCTGAGGTTGGTAGAAGACATATGAAACAGGTATCAAAAATACATATCTGTGGTCGGTATCGGATACGTAAGAAAGAGACAGACCGAAGAAAGCTCTTACAAAGATATCAAGAACACATGTCTGGGGTTGGTAGAAGACATATGAAACATGTATCAAAAATACATATTCGTGGTCGGTATCGGATACGTAAGAAAGAGACAGACCGAAGAAAGCTCTTACAAAGATATCAAGAACACATGCCTGGGGTTGGTAGCAGAAATATGAAACAAGTATCAAAAATACATATTCGTGGTCGGTATCGGATACGTAAGAAAGAGACAGACCGAAGAAAGCTCTTAAAAAAATATCAAGAACACATGTATGGGGTTGGTAGCGGATACGTAATAAGGAAAGAGGCCGGAGGAAAGGACTCTAACCAAGGATATATCAAGAAATATACGTCCAGAGGAAAGGACGTATAACCAAAAAGTATTGGGAAAATATGTCCAGAGGAAAGGACATATATAACCAAAGGCTTGCAAGGGTAAGAGAGAATTACGACTTACTAAGACAATGAGAAACACCAAAGACTCGACTGGTGGTAGATCAAACAGCCTTAGTTGGGGAAACAAAATAGAATCACCCTAGGCTTCTTGTGGAGATAACTCAAATCTGAATGCATAACAATCTGGTTACTGCAAGTAAACACAATTGGCTCATACTCATGCATGTTTGAAAAAAAATTTTATATCGTAATGCTCCATACAATGGAAATGCTACGCGTTTTAGTAGATGTGATGTAATGATGCATGTTCAATAAAACATTAGGAAAACACGTTAATAATCGGCTGCTGAGAAGACAATGAACTTCCAAAGGATTACTCTTGCACATCTGATCTTCTGTAGAGAAAAGGCAATTTGTACTTCAATGGGGAACCAATATTTGGAACCACCAACCTCTAAAGACCGATATCACTGGGGAAGTAACTTCCTGGGAAGAAAACTACAAACGTAAATTACAGTTCAGAGAAAATCTTGAATTCTGATCAAACTCCCAACTTCACGAGGAACAAGTTCTTTATCCTCTGTTGGAAAGAGGAAAGATTTGTTGGGAATGGAAACTTCTGGCATAGAAATTCTTGACGAAGATAATTTCTGTTGGGGAGTATAGAAATTCTTAAATAAAAAGAATTCTACTCAGACCACACTGGGGATAACATCGTTGGGAGGTAAAAGATCCTCACTTGGGGAAGAAATAACATCCCAGGATAGAAACTCCATTAGGGATATCTCAACAAAAATATTCTATTACTGGTAACGAAAGAGTTATGACTGGAATTCTCCTGCACACCTCACCTGAGAGATAGGAAACTTGCTCCATTAGGAAAAGAAGAATAGTTCCACTGGGGAAATTGGATCTCATTATATGAAAATCCTCATGTTAGTCATATATAGACCCTCATTGATTCATTTGTTGGTATGCATCTTGTCATACAAGACCAACAATACTTGCAAAACAAAAATTGGGGCGATATGCCCCTGTTTGGAATGGAAAACCTTACTAAAGAATAGACAACTTGAACTATCAATCACTGAGTAAGAACCGCGATGTAATATTGCAACTTCAACATGTCGACTTCGAGGAGAAACGTCACTAAAAAGTGGACTTGAGAAGATACTACAAAAATAAATTGCAGTCCAACGAAAAGGGATCATCTAGACTTTAAACAATTTCTACATTTCCAGGGAGAAAGAATATTCTCCTCCTGTAGAGAAATGAGGATGCTTCACTGGGGAGAAAATATCTTAGAAAAGAAACCCCTTGGTAGACAGATCTTTGTCAAGTAGCAATAGGTCTTTTATTGGGAAGCGACATCTCCCTAGGAAGCAAAATCTCCATCGCGTCTTGTATGAGTAAACAAACCCCAAATGATATTTGCGTTACTGCTCATATCCTACTGAGGATAACAATCCAAAATTCATTTGGGGATAATAACCTTGACTTAGGACAAAGGATATCAGTAACTGGACTTGATTCTCTGATAAGTCGAAAATAACAATCCTGACTTCTCGACATGATTTTCAAATTCATAGGTCATTTAGCTTACGTATGGAATTGATCTGATCAACCCTTAAGGAGGAGAAAATGCCCCTGCATAATTTCTTGCCCCAGTCTGTAAGGCTTTTACAGAAAATTGCCTTGAGAGGACTTTTTGAGATTTATACTATTGAAGACAATATGCCCCAGTGTTATGAACTTTGGAACATGATGTTTAGATAACCAAAATTGGAGATGATTCCAACTATGCTTGAGTGAATGCCCATACATCCTCAAATTCTAGAAAGATTCTCCTCTGATCAACGTATTCTCAGAGAGATTTGTCAAATATTAGTATAACTGCCCCAGTTTGACTGCACTTTGAGGGATAAAATCCCGACTTGAATGCCTCATATTGGCGGAATACCTACTCGACGGAGTATTCGACAAGTTTTCCCCTTGCTCAACAGAATCTTGACAAATATTTTCTTTGTCTCATGCTCACGGCGGGATGAGAAACTTGAGGATTTTCGAAGGCAACATAACCTTAGAGTGGTTGGCTTATGTCTTGAAAGTAGGTTACTTCACAACCATACTACTCGACTTGAACTGCTTCAATCTCTAATCAGATACTTGAAGCAATATGTCCCTTGGGACCAACTGAAAGTAATGCACCGCTGCTTGACAAAGACTCTGGGTGATCGGAGACCCACTTTTGCAATCTATTTCAGATCATTTCTCAAATTGGTATTCTTTTACTTAACAGAGTCAATAGAATATTTGCCCCAGATTAAGACCATTCTAACAAATGATTCACCTTTAAACGGTATCCTGAAGTAACTTGTCCCTTAGGATAATCAAATTTTCATCTGATACTCATTATGCAAGATTGCTTGATGTTTAAGCACTTGCTCATATGCAAAGAATGTTTATTCTAAGAATGGTAATTGTAATGCAAAGCTCATGTTTGTCTTGAAGTTTAAAAACTTGTATCAAAAATATGTTGAAACATCAAAAAGTTTTGTACAAAAGATAGTAAAAAGATGGAGTGATACCAAAAAATTAGCAAGCCTCCTAGGAGTTAGATTACCATATTCTTATTACAGTGTGCTTTCGAATTAACCCATGCTTCAGTTAGGACTTTTAAGGGTTGTAACGTGGCCTGGTTCACGGTTTTAGAAAAAATGATTTAAGGCTCAAAATATTTGGTGCCCACCCATTCTCCGTGATGTTCTCCAGCCCTACATTCAGTTAAACCAATATGAGCACTCATCCCTCAAAAGGAGTTTACCACGGTTGAGGAGAATATGGCAGTCACTCATCTCTTTCATTTTTGGTGTCTGATCACACGACTTTATTCTTTGTGGAGGATATTTATTTGGTAATCCCCTTTTCCTAAATTTTGCCTGGACAAATTCCTTTCGAATTTGACTTTGGAGTCCAGCGGGATGCCCTGACTTTTGCCTAAGCGGCTTGTCTTTTCAAGTTTCAGATTAGAGGGGCTTTTTTCTCTTTCTTTCACACTTTTATTTTGCGTGAATCAGTCATGTAACTTTGAGTCATTTTTTTGACTTGCTGAAAAGGTGTAACTGCCTTGCTGTTTGGTTGACGAGGAATAACCATTATGGTATTGTTATCTTTTGACCTCTTGATGTGCGAGAGATACTCTTTGGGATATCGTTCTCATTGATGTACGTTGCTGGTAGATAAGAGTTAACCATTGTGGTTTTGTTCTTTCTCAACCTTCTGAAGGATAACCATTGTTGTATCCTTTGATGCGTACTCCTAATGAGTTTTGAACACTCAATCGAATTAACTGAAATTCTACCCTTCCCCGGGTTAAATGTGAGGGTTTTTCTTAACATAAAAGAAACTCTTACTTCAAAGCTCAAAGGGGTTGACGAGGGTTTCACTCCCTTATATATCCGGTGTTTGGGGATTGAAACAAGGCCTGTACATCGTCAACAGGGTCCTATTCAAAAGCACACTGTTTGAAATCTTTGGCACCTTATTCATCATCCTCCCTCCAGAGGTTTTTTTTTGCTTTATTTAACAAGAGTTAAGTATCAAAAAGCAAAGGAAAAAATTAATTAGTGAACACGAATGGATTAATTCAAGACAAACATATTCAATGCATTGTGATTAATATTCAAAAATAGGCAAGTTTTGCATACAAGAAAGTACTGAACCAAAACCAGAAAGATTACAAATGAGAATGCAAATGTAATTTGAAAATTCCATGTTGAGGAGACTAGTCTCCGTATGGACTTGTTGCTTCAGAAGATGATCTGGCAGTCTTGATATCTACTAGGTCGACGAAGACTTCAAATCTGACCGGCTGGACCGACATTAATATTCTTTACATCCAGAAGGTCTTGCACATTTTCTTTGAATGGCCTGCAGTCTTTAATGGAATGACCTAGTGCCCCAGTATGGTAATCACATCAAATTCCTTTACCGTATGTGATGAGGGCTTTATCAAGCGAACTTGCATAAATTGCATCACAAAGTATCTTCTACCACAGAGAAGAAATGCCAACCATCTTCTATCACACAGAAGAAAAATCCAGCCGCTGAATTCCTGAGCGTCTCCCACTACACAAAAGAAGCGATGTCTTCTATTACATAGAAGCGACATCCAGCAACCATACCAAAGAATATTCTACTACACAAAAGAGAGTAAACTTCATCTCCTACTTTACAAGAGATAAGTTTTAGAAACCGAATTACGGAGAATCTCCTACTTCACAAAAGAGTCTCCGTCTTCTACTACACAGAAGCAAAATTCAGAAATTGTAACAAAGAATCTTCTACTACACAGAAGAAAGTAAACTTCATCTCCTACTTCACAAGAGAGAAGTTTTAGTAACCGAATTACGGAGAATCTCCTACTTCACAAAAGAGTCTCTGTCTTCTACTACACAAAAGAAAAATTCAAAAACTATAACAAAGAATCTTCTACTACACAGAAGAAATTAAACTCTGAATATAGCATTCGACCTTTGAGGTATTTTTCTTCTATATAACAGCAGATATCCAAGAACACGATATCTTATACTTATTCATCACAGAAGCATCACCCCATCTTATACTTACACATAAGAAGCATCCGACTGAGGAAAAAGAGTATGAAATGGTTTTCCAAACATGGACTGAACCTTGGAAAAGAATCCAAACAAGTACCAAACTTCATAATTCAACCCCTTACGGTATTCAATATCCTAACTAAGTGCCCCAGAATGGCAGACACATCTAGCATTTGTATCGAAATTAGGAGAGAAATTTGTTGGAGGATGACCCAAAGCACGAATCTTAATCAACTGAGTTTCCAACACACGAGGAAGTAACTGGATACAAGGCATTGAGATTGTATCAATCTGCTTCTCAAGCTTTTTCTGTCTCTGCTGGTAAGTTCTACGCCATGGGTTCACTTGGAGACCAGAAACTAGCTGCTAGTAAGAAAATCCGAGAACACGAAGCTCTGGGTGAGACCCACAAAGTATCTCATGATTTGAAAAAATGTCCCATAGGCTGGGGATGAATGACAGCTCTTGTTGCAACAACGTATACAAGATCACTTTTCTTTGCCGACACTGTCTTCAAAACTTCCATACCCGACTCAACTAAATCTACAAATGGTTATTTTCCCCTTGAGGATTTATGACCACAGGCCATTACTTGCATGTCCATGATAAACAACCCCATCTTTTTTTATCGAATTCCCCACAAAGTTGTTTCATAACTTGAATCTGATCACGAAGCGGCGAGAAGTCAATATTGGCAATTCTGAAAAGAAAATACTGAGTTCGAATAAGGATTCCCCATTCTTAGTACCTGCTATGGATGCATGAAGATGAATGAGGTGAGTGAGAGAATCCCTCTTCTGGTGTGATTTGGACACCACAGTCTCCGGATTGATCTCGTCTTAGACCTTGTCTCTGGATGACGTTCCATCTTCAATCGAACGGTCAATTGCCCCAAAATAATATGCGTAGAAGATTCTTTCAGGAGAATAAATGAATGCTTTTCCAAGCGAATCGATATAAACTGCATCATCAGGCATACTACGCCACAAAAAAATAATACAACCTGTCTTCTATCAAAACAAAAGAGACATCCATCTGGCGATAAAGAATGTGGCAATTGGCCAAAATAGGAATTGGTCCTTTGGAAGAGACGCTAAACAGGTGTTGGGCTTTATATTTCAACCCTTTTGTAGTCTTCAATATCAAAACCGGGTACCCCAGAGGGGATGTATCTAGCATGCATATCGTAATCGAAGAGATATTTGTGGGAGGAAGACCTCAAAGATCAGAGCTAGGAAGAACTGGGAATAATAGGATGTAATGCATTGGGCTCGCATCAACATGCTCATCAGGATTCTTGTTTCTTGGATTAAAAGCTTTGCCCCATGAATTCACTTGGGGAATGAAGACTAGCTCTTGTTGAACAAATTAGGGAACACAAAGTTATGGAGGATACCCCTGATTAAAAAGTCTGATGCCCTGGTGTGGCAACCACATCTGACGTTGGTCAATAAGAGTGAAGCACTGATATAAGATTACATATTAAATGGGAACCATCTGCTGATAAGATGTTCTAAGAACTCAGGATTGCGTAGCACTCCATGGTTGAAAGCAATTTCCAAAAGATGAGGAGAAGAGAGAATCTGCTGTGACAGTAGGTGCGAGATTGTTGACATCATTATCAGATCTTTCATGACCTGACTTATATGAGTCCTTAATCAACTATCTTTCTTCTCGAAGAAATTTCTGACCGCAGTCCAAAGCTTGCATGTATACCACACGGAGTTATTCCCTAACTGATCCCTAAATATGTGGAGCAAGAAATCAGGTTGAACCTCTGAGGAGAGCACCATGTCCGAATAAGAATCCCCAATCTTCGAGTACCTGTTATGGATGAATGAATATACATGGGATGCATGAACAAATGCCATGTCATGTTCCGTCATTTCCAAGGAATTTACATGCTTTGATTTTGATTTTACGTAAGTAAAAGATGGAAAAGTTTGGCACAAGGCTTACAAATATGATTCCTTGGAAATAACAGAACATGTATGTTAAGTATGTGATTAAACATGTTATGTATGCGAAGGCATGAGATCAAAGTTCAATTATTCCATCACTTCTGAATATGATTGCTGCGAGTATTCTAAATCATATAAATATCACCAGATCAGAGGTCTGCCACAGCTTCTGCATATATGTGAACTAAGTACTATGTAGATCACTGATTGTACGAGATCAACGCTTCTGGAACTGGAAACCGTTGAGCCTTTTCTGAACATGCTGGGAATACTAAGATCGAAGTACTGGCTGAACCTCCAAGTATACAAATCAGGAACTCAAAAAATAAATCTGAGAACCACATAGTCACCAACAGAATATATCATCTGAATAAGTCACCAACAAAAATCCAGAACATAACCATTAGAACCAATAGTCATTGTCTGATCATAGCCACTATCTGAACATGAGTAACCATTTGAACATAGTCACCAACTGTACCTGTAATAAGAATTCCCTCCCTGCTCACGGGTGAAGACTAGGTCAGGGTAAGACAATGGTAACTCGAAAATCACGGTTCCGCCTGAAAGTGCTATAGGCTTACCCACAGACGTGGGTGCCGATAGTAATTCATTTGAACCTCATCCGAGCGTGTCATATAACATGACTGCACTAATCGGACCACGTCCTATAGTCGTCATTCCCCCACTCTATTCCTAGGTGTCCTAGTGCACTCTGGCCTAGGTACTGGGTCTTTTACCTCAATAGTAACACCCACCCAACATGGAAAACCAAAATTCAGCTCAATAGATAACCAATATGGAAAGCAACAAAATGCAATGCAAAATTATGCTTAGATAAACATGTACAAATGAGTAAACTGAAAGCATAAAAATAAACACCCAAAGAAAAGAAAACAAGAGCTAGGAGCGACTCCGGGATGGACCAACATTTGGTCGACCTATCCCCAGTGAAGTCGCCAGCTGAAACAACCAGTTGAAAATCATCAAACAATGAAGTCGCTATCAAACGTCTTTTATCCCACATGTAGGAAAGGTAAACATCGAGAAAACCTGAGAAGGGAGAAGTCACAGTCTTGCGACCGAGAGATAAGGGTAAGGGAGTCTGTTACGCGAGGGAAAGGTATTAACACCCCACACACCCATAGTACTCTATGGTATCCATCATTGTTGTCTATATTATGGGTGTGTTTAATCTATACTTACTATTTATTGCTTCTAAAGGGAGAATGCATGCAAAATAAAGGGGAAAAGAATGTAGGGAAAATAAAATTGTGCTCGTTCGGGACCTACCCCGATGCCTACGTATCCCTATTAAGGAATCAGAGCAGCCGTAGTTCGGCTGATATGTTTTTGTTGGTTTGTATTTTTTTAATGAACAATATTAATTTCTCCTTCCGCCGCAACTCGACCTTTGGAGACTTACGCATCAACACAAAAGTGAATTAACATGCTCTTTTGAAAAAGTTTTGAAAGGAAGGCTCGAAGGAAAAAAGAGTTTGTATTGGGTGGTGTTTTTGCTTGTAAATAACAACTATTTGATCTAAAGAGAGAGATGTTAGCCATTTATCTACTTATCTGTGAAATGAGTCTTTGAGAATTGAACCATACTTATACTTGAGATGAAGAGTAATAAGATCGAGAAGAAACCCGCTTATCATTTCCAATACTAAGCAAAGGCATGATTCTCATCAGTAGTTTTAAAGTGTCTTGAATTTTGAAAGAAAAAGAAGTTTTTTGTTTTAGTGCAAATGCAACGGGGAAGAAAAGTCACAGGAAGACTAACCTATTTCTAAACCTAATTTTATCATGCGTTGTTAAACCTAAGTCAAGGATGAAAGGGAAACGTCTACCTAATGTTAGCATGCATATGGTTTGCGGTAAAGCCCGGTTTCTCATGATTTCTAGAAAAGAAGTAAAGTGCGAAATGAGATAGACAAGGGAAAATACCAAACGGATATCGATCCGTAGAGAAGCGTATCAAAACAAAGAAACCCGACCATCTTCGCGACAGCTTCACCAATCCAAGAAAAGAGTCAGAAATCAAACGCTCGGAATAAGTGTTGAAGCATCATCGATGTGAAAATAAATCACAATCAAAATTTCAAGCGTATCCGCATATCGCATAATAAACCTGCATAAGACTTAAATCTCAACAAGCAAAGGTTAATCATGAATCTCAAATAATCGGATGATCCCGATTTAATTCCTAAAAATAAAAATCGAAATCTAACAAATTTTATTGAATTTTATTATTTTTATTGTGTGAATAAAATTCAAACAAAACAATTATCATATTTATTTAAAAGAAATTACTAAGCTCAGGGGGTATGAACCAGTAATCCAGGGGTTTGCTGAAGAAATTAGGCGCTAGGCCAAATCTGCAATGTCTAATAACCAAAATTTTATTGTTCAGTGGCTTTCAAATAAAAAAAAATCTTATGGGGTTGTGCGGCAACGAAATATTCCCTGGCCCAGCTGATTCAGTCCTCAAGTACCAATATTATCCAACTATACTTCTTTTACTATATAAAAGATTAAAAGAAAAATAAAGAAATGAAAAAAAAAACAACAACATGAAACGGTGTAGTTTCGGTGGATTAGGGTTCAAAATGCTTGTGATTGTCCAGCTTCAACCGTTCTTCTTCTCCGTGAAACACGAGCGGCGCCATTTTCTTCTTTCCGCCATCTTCTTAATCGACAGGGGTGACTCCTCTCAAATCTATTCCGCGGTCCTCTCCTCATCTTCTCTAACGGATCATCAACAGATTGTCGCTGTTAGCTTGGCTCTTATTTTATGCATTCTCTGCCCAGCCTTCGTGGACCTGCTCTATTTATTCAACGATCTTCTTCAACTTCACTTCTTCGTGACACTGATATATATTTCACTGCATTCTTCACTAACTCGAATGAAAAAGAACGCATCTAATGCAAGGAATGTCGGTCAGAGACGCTCCAACGACTCTTCCAACCGAAGGAGATGGAACTCTAAATTCACGAACTCAATGGCTTAGGTACGCTCTAATCTTTGATTCTGGCTTCTTAGTTTTCTCTTCGATTTCTTCTGTTTTCTTGCTTAGTCTTCTGAACGCATTATCGTTTTTGTTGCTATGATGCATTGCGACACAGGTTGATGAGCGAAGTTCTTTACGATGTTGATTCGCCGATGGTGCAGATTGCAAACCGAAGGCTGGAGAATTAATGACGAAGTTACGTTGTTAGCAGAGGCGATAAAGATGATGAAAGATTGTTGAAGATGATAAAATGAGTGCTTTTGATGATGAAGATGGAAGAGAGTTCATAGATTGAAGGCATTGAAAAGGTTCTGAGAGAGAGGACTGGAGGTCCAAAAGAAAGAGGGTTGAAGCTGATAATTATCTGATTTCAGAGAGAACCAGAAGGTGAGCTTTCTCTGTAGTTTTTTTTTTGGTTTTATTCTGTTAATGAATCCCTGAGTTTTTCCTGGTTCTCCTCTGTGAGTGATAATGAAGGTCAAGGAAGAAGAGAGATGAATTTCCGAGAAATCTTCAGATGAAGATCGACAGGATGTTGTAGAAAAAACTCCGAGAGTGTTGAAGTTGTTGATGGAAGTTGAAGAAGGTTGAAAATGAATATGTTATCGAAGTGTGAAAGTTGGAGATGGAAGAGAGAGTGTTGAGGCTTTGCTGATAATATAAGTGCATAATAGGTTATGGAGAGAGAATTGCAAGGTGAGTTCTGCTAATTTTCTCTGGTTTTTAGGAATGAATCCCCCTTTTTCTTTTTCTGTTAGCAAATCTGTTATATGGCAATGAATGAATAATTTATCGATTCTAAGTTTTGTGGATATATGGTTTGATGGAAAATGTTTGTTAGGTTTCTGTTAGAAAGTTAGTTGCCAATTGGTTACAAGTCAGTTGGATTGAAATTCTGTTATGGGCTGCTACTAGTTCTTTTATGCTTCTGTTTTGAAAAAAAATGTTAGATAATTCTATTTTGGTTTTTCTGTTAGGGGATGCGGTTAAATTCAGTTGGAATTTGTTAGAGCTGTTAGAAAATAGCAAAAATATGCTAGATTTAGTTTGTTAGAAAATCAAGTTTAGAAGTTGGTTTTGTTGCAGGTTGGTAGTTAATTGGACTGTTTGCTTTTGATATTTATGAAATTATATTTTTGATTTAGTTAAATGTTGCGAATTTAGAAATTCTGTTACAACTCTGTTTTTTGGTAGTTAGAGGGTTGTTGTAGATTATGGTTAAGCTGGTAAGGGAATTAGTTATTTTTTGTTCTGGTTTTGGTTAGAAACCTGTTATACAATGAGAGTTAGTTTGGTATTTGGTTATGATGAGTTGTACCTGTTAGTTATTTCCGGATAGGATTCAGTTATAGGCTAAGCAAAGTTAGTTAGGTTAGTTTTTTTTATGGGTTGGTTAAGAGATTAGGAAGTAAAGAGTTGGCTGTTTTTTGTTTGGTTTTATTAATTTAATACAGGGCTGAACTGGTAATGCAGGGCCAAGATTTGGTCGCGGGGGGGAAGCCCGAGCACATTCAGGCCATCGAGCTTCTTTCCATTGAAGCCAAGGCATGCTGATAAAGACAGGTACGAAGCAGTAGATGCGCATTTTGGTGGAAGCATGGAGTTTTGGCATTAAGAATTTAGAGCTTTAGGCTTAGAAACATAGAACCAAATTCCCTGTAATTAATTCTTTTTGTATACTCCAAGCATGTAATGGCACCATGTACTTGTAAATTGTAATAGGATAAACCTTGTAAGCAAATTTATTCCATCTTGACTTTCTAGTCTGAGCTTCTTTTCTTTTCCAAACTTTAAACTTATTTCAAGTCTTGAATGATAAGAAGTTGGTTTAAGCATGATTTTGTAATAAGCTACATGACACCTTGAACTTGTATTTGAACTTGAGCGACGAAATGCACTTGAATGGATTCATATGTATTTTTAATTGGATTTGAAGAACCTTGTTTAGAATCTTAAATGATGTTTGATTATTTGAATGGACTCGGATCAATATTTGAATGATGAATTCCAGGATGTTTGAATCAAGTTATGTATCTTTCATAGTTCCTCTATAGTTGAACTCCAATTATATGCTTGAAGTAATATTGTCAATCAAAATCTTCGCTCTATGTTATCAATAATGCAAGTGAATCCAATACTTGCACTAACCATGACGCTTTCCTTATAACTCAAAACAAGATCTTGAATCAATACTTGGATCTTAATCAAATGTTACATCGTGCTTGAATTTCATAGAAAAAATCGGATTCAATGTTGAAGTTCATATTATCCACACCTTGCACTCCAAGCCAAAGGCACCTCTTTGAATTGACGAAATGTGGATCCTCAATAAATCTTAGTTCACCCCTTGTATTGATCCTTGACGAATCAATTTTGATGCCATAGAGAATCCATGGACCAAAATCTTAAATCATACCAATTGATCTCTTGGTAACACTGAATTCAGAGCCCACATGACTGAACATTTATCAATGAATGAAAACCCTGATTTTTAATGAAATTTTCCTTTTCTGAACCAATATTTCTTTTCCTTTTTCCATACCATTATTCAAATGCAACTTGAATGCCTAACACATATTAGATGAAAGTTCAAGGGAGACCTTGGTCCAAAAGTTAATTGTTCAAACTTACTTTAACCGAAGTCAAAAGATTTTATCCACGTATCTTGAACTTGGTCCCTGATTACACATCTCAAGGTTTCATAAGAGCTTGTAAGCTCATCAACCCGGTATGCCATGTTGAACAAAACCCTGCCTTGAATGCCTTGAACCTTGAATTACTTTGCATGAATTCTTCCACGAGAAGCCTACTTTAATCCAAATCTACTCGCATCGCAGATAACAAATGACAATGATGAGGACAATAATTGCCTTGGTTAAGGAGAAGTCCACGAATTCATACCTTAGGTCATGAACAACGCTTCACAATTCAATCCCCATCCCTTAGCGATCGGTTATTTCAACTTGAAATTAGTGTCATAAGGAACATCTTACAGATGGAAGATAAAGTCTGAATCACAGAAGAATTCCCTTTACGTGAAACCCTAGTCGCGCAAATGAAAATCCCAGCACTTGCCAAGACTGGATAAAGACAATTATATCTTGAAGAGAAAGAAATGCTATTAACCACACCTCACAATCTTGATTCCTTGGTTTAGATGCACAGAGGAATATCCGGATGAGACATCTTTGAACCATGATTTAACAAAACCTAAATTGATTAACTGAAGAGTAGATGAATGTCATGTCATAGTCATTAATCCTAGTCAAATGATAAGCATACTTATATGAAGATATGCCATGATTCGAAGCCCACATATGCTAGGTCACGCTCTGGAGTTCTTGACCAGAATGACCTACAACCAGTTGTTCATCAGAAGATATTAGCCCTGTAACTTGGTGGAGAAGAAGTCCAAAAATGAGCCTGAACCAAAATCTTAATTCCAAAACCTTGTACATCGAGAAGATCCCGGATAATCAAACTTATTCAACACATACACCTCAAATCATTTGTAAACCCTAGCTCCCTAACTGCTGATCTTTTGAACCTCGAGCGATCTATTTTATGAAAAATGCGTGTTATGCACATGACCCATTGGAATGATACAGATGCATGCAAAAGTCTAAGCCAGCATAAAAGTGCAATTAGGAGGGTAAATTTTGGGGTGTAACAGTGCTGGGATTTCTTAAATTTCCTTGACTTTATCAGGGTCAACTTCAATTCCTTTATGGCTAACAATGAAACCCAACAATTTCCCTGATTGAACACCGAAGGTGCATTTATTTGGATTCAAGTGGAGACGATACTTCCTCAAACACTGAAATAGCTTCAACAAATCTTCTATATGCCCTTCTTTAGTCTGGGATTTGGCAATCATATCATCAACATATACTTCAATTTCCTTGTGCATCAGATCATGGAATAGGGTTGTCATAGCCCTCTGGTACGTCACACCAGTGTTCTTCAATCCGAAAGGCATCACTGTGTAACAGAATGTTCCCCAGGGTGTGATAAACGTTGTTTTTTCCATGTCTTCTAGAGCCATTCTTATTTGATTATACCCGGAAAATCTGTCCATGAATGAGAATACTTTGAATTTTGCTGTGCTATCCACTAACATGTCGATGTGAGGCAACATAAAATCATCTTTTGGACTAACTTTATTTAGATCTCTGTAATCTACGCACATGCGGACTTTTCCTTCTTTTTTAGGTACTGGGACAATATTGGAAATCCATTGAGGATACACTGACGTCACGAGAAAACCAACATTAATCTGCTTTAGAACCTCCTTTTTGATCTTTACTGCCATATCTAGGCGAGTTCTTCTCAACTTTTGTTTAATTGGCGGGCACTCTGGCTTCAACGCCAAACGGTGCTCGAAAATATATGTATCTAAACCAGGAATATCTTGGTAAGACAAAGCAAAAATATCCACATACTATTTCAACAGCTCAATCAACCTGCTCTTCACATCAGGATGCAGTGATGCTCCAATCTTGACTTCCTTTGGATCTTCTTCTGAACCCAAATTGATTACTTCCAAAGGCTCTTTATATGGCTGAATGGTATTTACCTCGTGCTCAAGCAACCGTGAGACCTCTTATAGAATCTCATCATAATCTTCTTCTTCAGCCCAATACATAGGACATTCAAAGTTGGGAGAGGGTGCAGGGTCATTGTATTCAACAGGTTTTTTAATTAATCTGCACATATGATTTATGATTGCATTTAGAAACTGACACATATAACAAATGATCATGCAGATTAAATTTCAGTTATTATTTATTTTGAAAGGTTTTTTTTATTACCATTTTCCGAGTAAAAGCAGAAAAATAAAGACATAATTTAGGAAACAAAGACAACTTTTATTATTGATCTTAAGAGTCACAGCAACCAGATAAGCCATGCGACATTAATACTTCCACCTCGGGAAGAGTGAAAGCTTTTCAAAAGAAAGATTAACAAATCAAATTACTTTGAAACATGTATGCCAGAGGGAACATCAATGGTGATCCAGTTCTGAACCCTGAGTCTGTGTGTCACATGATTCGGCATTTCCTACTCTGCTTCATCCTCCACAATGGTGTTAATCCTGGAAATAGACAGATGAAGGTAGCCTCCTCTACAGTAAATGTCTTGATACCTGCCTACAGCAGACTTCGGCTTCATGCCCTTACCTTTGTCATTCTTCGAAGAGAACCCTAAGCCAGTTCTGTTCTTGTTTACAGATGGATCCACAATTCGTCCCCAAACTTCACTATAACCATTATGCACAACCTGTTGTGCATCCTTCAGCGAAACCATGTAATTCTCATTTCCTCTTATGTTATCAATGGATAAGGCTTGGAAATGGGTTCCAACAGCAGCTTCATCCGCTTCTACAATACTGAAAGAGGACAAATGAGATATCAACAATGCCTGCTCCCCATTTATGATCACTACCTTCCCTTCACGCATGAACTTTAGCTTCTGGTGTAAAGTTGAAGTGACAGCCCCTGCTACATGTATCCACGGCCGTCCTAGCAAACAGCTGTAAGCGGGAACAATGTCCATGACCTGGAAGGTTATTTGAAACAAATGTGGTCCTATATGGATAGGTAAATCCACTTCACCGATGACAGATTTCCTTGACCCATCAAACGCTTTCACAATGATACCACTAGGGCGCATAGGCATTCCTTGATATTTCAAATTCATAAGGTTATTTCTTGGTATAACATTCAATGCGGATCCATTATCAATCATCACATTGGATAGCGAATCATTCTTGCAGTTCATAGAGATATGGAGGGCCAAGTTGTGATTCCTCCCTTCATCTGGTAATTCATCATCGCAAAAATTCAAGTTATTACACGATGTAATGTTTCCTATTACGCTGCTGAATTGATCTATTGGCATATCACTCTCCACAAAAGCTTGGTCTAGTACCCTCATCAAGGATTCTCTATGAGGAGAGGAGTTCATCAATAAATCCAAGATGGATATTTTTGAAGGAGTCTGCAGTAGCTGATCTACAATTTTGTAGTCGCTCATCTTAATTATATTCAAAATATCATCTACTTCTTTCTCTAACGTAGCTCCGCTAGTCTCTCCCGTAGCCTTCTTAGGTTCATCATTCTCAGCAACTTTCTTTCCACCATCAACATCTCTCCGAACAACCGGTGCAAACACACGACCGCTATGGGTCACCCTGCTATTTTCGGCTATATTTCCAACATCAGGCATTGGCTAGATGGGAACCTCCACACTGTCCTCCAAGATTTTAGCATTGTATTTGTAAGGCACAACCTTATCTGATTTGTAGGGGATTGGACCTGGAAAACTAATTACCAATGGGGTAACAGCTGGCTTGCTATGATACTCCACTTCAAAATGGGCGGGTGCACAAAAACAAGGCACAATGACGTTTACCCCTTCTTCAACATAATCGGTCATTAATAAGTCATTTATGGAAAACAAATCTTCGTCTGAAGAGAAATACTCATCTGCGGAGGCATACTCTTCATCTGACTCTTCTTCCATTAAACAAACCTCAACCATATTAACCTCATGATAATCATCCCTCTGACCTTGTGATCTTGATATTTCCATCGTCTAACAACAACTGAACACCATTCTTCATGAATGAACATCCTCGGGGGTCTCGACCATAAACTATGCAAGATCCATATTGGTGTTCCACCTGACCAGCCGTATGGCAGAAGGTAGCATGCAACTGCACGAGATCCTCATTCATATCCTCCACATCAAAAATTCTGAACTCACCATGACATCCAGAAACCATGTTCACTTCCTCTTCATACTCTACCCTAGGCCTGATTATGTGGATGAGGCCCTCATCCACCATCTCTTATAAATCAATCTTTTTCTTCTTGCAACCCTGTATGTTTGTACTGCAAATAGCACAACCAGTATGGTCATGCGTGTAGTAGCTAAATTCACAGAGGTCTGCATGCATTTTCACCAAATCTCCTCTAACTAGATTAATATCAAAAATCCGGATGTCGCCTGGACACCCGGCCACCATATTCACAGCATTTACTCCCCCATGCTTGGGTATATGACTATCTTTCACATTAGGTCCCACATCCTTGAAAGATAAAACACCAGACTTTACCAATTTCTACACCTCAGTCTTCAACGGATAATAATTCTCAACATTATGCCCTGGTGCTCCTTGATGAAAAGCACATGTTTGGTCTGCCTTGTAATACCAAGGCAATGGTGATGGTACGGCGAGAGGTGGTCGTGTCTATATCAACTTCTTCTGAATCAATGCTGGTAATAGCTCTACATAGCTCATGGGAATAGGATCATAACTCTCCCTTCTCTGATTATACCCTTGATTCCCCTGCTGGGATAGTCTTTGATAAGCAACGGTAGTCGGAGCGACATTCATAACAGGAGTAACTGAGGCGACTTGCTGATGACGCTGATAATTCCTTCTAGGAGCGTTTACCCTCCTCTCTTGTATAACAACATATGCATCCCCTTCTTTATTCTTGGTAAACCCATAAGATGGATTCTTCTCACCTCCAGATCCTTCACTCTTCGTCAAACGTCCTTCTCTTACAGCCTCTTCTAAGCGGATACCCATTCATACCATCTCAGTAAAGTAACTTGGTGCACTTGCTACCATCCTTTCATAGTAGAAAGCACCCAACGTCTTTAAGAAAATACTAGTTATCTCCTTCTCTTCCATTGGAGGAATCACTTGGGCGGCTACCTCACGCCATCTCTGTGCATACTCTTTGAATGATTCCCTGTCATATACCACTTCAATGCAACACCAGTCAAACTATCCTAAAAAAAGTGAATCAGCAGACGCTGATCATTAGTATGGGTAGACATTCTCCTCACGTACATCACCAGATGATCACGAGGGCAAGTGTTGTCCTTATACTTCTCAAACTCCGGGACTTTAAACTTAGCAGGTACCTTAACATTTGGGACCAAGCATAGCTCATTCACATTCTGCCCAAATAGCTCTTTCCCCCTGAGGGCCTTCATCTCTCTCTGCATCTTGTCAAACTGCTCTTGAAAATCATCCATTCTGTCATAAAGACCCAAGTCTTCACTCGGTGGAGGGAAAGGATGACACACATCATCATTAACAAACGGAACCATATTCACCGAAGGAGGCGCAACAGGAACAACATGCACCACGGGAGGTGCTGGAGTAACAATAGTCTGAACCACTAAAGTATCTTGAGGCCCAAGATTGAAACCTTCAGGTGCAAAATTCTCTAGCATTCCCCATGGATAACCTTGAGGCATACGGTTTTAAACAATAGCCGGAGTAGTAGATACAGGAACAATCAGAGCTTTAGTATTTGCCCTTGTTGGTTGGGGTTGAACACTCGGTGGCTGATTCTGAGCAGCCACTAGAGCTTCCATCAGAGTAGTCATATTGGATATGCTGGCCTTCAAAGTAGAAACTTCCTCACGTAGCTCGCGATTCTCTTGTTCTAAGTTGTCCATCTTCTTTTTGAAATTAGCCCGAGTGTTGTAGTGATGAGTCAGCTTGCTGAACGAAGTAAAGAAGCTTGGTAAGACACCTGGATATGCATAACAAATGCAATAAATATGTGCAATATGATGCATGATATGCAATTCATATGATTATTTTTACTTTGTTATTTAATATTTCAAGGGATTTAAAGTTTATAGACATATTGCAATCATCAAAGTAATAGCGCTTTTGAAATATTGAAATTTTTTTTATTATAATAACTCCAAAATGGATTACAAGTTTCAATGATCCCAAGTACAAGATGAAAATAAAATCTAAAATCCTGAGAAAAAGAACTGATGGAGAACAATCTGTACACTGGTGCTTCCCTGTGAGCCTGACAATCTAAGCCTTCAACCTCTGGTTTTCTTCCGTATATCTGATGGAAATCTCCTTCCAATCATCTGAATCGGGAAGTGAGTGATCATCACCTGATTAAGTACCAGGAGAAAATAAATCCCCTTGCCTCTCCATAGACTCTACCGCTCGACTCTCAAGGATCTCAATCAAGTCGTCTTTCTTCTTCAAGTCTGCTCTATAGGAAATCTCTAAAGTTTGGCACTTGTTCTTCTAAGCATCCTTTTCCTGTTGCATCCTGACCAAAGCAAGCTGTAGCTCTTCTAGATCATCTAATAGGGGAGGAGTGGTCTTCATAAACAGATCATGCATAGGTGTTTCCCAGGAATATGACATCTTCAACTGGATAGCTCTTGATCAGATCCGTTGAAGATATGGCTCCAAAGAAACAACACACCTAGGTCCCAAATCCTTCTTACTTTTCTTATGAATGTGACGCCAGGCCTTCGTAATCTGCTCCCTAGTTTCCCTATGGTCTTCTCCTTCCTTCAGAAAGAAACTACTTAAATAAATACTATTCGGTTTATCCCTTATCAGATAACCAAGCTGTCGCCGTGCAAGAACAGGGTTATAGTTATTTCATCCCTTTGTACCAAGAAGAGGTACATTGGGGAAAATACCACAACTGTCAATAATCTCTATATCCTGGTAAACTCGATGATACCAATCAATATCTGAGTGAGTAAGTTCCATGATCTTAGGAGCCCAACGGGATTCCTTCTTGACATCCCAAAAAGAATCAGATAGAGGCATATGAGAGATAAACCACTGGTACAACAGAGGCGTGCAACAGATAATCATCCCCTCATGATAAGAATTCCGAAGATGGATAGAGTAATAAGTATCACCCAACAGTGTAGGAACTAGGTTTCCAATCATGAAGATCCTGATAGCGTTAATGTCAACAAACATGTCCACATTAGGAAATAAGAACAACCCGTAAGCAAGTAGAACAAAAATGGCCTCAAAAGCAACTGTACTCTTCATTCTGGCAAAGTAACGAGCTTTCTCCAATAAGAACTGAGCTGGTAATCCTCTAATCCCCCCTTTAGTAGTCATATGGGTTTCCACCTCAGACTTCCCCAGGTGAATCAAGGCAGCAATCTCATGTGGTTTTTGCTCACCCTTCAAACCAGTAAAAGGAAGACGATCGGTAACAGGTAAATCTAACAGATAAGAATACTCCTTAAGTGTAGGCATCAACTGATAGTCGGGAAAAGTAAAGCAATGATACATCAGATCATAGAACTGGACCACGGTCGATAGAATACCCTCCTTCATCTTAAGCTTCATGAGAGGAATAATGGACCCATACTTCTTCCGAAAGTCTGCAGAACACTCGATCTCTGGGATTAGACTGATCAACTCATCTACCTTGGGATCCTTGAAACTGTATTTCCTGGTCTTTCTCTTTCCAGAATCTATGGTTAAAAGTACCTAAGATATTCACAAATAGTCAACCTTTAAAATCCCTTGAAATTAGATTTCTCCAAAAGATGCTTATGAGTGCATGGATGCATGATGCAGCAATCACACACAAGATCACACATATAGGTTTCATAGGTTCAACGTCACGAGCATGAGGTTGAAGGTACTACCCATAAGGTATTGGTATAAAAGTTATCACCTGCCGAACAAGGTTCTAGAGGTTCCCAGAGTCTACATCCTTCCTTCGGATATTACCAACTTACCGATTAACTCGGTAATTAGTAATATTCTCAAGAAAGACTCGTTCGATCGTAGTATCGCGTGACAACCATTTCCAGATTACTCCGTCATAGCTTCCTCACTACACCTAAAAGGCCAAGATGGGTTTGGTATTCTACGGTCCTCAGTTTTAGCAGGCTCCTAGGTCGAAAGCAGTGCGTCTTCCCGATTACTCAGTAAACGACACTACAATCAAAGGGGCCTCCACTGAGTGGGGGATCTCATGCCTCATTTTTTGAGATTACTCCCTCAAAGTTAACATGACTATACCGCCCGTCCTATCTTAAAGTTCTCCCAAGTCCGGGTATAGGACTTATGAGTAATCACCAAGCACCCTGAAAACCAGGAAAATCTAGACAAACATATATACAACATATAACACAAAAAAAAGTAATAACACATATACATATATAAATAAAGATAGGCTTAACCCACTTAGGGATGGACCATCAAGAGGTCAATCTTTCCCCAGTGAAGTCGCCATTTTTCTATAGCGGTAGAAATGTTCATGACTAAGCCATTGGATTGACTAGACTTTATACAAATCAAAATAAAAATCACCACCGTGCTTTATTGTTTCCAAAGGAATGGGAAAAGAGAGAATAACCCAAAAGGAGGGGGAAAGATTCAAGGTAAGAGGGTTGGTTATGCAAAGGAAAGGTATTAGCACCCTAAACATATATGGTACTCCATAGGAGCCTCTTTGTAAAATCTGTATATTTTGGCTATAAAAAATGTTGTATATAAAAACTTGATGGTGGAGGTGAGGAAAGAAGTATATTTATTTTATAATTTTTGCACCCTCCGCGGTTGCGAACCTTTAGTTCCTATGTACCACCTTTCATGCAATAGGGGATCAGGGTACACGTAGTTCCTCTTTTAAAAATTTGAAACACAAATGCGTTGGTTAATTTTATGAGATAAAACATCATCGTCATTGTCCGTGTGGAAAACATACCTACTACCCACAATCATGAGAAATGAGAATTTGGATCATCTCAAAGTGGAGGATATGGCTTGGATTTTAAAATCAACAATGCCTCACTCAACACCCAAGTGGAAAATATCTCTCTTCACTACATATTGTAGAAGTATAGTTGTTTGCATCACTATAAGGATTGACAAGAGTCTAATATTTTTGAGAAAATTTTAAATATAAAAAGCCAAAATGGCAAGATGGTTTGAAATGAGATTAATTGACTTTTAGTCTTCTCACAAAAAATGTCAAGGTATCATTAAGTTGATTGGGGGCTTATTTATGAAAATGTTTTGAAAATACATGGACCTAAGTCCAAGTTTATTATGAAAATAGTTCAAGTTTCAAAACAAGAATAGTTTTCAAAAGGAGGAAGAAGATTTTGAAATTAAAGAAGATGGGAGGAGAAGAAGAGACTATCCTAAAGCATAAGGTAAAATCTAGGGATAAGAACCACTTAACCAACAAAAGGAAAATACTTGACATTATGAGCCAAGATAGAATTCCAATTCTTTGGATTGAAACCAAGCAAGCAAAGATACTAGACCTCTTGTGAGAACCAAACTTCAAGTGTATAAAGTCTTCACAAAAATTGGGCAGAGTAACAGCTGTATACGGGTGAATTCCAGATTACAAACAGAGTGTGTAATCACAAAAACCTGCACACAAAAACAAACAAGCAACCCAATTTCTTGAGGTGAACCTCAAGAACTCCTGACAAAATAATCAGATAAGGTCACAAAGACTCCAAGATAGGCCAAGGTTTCTAATTCCAAGTCCAAGAAAAGTCACATGCTCCATAATGCCAAGGATAGTAACCAAATAGTCCAAGTACCATTAAAGATTTTTTAGGGTTTATGTTGATTATTAAGTATCTTAAGAATGGAAAAGAAAAGGTCAAGTGAGCAAAGTAAAAATGGCAAGAAATTAAATGCTCAAATGAGCAAAGATGAAAATGGCATGAAATGTAAATGCTAAAAGTAAATGGTACATAAAGCATAAAAAAGAATGAAAGCATAAGGTAAAACAAGTCAATAATTAGTGGTTAGTTGGATGACCATCTTGAAGCTTGCATTTGGAACTCATTAGAGGATTGGTAGAACCAAAGCCTCCACAGAACAAGTTGAATTTGCTTTTTGTCAAGTATATCATCCATTTGGAATTCTCATAAGTACCATTTAATGATCAACAATGTTTAAGTGATCAGTGTTGACAAAAGGTGTTGTAGATCCATTAGAGGATTGGTAGAACCAAAGCCTCCATACAATGAACCTCAAGGTTATTGGATCAAAGAGATCAAATTAATATACTTGGGCTTGAAATCATAAGTTTGGGCCACGAATGATCATTTATTCGAATCGAAACAAAATTTAGCGTTATGTTAAGCAATCGTAAGTGGACTTATATAGAAGTCGCACCTATTTTGCGGCCGGTCAATGGCAATCTATGCACCATTTGTTTTGAGACATGATATAGAGATTATGCTCCAACAACATCTAGTGCAATAAGAAGGGGATGGGATGAAGAGGGATGGGGAAAAATATACAAACCACATTTGAATTAAATTTTAATCAAACTATTATTAAAATCATTCATCAATTTTTGTGGAGTTAAACTCAACACCATGGATCCAATCATGTTAATAAAGTTCATGATCCAAAATCTAACCCAAGATCAGCCAGAAGATAGTCACAAAATAAGATCACATTTTAATATACATAAAAGGGTTTAAAAATAATGTTTAAAAATAGAAAATAAAGAGAAAAATATACACTATGTTCAAATTAATCAAGAAATAAAAAGTAATACCATAGAAAAACCAGAAAAAAGGCTCAAATAATTTTACCAATTTTTTGGTAATTTTTTAAAGTCAGAAACTATTTTTAAAATTAAAATAAATGGGTAAAATAAACAACAAATGGTAAAAAATAGTAAAGTCAGAAACAAAAATAAAACAAAGTCACCAATATTTGTCACAATATCATTGGATCATTCCATAATTTTTTCAGAATTTTAAAATGTATAAAAGTATTTTTAAACATTTAAAACAAATCAAATAAGTGTAAAATTTATAAAAAAAATACCAAAACACAAAATTAAATTGTGAAAAAATAAAAATAAAAAATAGAATAATCAAAAATATTTTTCAAAATTATTTCAGATTTTTTTGACTAAAAACGAATTTTCTATGATTTTTAAAATTTAAAACAATCAAAATATAAAAATCAGAAAAAGAAAATAAAAGTAAAATATGTGGACCATTGGATGAGAGTCAAAACGCGTTAGTAATCAAATCCAAGGGATCTAGCGCGCTGTGCATATCATGGTCATTAGTGAATATTATACAAAATAATTAATTAAATCAGGATTTAAAAAATATAGATGGCGCGCCTTCATTGGTTGGAAGATGACACGTTGGTCATCTTCAACCTCCAGCCATCACGAATTACAGGTCTCTCAAACTGTAAAATTAGAAGCTCAGACCTATGCCATTCGCTTCGTCTCTTCAAGGCAGAGACAACCACACCCTCGCGCCAAATTTATATAAACTGTAGCTCAAGCAATTTGGAAGGAAAGTTTTGAAAAGGGATTTGAAATTTCATGGTCAAAACATGTTTCCAGTAAAAGGTAAGTGTTGCAACTAGAACCAAGGCAATGAGAGCAATACAATGATATCAGAGTTTTGAAGAATTGATGAAGAAATCTACATATTCAAGTTGAGTTGCAGAGCTCTGAAACTGGACTTCTATGGAGCAGTATAGGGCACGATTCTTGAATGTAATTATGTGTTTAGCTTTAGGGAAGATCAAGGAAGGTGAATTGATGGAAAAATTGGATTAAAAAAGGCTCGAGAATGAATTTTGAAGTCACAGAAAATTAAGTTATGGCGCAAGTTTGGCAGGGTGATTCTGGCTATCCAAGCTTGGGAAATTGAATGGGATAGTTCATGTATTTATAGGAGAAGTGAATGGGATCAAAAGGAAGATTGAATGATGCGTTTTGGAGGGAATTCGTGCAAACCTGATGCACGAGTGAAGTGTGATCCAAACTTCACCAAAACTCACCCAATTCTTGTGCTTTGATGCACTAATCCACTTGGAAAGTTGGCTAATCATGTTTAGACCCAAAACGCGTGTTAATTTGAGGTTTAGAGGTTGTAACATGAAATTCAAATTCTGACTTGCAAGGAAACTTCAATTCCAAGTTACCATTTTTGAAACTATGGCATTCTCAGATCAAGGGGTCTTAAGGCATGATTCTTGATGCTTTAGAAATACGAGGTTTCAAGATTTGCAATGGAAAAAGAATGGAGTTAAATGGATGCTTGAGCTGACAGTTATATTGAGTCAAATTTGAAGAAAAAGGGTTGACTTTCCATACTTAGAAATATTTAATATTCTTCATCAAAAATGTTCTATAATGTCTTGCATCCAAACATGGCCTTCCACTTGGAATTTGCTCTTGATCAAAAAATATGGCATGAATTAGATCTCTTGAATGACATTTTGAAACTTGAATAATTCAAAATCTCCAAAATTTGAGCAAGTTATGACTTGTTGAAGTTGGCAAAATTTCATGAAATGACCTATAATCTTTTGTATCTTTAAGGCAACTTCCATTCATTTTCCCACTTTTCACATGAAAGAAGGCATAAAGTTCACATCCTCAAGATAATTTTGGAAAAATAATGGTCTCAAGGTGATAAACATTGACCAATTTATGATCATTTGAAGTCACACATGGAAAATTAGGGATTCATCTAGAGGACTTGTAATCTTTCTTCTTCACCAAGTTTCTTCCACATGAAAACTCTTTGGAACTTTTAAAGTGATTTGTTGATAATCCTTTTAAGATAAGGATGTATTTGGAATCATTCAAAAATACAAAAAGGTGAGCAATATATGCTCCTTTGAAGATCAAAACCCTAGCTCCTAGATCAAGAAAATGCTTTGAAGAACTTTGACAAGCTTGAACAAACTTCTTGTACCAATATTCTTGCTTTGTGAATAGAATTTGTTGAGGATGATAATGAGGATTAATAGCTACCAAAACCACTTCCATATCTTGAAATTTGAGAGAAATATGCTCTTGTGACCAATGGGAACAAAACCTTGTCCAAACATGACAACTTCTCCAATCAACCCCTTGTACTTTTGAGTCAAATCTAATAACATTAAAATGTGATGAACCAAAGCAACCTTGTCATGCCAATCCTTCCAAAACCAATCCAATGGTGAGGTTTGAACTTCTCAAGTTATATTGACTAGGGCATGGAAATAAACTCATGAACTCATGGAGTAACTTGTTAAATCTCATTGCCCTTACCTACATGGATAACAAGAAAGAAAAGCCAACATTGTATTTTATTAGTTAAATGAAGAAATCAAAACAATATTCATGATCACAAAAGGAACATAAGTCAAGGTTCTTGGTAATCCCTCAAAAGGAGCAAAACTCAAAGTAGGGAGGGGAACCAAGAATCCTAGTGTAATCTTGTTGTGAATAAAACAACATGGTATGATGAAGGGATCTTAGGGGGAAAAATTGGGGTACAACAGTGTCATGTGAACATCAGGCTACTGTGATTTTCACGAGTTCTTGTAATGGTTGCTTGAGGTCAAGCAACGATTTAAGTTTGGGGGAGTTTGACCAGTGGTTTTTGCACATGAATTTTGTATTTATTTTACTCATCATTTCTTTTAATTGAATGGTTTTTTATTTAATTTTACCATAATTTATGTTGAGTTTTGGTATTTCAGTGTTTTCAGATTTAAAGGAATAAAACAGTACAAATCAAGGCAAAAAAGTGCAGAATTCAGAAGTTCAGAAAGAAGTGTTTTAGAAGCCCTGACACGGGTGGCCGTGTCACCTGACACAGGCCGTGTCAGGGGGAAGACTGAAAAAAAATGAAGTTGGTAGCAGGACAGAAGGCATCAAGGCCACGGGTGCCTGTGTCAAGTCAGCTGAAACATGCGTTTTTGAAGGAAGGATCACAAGCGCTGACATGGGTGCCCGTGTGACACGACACGGCCCATGTCAATTCAGCTGGGCCAAGAGGTTGAGAGGAGAAGATCACAGATGCTGGAACGGGTGCCCGTGTCCACTGACACTGCATGTGTCAGCTCAGGTGCTGAAAATGCTTAAGTTTGGGAATTTTTAGTATTTTTGAACCCTGGAGGCTACTTTGGACTTTTGGAATCACCTAGGAAAAATAATACTACTTAAACCTATTTTGTAGAAGGAAAAAGGACTTTAGACAGGACAATAATTTCATGATAGAAGATTGAAGCCTATGCAAGTTGTGGGAGAACAAAGATCTTTCATAAGCGGGAGCAATTGAAGATCAGAGTTCACCATCAATTTGTGTAATGTATATCTTTATGTTTATTGAAATCTCTTTGAATATTATGTGCGGCAAAACCCATCAATGCTAGGGGGTGTCCCGGATTTTCAAATGTATTGACTATAAATTATTGATTTTTAATATAGTAGTTTCCTTTTAATTTAACCGTTCAAGGTTTCTAATGCTTTCCTGATCGGACCAATTACGATTGAGTTACGATTAACAACTAGCTAGACTGTAGTTGTTAAGGTTTTTGCATGATTAGGATGTAGTATATATCACTTAGGACTAGGGATACCCTATAGTCACCGAATTTAACCCTTGATAATATAAAGGCTCGACTCCATGAGATATTTCTAAGGACTTAGGATTTAGGATGGATGGTTAAAGGTTTTCTCACTAAGGACTTAGGGGAAAATAATCTAAAGGGACGGTAGTTGAAGATAATGAACTTGTAGAAGAGATCAATAGTGAAGGCCATTACAGGGAAAACTACACACTCACCCCTAGCATAGTATTCATACTAGTAAAAAGTCATAATTTACCTTCGCGTATTTTTAATTATTGTTAAGTACAATTACCAAACCAAAACCGCACATTGAGTTTCGTTTAATTGAACCTCGCATTTAACTCGGTAATTCTATGCAGTCCTTCAGATCGACATTCGGGGAATTTTCTCAATTATTAAAAGAGGCAAAATAGTACACTTGATATTTTTTCAATCACGTGCACTTGAGATGATTGGCCTTACTATTTTGAAAATTTGAAAAGTTATGCCCCTGATGAACCGTTTTTTGAAGCAGTTTTTTTCTTGATCAACCCTTTTAGTGGTCTGCCCCGACTCTGAATCTTGAAAGGTATGCCTCGATCTTTAGAGTTTAGAGAAGTGTCCTTAGAAGGAACTTGGATCTCACGATGACGTGATATAAATTTGATATAGATCACCCCAAGTATCCAAATCTTGAAAAGTTTGTACTTGAAGTTTCTTGAAAGGGAACTTGGATCCTACATACCCAAAGATGAACTTGATGTGAACTGCCTCTATCGAAATCTTGAAAAGTATGCCTTGATCTTTAGAGTTTAGAGGAGTGTCCTTAGAAAGAACTCGGATCTCACCATGACGTGATATAAATTTGATATGGATCGCCCCAAGTATGCAAATCTTGAAAAGTTTGTACTTGAAGTTACTTGAAAGGGAACTTGGATCCTACATACCGTAAGATGAACTTGATATGAACTGCCTCCATATTTGAGTTTTGAAAGGTTTGTCTCTGATAATTAGGATCTTGGAGAAATGGCCTGAGAACGAGCTTGGATACCACTATGTTGTGATATGGCCTTGATATATACTGCCCCATAATTTTGATCTTCGAAAGATATGCCTCTGATTGACTGGTGTTTTGAGATATGAGCCAAGTCAACAAAATCTTAGAATGATTGCCCCTAGCCAGTAGGGTCTTCATGTGATACGCCCCTATGATCATTAGGATTTTTTCATGATTAGGAGAAACTCTTAGGTGCTTTACCCCTAGTTAGGAGCTTCTTGGAAATGATCACTTTTGATATTTTTGAGATCTCCTTGATGCTAAGCATCGACTTGTAAGTAAAGTTGTACATTTTGAAAATTAATTCAGAGTGATGCACATGCAAGTTTGGAAATCGAAGTTTTGTTATGGAATAAAAATAGATGATTAGAGATGAATATGTGAAAGAGAAATATGGGTAGTGATAATTTAACAAACACTAGGAGTCAATTTAACAAATTTTGTCAAGTATGCTTTCATAGTGAACCTAGCTTCGATTAGGACTTTTGAAGGTTGTAATGTGGCTTGGTTCATGGTTTAAGAAACAAAAGATATAAGGCTCAAATTTTATTTAACCCATCCCATTATCCTTGGTATTCTCCATTCCTAAAATTCAATTAACTCAATAGATACGTTCAGTCTGCAAGAGAATTTTCATAGTCACGATGATGTTGATGCAATGATAAGGTTCAAGAACTAGTGAGAAACATTCGATAATCCTTGAGGTGGCAGTCACAAGCTTGTTTCCATTTTTTCTTTTCTTTCAATCCCTTATTTTTGCATGGACCAATTTTTTTAAAGAATTTTTTGGTCCATCGGGATGCCCAAACTTTTGCCTAAGTAAACCTTTTTTAGTTTTAGGAATTTTCCTTTTGACTTAGCGGGCTCTTTTTTTTTTTTGAAATTTTTGCTCGAGATTTTTTTTTGATTTAAGAACGTCGTGACTGACATGTTTGAATTTTGTGATCTTTATTGTTTCCCTGATCTTGGATGGTGTACGTGAGAAAGAAGATGTTGTGAGTTTTGTCTTAATTTCTTTCTCAATCTTTGTTGATGTATGTGAGGAAGAAGATGTGCTTGAACCTCTTGCTTAGTTTGACTTGATTCTCTTGAGATTAGGATTCATCATTGAATTAATCTAAATCTACCCCACCCCTGGTTAAAATTAAGTTTTTTTTTTAAAATAGAAAGAACTCCAACTTCTGGCTCAAAGGGGTTGACTACAGATTATCTCCTTATTTCTCCACTATTTAGGAAGTGAAGCAATGCCTTACATCGTCAGCTCGATCTTACCATTTGAAGCATATGTCATCATAGTTCAACTATTTTATTGACATCATTCTCCCTCAAAGGTTATTAAAGGTGAAAATGGAAATGGAATGTTAAAAAGTGAAATGGAAATAGTTGATATTTATGGATATGGAAAGTGATGGAAGAGTGAAAAGAATGGATTTATTTTGAAAACATGCATACTCTTTTATTTGAATTACTAACCAAAAGATGCATAGTTTACAACAAATATAAACTTAGAAAAAAGGAAACTACAAATTGAAATTATAAAGGCCTAATGATCTAGGGATGAGTCTCCTTGTTGATTCAATTAGTTCTTGAACATGTCAAAGTAAGGGGTGGCATTTGTTCTCTCTTTTGTTGGGCATACCAATTCTGCTGATAGGGAAATTGTTATTGCAGATACAATTATTCTTGATGCGGGGAAATCAACCATGGTAGTGGAACTGAGGCGTTGTGTAGGCCTTTGGCTTGTATGGAGAAGGGTTGACTTCTCTCTTGGCCTTTTTGAGTCCCTTAACTTCTTGAGGCTTGCTTTAAGTTCATTTGTAAGTATCGAGAAATCAGCTAGCATGGATAAAAGTGGGATAAGGGCGTAGGTGGAAATGATATGAACTTTGTGCAAATGTATGTACATGTAAGCGAATAAAAACACATGGGTATGCAAAATATTTTTTGTTTTTTTAGGGTATGCTAAAAAATTTCATGCAATGTGTTGCACCCTAAAATTTGCCATCTTCATTTTTACTTGTACGGCTTATGTTTCATCATACATACTCATGCATTTTTAAGATGGGATCAAGGTATTCTTATCTTCTTGATTTTCTTCAAGTTGTGGAATTAGGTTGTTTTGACAATCATTCCAGGATGGATCTCATATCCTCATTATTTTGATCATTCAGGCTACTAAGGCTTCTTACGCCTCAAGGCACCTCATCTGATTCTTTGTTTCATCAAAGGATTCAGGATCTTCAAGTATTGTTCTTAAATCACATTTTTCTCCCATCTATTGGATCTTTTGCTAAGGAAGTATGTGATTTATTTCTTGATAGAAATTCTGAAAGCATTATCTCCATTATGAGTATCATCTCATTACACTTTCAGTATTCGACTGAGTTTCATTAGGGGTTTTCTTTTTTAATTCCATTCTCATCTTTTTCAAATATTCTTCAAGGAAAAGATACCATTTTTGGGCTCATTGATTAAAGAAATATTAATTGAGGGTTTTATTAAGAGAATTCTATTGGGTCTCTAATGATCAAGAAATTTTTTTGGGCTACTTGCCGGGCCATTTATATTGAGGAAAGATATTGAAGTATGATATGTAAGAACTTTTGAAAATGTTTGGGCTTTTAGAGTGCATCATGTTGGGCTTATAATTAGAAGTTATCCTTGGTTAAAGAAAATCATAAAGAGGTTGAATTTCAAATAAAGGATATTGGAGGGAAATTAGCTTGTCCATTTGTTTTCTATTTAGAATGTGTTGACATTTTGTCAAGTTTAGTGGCGAGGAGGAATTTGAAGATTTTGTGCTAAGATCCATATCATTATCAATTTCAATGGAAAATTCTACAAGTTTCATAATTTTTTCACACAAGGCTTACAAAGAAAATTACATTGTTTCTAAGTTTGCTTCATTACAAGGATTACAAAGAAAATTACATTGTTTCTAAGTTTGTTTCATTATAAGGCTTAAAACAAAAGAGTTTGAGAATTCCAAAGTTCAAGTGGTAAAAGATGCTTTCATTCATCTTTCTTCAAGAGTCAAACTCCTAAAGTTCTTAAAAATTACAACCTTTCTTTTTACAAGAACCTAACCAAAGAATTCTAAACCCTAAGCTATCCAAGATATTCTATTTGCCAAAGATTATATTCTTCATATTGTATGTTCCTTCCAATCTCTTCCACATGCCGCCTCAGTGTTCTTCTTCATCTTTTCCTTCTTCATCTTTCTCTCATCAACCATACATGAAATAAATAGGAGAAATGGTTAGCAAACACTATAAAAAAAGAGAAAGAGAGCTTCCAAGCAAGTTTTTTGCAAAATTCATCACCAGGGTTTGTGTAGGGAATCAGAAATAAGAGACTAATTCAATCATGAATTCAAGCTCAATGCTTAACGCTTCATACTTTTTTTCAATGAAGTCAGTATTCAAGAGTTAATCATGGGACTTTTCCACTACTACAAATCACAAAAAAAAAAGAATTTGGTTCACAGTAAGAGGGTGCAATTCACTACTCAATACAACTCATTTTCACATCTCAATTACTGCACTAACAAAGAGGCAAGTACAAAATCACAAATTCCATCCCAAACAACAAGAGTCATCACAGTAAAAGATTTCGCGTCTCAAGAAAGAGTACCGCCAAAGATTTAAGTCTCACAAACAATAACAATATATCAGGAACAAAGGCCCAATAAAGATTTCATTCCAAGTCTGTCAAGTAACAGATCAAAAATTAAATTACAACTCATCAAAGCTTTCAAAGCAAGTTTAATTGCAAATCAAATACTCACCATCCATTGATATAACAAATTCTCACAGTGAATAGCTCAGATCAAATCAAGCTCTAACCTTTTTTTAACAAAATTACAGAACTATAAAACAGAAAGTTCACACTGATTCATTTCATTCTTCACATTCTGGAAGAATCACAAAAAAAATCTCCACAAAATTCTCTATGCTCTCTCAACTTCATGATTCATTTTCATCATTCACAAAAAAAAAAAAATCTAACTCTCATCTCAATCATTTCACAGAAACGGAATCAACAAATCCTAAACCCTATTTCATCATCATTTTCCCTATACACTAACCCTTTAGAGAGTCAAAAGAGGAGGAATAAGTGTCCTAATCGAAAAAGGTGAAAAGCATAACAAAAAAGACCTCACCAGGAAGGTTGTGATCGTGGATCGCCTTCCACTGCTGTTGGAAGCTGAACGGTTCCATTGAGAGGAACCCTCATCACCACCAAACTCTTCATCATGAATCAAATAGCGCCGATTCTTCACCAATAATTGGTCTTCATCATCATCATCACTTATATTGCAATCGGAGTGCTTAGGGTTTCGTTTTCTCCCCTTCAAGATCTACACGCCACCGTTCAACATCTTAAAAATCAAGGCACAAATTAGTAAAGAGGATAGAAAGACGAAGAGATTGAATAAAGAAAAGTGGATATCAAAGCATAATCGCGCATCGCCGCCATTTGCTGTCGTTGCCTCTACTGCAGGCGATTTCCGGCGAGCAAAGGAGAAAAGAGAACGAGAGAGTCAAGGTTGAGAGAAAAAGAGATTAGTTACAAATTTGTGTTAATGTTACTATTTTTTTGATTAATTTAGTTTTAATTATAATCATTAATCCATTGGTGACACTTGTCACCGCTGTTGTGGCTATTTTCTAATTTCGTGCAGGTACCTCACCATGAGAAACCATGCTCTCTCGCCTCGTTATCACAAATATTCATCGTCATCATCCAATGCTTCAAAAGCGCGGCACCATGGTGGACCTCCATGAAGGAAACACACCAAATCTCAAGGGATCGCCCAACATCTTGTGCACAACATTCCTAGCCTACTGTGCACCCTCGCTTTGCATCAGTAATCTGATTTCTCCAGATCTGATCCAACGCTCATCCATGTGACCTCACGCTGTGCCCCCTAGAGTTACAGCACACCAAATCCAACAGACACCCCACCTTGGGTTTCTATTGCTGGGCCTAGTGGATTGCTATTCAGCACCCCTTTGTTTGCTAGTTTCAAGCCCATTTCCTATTTAATTTTAGGCAAAATACTAATTTTGGTCCCTTAACTATACCCTTAGGTTCAGATTGGTCCCTTAATTTTTTTTCGTGTCACATTGGCCCCTTAACTTTCAAAATGGTTCATTTTAGTCCTTTTTGTCTAATTAGCGATGTAAAGACTTTGAAATTGGTCGCTAAATCTGTCGCTAATTAGACAAAAAGGACTAAAATGAAACGTTTTAAAAGTTGAGAGACCAAAGTGACACGAAAATAAATTAAGGGACCAATCTGAACCCAAAGGTATAGTTAAGGGGCTAAAATGGGTATTTTTCCTTTCTTTTATATTTGTTTGCATTATGTCGTTTATTTTTTATTTCTATCAAATAAAAAAGTAATAATACAAGAAAATATATTTATTTTAAATAATTAATTAGGTTAGAAAATAATATTTAATATAATTCATTATTTTGTTAGTTAATTCTATTAAATAAGATAATTCAATCTAATTAGTTATTTAATATTTCAATTAGTTTGAATTATTTGTTTGTTTATACTATTAATCGTGTTGTCGATTTGATACATCCCCATTCATAAACGTGTATCCCCATCCTCATATGGTTTGTAATAGCTTAGAAATTTTATTTCTTTGTATGTTTTAATTTTTTCTCAAGTATGCATGTATCATCCCATTAAATCACATGGCCTCCTCTTGGTCCACGTACCAAGCTTTTCATAAAGGGTTTCATAGTTGAGTTTGGGCATGACTATTCTCACGATATTAATTAAGTTTTGCCCTTAGTTAATCATAACCCAAATCAATCACTTTGGTCCATATACCAATTGTTCCATGCATAAAAGGGTCTCATGGTTGAGGGTGGGAGCACCCACTCTCACAAGATTAATCAAGTACACCCCTTGATTAGCCATAACCCGATTCAACTCCCATACACCAAGCACTCCATTTATCTTGTGGATACTTCTGCCATGGTTTTGTGATTGATTGTTGACGCAACCCAGGTATGCCTAATTATTGGTTGATGGAGGAAGCTCAAGGAGGAATTCATAATAGTTTTCTTATCCCGTGCGCATTGAAGAGGCAACAAACCTTCTCTGTTAGGTATCATCCTACCTCTCTTTATTTCTCATTCTCGTATATTGATAGATGTTTCATGATGTTTTTCCATCCTTGTTATATGTTTTGTCATCTATACTTGACACATGTTTCTTGATGTTTTGCTATCCATGTTAGATGTTTTTTCATCCATACTTGATACATGTTCGTAATGTTTTGTCATCTTTGTGCGATGTTTATCATTGCTTCTCCTATCTTTGTTTGCTTCTCCTCTTGCCATGCTCCCCATAGGATCCCCAATTCATTCTTTTCTAAGTTTGAATGGAATAGACCTTAGGCTTGTATCTATGTATTCCAACATTAGATAAATGTTTCCCTCTCTTATCCTCAACTATAGGATCAACATTGCATGATAACTCTATGACTATTTTGCTAGTCTCCCCTTAGACTCTTTCTTCCCTTTCGCATCTCATTAAAACTAAAGCTCTCTTTTTTTCTTCTTTTCAAATTCTCAAAACATTTAATAATAACGATACGAGCCACGTGTCATGAGCGTTACATGAGTCCTTTGGGTACGAGATGTCTGGTTCGACCACCCAAAATCTCTCATGTCGTAGACTTTAATGTGGTTCAAATCATTAACTCCTTTTTCAAGGTAAAAAACAAAAACCAATGCAAATCTTTTTGTCTTCAGACTTTTTCTTTTAAAACCTTTTTCACGGTTATTACCATTAATTTTAGTTATCATTCCTATTACTTATCGAGGTTTTATTTCATTTTATCATATATTTTGAGTATTTTTATTATTTTTTTATGAATTGGGACCCAGACGGGTGTTTTGGACATTTCAGACCGAGACAAATGGATTGTGCACTATTTAGCCAAGTTTCCACGATAGATTAAATTACTTTTTTTATTTTTGCGGAGAATGAATTTGGGGAGTCTAGGAGTGAGGATATGAGATTCTTGAAGAACATAGATCTTTCATGAGCAGACGCGATTGAATACCAAAGTTCCATCATCATCTGTAATGTCTAATTCTTATATTTTTGTAATTCTTTTGAACAATATGAACGACTAAACCCCCCAATGCTAGGGGTGTACATGATTTGAATATGTAATGATTAAGAATTCCCGAAGTCTTTAATAAAGTTGTTTTCTTATTCAATTAAATCTTGCAATACTTTCATGCTTTCCTGATCGGGCCAATTAGGATTGATTTACGGTTAAAATTCAGATGGACTGCAGTTGTTAAGGTTTTTGTACGATTAGGAAATAGTAGATATCATTTAGAATTAGGGATACCCTTTAGTTACCGGATTTAACTCTTGATAAACCAAAGACTTGACTCCATCAGATATCTCTAAGGACTTAGGATTTAGGATTGATGGTTAAAGGTTTTCTCACTAAGGACTTAGGGGAAAATAATATAAAGGGCTGGTAGTTGAATGTTATGAACTTGTTAAAGAAATCAGGATTCAAGGTCGTTATAGGGAAAATTACACACCACACCCTAATATGCCCATCATATTTGTGAAAAAGCCATTTTATATTAATATTTTTCGTTAAGTGACAATATCAAAACTAAAACCCATATCAATTTTTGTTTAATTGGACTACGAATTTAACTCGATAATTGCACATAATCCTTGAGATCGACTATAGGGGAATTTCACTATAATTGCAAGTGGCAAAAAATAGTACACTTGCTATTTTTCCTATCAAGGATTTGGTGCCGTTGCCGGGGACTGCCTAGTTAATTAGTGTAATTTGAGTTCAATTAAAATTTTGTTGCTTTGCAACTAAAATTTATTTTTTATAGTTTTTATATTTTTGTTATTACTGATTTTTACTAATATTTTCATGCGAGGAAAGCCCTCAGCTGAATTTCATTTTGACACGGAAATTAAAAGAACTTTTCACGCAAGGCGCAGACAAGCTCAGTTAGTTAAACAAGAATCAGAAGGTTTATCAGATCATTCAGGTTTAGAGTCTGAAAAGGAAAACCCAATGGCTGAAGACCCACCACCACCCGAGAGACTTCTTGATGATTACGAAGGAGAAAATTCTCCAGCAGGTCAATTTACTATTATGAATCAACCGGTCAATGTTGCAAATTTTCAACTGCATCCTTCAACCATCCGCCAACTCGAGAACAGATCTTTCACCGGAAAGATCAATGAAGATGCCAATAAGCATTTGCAGAGATTCCTCACCATGAGTACTACTTTGAAGATTGAGGGGCACTTTGAAGAAGCCAAGAAACTAAGGATGTTCCCGTTAATGCTGTTTGAAGATGCTGAAGAGTGGTTTTATTTATTGTCTGCTGGAAGTATCACCACTTGGGAACAGATGGAGAAGACTTTCCTTGATGAGTACTTTCCTGCTTTTGTTTATATTCACAAAAGATATGATATTATGTATTTTAAGTATAAGGAAGGAGAGTCGCTAGGTGATGCTTATAAGAGGTTCAAGAGGTTATTAGTAGCATGTTCCACTCACAATATGGGTCAAATGGAGGAAATGTAAATGTTTTTAAATAGCCTACAAATAAAGACAAAGCAACTTATTGATAAAGTAGCTTGTGGCTCATCTAAATTTACAACAACAAATAGTGTGAAGAACATTATTGAAGCCATTGCCGCAAATGAGCATCTTGAGTTATATGACATGGCTGTGAGTAAACTAGAGCGGGTGATTGATCTGAAGTTATAAATCTATAAGCAGCCAAAAATTGAAGAAGCAATTGCTGCAGAAGTCGAGAAAAAGCTGAAAGCAGTGAACATGGGTGCTCAACAGATAGCCAGATTCAATAGGTACTGAAGGTTGTTTGTGAAATTTTTAGTGGACCACACCTTACTGTGCAATGTCTTGCAACTCCATAGAAAATTTAGGGGATACAATTCTTGATGTAAAATAACCCATATTCTAACACCTATAATCCTGTGAGGAAGAATCCTCCAAACTTCTCTTGGAAACATCAGCAGCAACAAGCTCCTCGTAAGGAAAAGTGGGAGGTGGCTATTAAAAAGATGGCTACCCACACTTCTCAATTTCAAGAAGAGACAATGAGAAATCGCAGAAATACCACTACTATAATAAAAAATTTGGAATTTCAAATGGGACAGATTGCACAACAAGTAGCGCTGCAAGTATAAGGTAATAAAAAAATCATGAGAATGTTAATGTTGTCACAACAAGGAATGAGAAAGCCGCTGAAGAGAAGAAAAATGAGGTAAAATTTAATGATAGTATCATAGAAGTAGAGTTGGAATTGAGAGAGAATAGGAAAAAACAGGAAGAAGTGGTATCACCCATGAAGCCAGTTGAAGAGAAGACTAAACCAGAGATCAAGTTACCGTATCCATATCGAGTGGCAAAGAAGGACACAAAAAAGAAAGAGTTTGATAAATTTTTCTAGTTCTTCAAAAAGCTAGAGATCAATATAACATTCTTTGAAGTTCTCTAGAAAACTCCTTTGTATCAGAAATTCATGAAGGAGGTATTATCAAAGAAGAGATCAACAGGAGAGGGATCAGTACCCTATGATGAGAAATTATGTGTAATTGCACCCGAGAGGAAAATACTTGTCAAGCAGAAGGATCAGGGGGTCAATTGCAATACCATGCACCATAAAATAAAGAAATTTCAAGAGGGTTCTAGTTGATTATGGCTCTAGTGTGAGTTTAATTCCATTATAGATTTTCAAGAAGCTCGGTATTGAGAAGATAAGCGGGAGTGGGACAAAACTGAAATTTATTAATCACACCATCGAGCAATCATTTGGGATAGTTAAAGATGTATTAATAGAAATTTACAATTTTGTTTTCCAAGTTGATTTTCAGATCATGGACATACCTAAAGTAGAAGAGACTCCTATCATTCTTGGTTAACCATTTATGCTGACTAGTCGATGCAATTTTGATATTGAGACAAGTAATCTGGCATTGAAATCATTTGATGAGGAGATAAGTTTGAAGGTGTTGGAGATTAAATAGCAGGGTGTAGGTGAAAAGAATCAAGCTTCAGATGGTATGATCAAATTATCAGGAGACAATAGAAGTTTGAAACCACCCCCACAAAAAGTCTCCTGCATAAGCTCTCAGGTGGCATCACCTCCAGCGTCTGTCAAAATTCCTAAGTTCATTCCAGAATCCAAGAAGAAAAATAAAAAGGAACCTCAAGGAGTAGAGATGGAAGTTGGAAGTGGCCGGAAGCACAAATGGGTTGATACTATTGATTTAAATGAGTTCTGTATTGCAGAAGAGACAAGTAACAAGGTGTGGAAGAGGACAATATATAAACTGAAATTTTTTGAAAATTTCATATGAAATTAAAAAGGAGCAAAATCTCTTATTTGGTGCCTGAACAAAAACTTTTTTGATTATTCTTGTGCGTGTGATGATCATCAAATATTCTCATTGCCTTAATTTGATTGTCCGAATGAAAAAGGAGGAAAATCGAAAAAAAATACTTAAGTACAAAGCATAATTAGAGAGGTATCCAAAGAGGAAGCTCATGTTAAAAGGTTCTTACACAAACTCTTCGTGTCATGTGAACATCAGACGAACTGCTTTTTAATCAATTGGAACAGATGTCTCACGTATGAGTAAATGTCTGCTACGATTTTATGAGTACTTGTAATGGTCACTGAGGTCAAGCAACATTTTAAGTTTGGGGAGTTTGATAAGTGGTTTTTACGCAGTTATTTACCATTACTTTTAATTATCGTTCCTCTTACTTATCGAGATTTTATTTCGTTTTATCGCATATTATGCTTTGGTTTTGTGTTTTAGTGTTTTTAGGTTCAAAAGAATAAAACAGGATAAATCGGGGCGAAACAGTGCATAATTCAAATTTTCGGAGGAGATGCTACAAGAGCCCTGACATGGGTGGCCGTGTCACCTGACATGGGCCATGTCAGGGTGAAGACTTGGAAAGCATGGAAGACGCAGAGGCTAAAACGGGTGCCCGTGTCAGTTGACACGACCCATGTTAAGAAGTCTAGGAATAGTGGGTTTTGTGAAGCAATGGACAGAGACCAACACGGGTGCCCATGTCAAGTGACACAACTCGTGTTGGTCAGGATGCTGATTTCGAGTATTTTTATAATTTTTTATGAATTGAGACCCAGAGGGGTGTTTTGGGCATTTTGAACCGAGACAAATGGATTGTGCATTATTTAGCCAAGTTTCCACGATGGATTAAAGGACTTTTTTTGTGGAGAACGAATTTGTGGGTCTAGAAGTAAGGATTTGAGATTCTTGAAGAACGAAAATCTTCCATGAGCGGACGCGATTGAAGACCAAAGTTCCTTTATCATGTGTAATGTTTAACTCTTATGTTTTTGTAATTCTTTTGAACAATATGAACGACTAAACCTCCTAATGCTATGGGGTGTCCCTGATTTGAATTTGTAATGATTATGAATTCCTGAAGTCTTTAACAAAGTTGATTTCTTATTCAATTTAATCGTGCAACATTTTCATGCTTTCCTAATTGGACCAATTAAGATTGATTTATGTTTAACAACTAGCTAGACCACGATTGTTAATTTTTTTGTATGATTAGATTATAGTAGATATCACCTAGGACTAGGGATACCATATAATTACCGGATTTAACCCTTGATAAAAAAATGGTTTGACTCCATCAGATATCTCTAAGGACTTAGGATTTAAAATGGATGGTTAAAAGTTTTCTCACTAAGGACTTAGGGGAAAATAATCTAAAGGGCTGGTAGTTAAATGTTATGAACTTGTTTGAAGAAATCAGGATTCAAGGTCGTTATAGGGAAAATTACACACCACACCCTAGCATGACCCTCATATCTATGAAAAATCCATTTAATATTTCTTTTTATTTGTTAAGTGACAATATCAATATCAAAATCCATATCAAGTTTTATTTAATTGGACTACGAATTTCACTGGATAATTGCACACAGTCCTTAAGATCGATATTCTTGGAATTTCCCTATTATTATAAGGGACAAAAATAATACACTTGCTATAAAACCACATGTAAATATATGAAATAGAAATTATATATATATATATATATATATATATATATATATATATATATATATATATATATATATATATATATATATATATATGAAATAAATGAAATAAAACCAAATAAATAAATGATAAATAAATTAGAATAAAAAAAACAAGAACGCACAGAGTAAACATGAAATACCCTAAGACTAAAGGGTAGGCGAGACTTTCTTTAGGGATTGTCCCTAGTGAAGTCACCAGCTGTCGCGGATGGAAAAATTCAATGAATTCGCTACAATTATTTATTTGTCCTAAGGACAGGAGACTAATGGAAAAACCATAATTATATGGATAAGATGGTCTTTGTTATAAAGTCTAGGGCTCGGGAGTCAGCTAAGCAAGGGGAAAGTGTTAGGCACCCCTTACTTCCGTTGTACTCAATGAAAACCTTATTTAGTCTTAGGGGTTACTAGGTGTGTGATGGGTGCTAATTTGTTGTAAATTTGAGTGTGAATAATTACCATTCATCAGCTTAATTCATTTTATTTTTGTCAATAAACCTTAATTTTAATATATATTCGATTTAGTTTACGTTATAGTGTATATATTATGTTATCTTGTAAATATCATTGAGTTTAATTGTTTTTATCTCATTTTTTAAGGTATTTAAGCATTGATATTTAGTCATTTTAAGAAAGAGCATTGAATAAGATTTCCAACACTTCAAACCGTGTGCAAATCAAAGTTACGGTTCTCAAGTTATGGCAAAAACAATGCTGATTTTTCCAATTTACTGTCAGGCTCGCCCCTAGCTTGCCGGGCGATGCAGATGCGAGCCAAAACACCCAGAAGTGTGAAAAATGTTGTTTTGAGCCCCAGGCTTGCCCCTGGCTTTCCATGCGAGACTATCTGGGCAAAATTTCATTATAAACGGGCAAAAACATATTTTTTTAGGTTATGTTTTGAGGTATTTGTTCCTAATTCATCAACCAACATTTTTTTGGTCTTTAGAGCTTATAAAAACATCAATGGAGGTTGCAACTCGACAATTGGAGATGTATGATTCTTGGATCATAATTGACACTGCGAGAGATTTTGATTCCTCTTCTCTCTTCCCTTTCAAGGTTCCATTTGTTGTAAGTTTGTATGTAAGTTTGCCTTAATAATATATATATTTATTGCTCATGGTGTTGTATGAAACTCATTTTATAAATCGATGTTGATGATTCCTTTCTTTATTTGGGTTTAGGTTGTTGTAGAAATGGACAGTTCAAATTCGGATTTAGGATAAACATCTATTGGGTTTTAATTCTCGAGATAGATTAAGGCTTAATATTCATTTGGGTATCGGGCTTAATGCTTTCATGTTATTTGTGTTACACTGAGAGATCATCGACGCGAGTAATACGATTGTTGTCTC
This sequence comes from Vicia faba, assembly GCA_948472305.1. Taxonomy (NCBI): domain Eukaryota; kingdom Viridiplantae; phylum Streptophyta; class Magnoliopsida; order Fabales; family Fabaceae; genus Vicia; species Vicia faba. Next base: position 723,724,102 of record OX451738.1, on the reverse strand, counting down.
ACTGTGTTACAAATAACCTCTGTGTGAGATATACGTGATAATATTGACAAGTGATTTAGGTCGAGTACAACTAAGTAGTAAGTTTAAGTATTTGATGAGGTAGATGAAATGCAAACCCGAGAGTTCTATACTCTCCAAAGAATGTATTTATTTTTTGTTCATAAGTTTTAATTCCCCTTTTTACTTTAAACCCATTTTAATCCAAACTCATAAACGCGAGAAATTGTCAGACGACAATTCAGTAGCACTAATCCCTTTGGAGACGATATGATATAACATATTAAAATACTTACTTTTTCTTGCCGCTTTACCGCTTCAGTAAAATGGCATCGTTGTTGGGGATTGGTGTTTTTATTGAATCGCATCGCGATAGTTTCTTTGTTTTTGAGTTTTGCACATAATGTTTATATTGTCCATATGGTGTAATTAGACTTATACATGTATACTTGTGCATTTATGTGTTCATGTTTTTTATACTTGTAAATTTAGTGTATATATTTGTTTCTCTTCATATTTGCTAAGTATTTGGTTAGGTTTCACCATCGGTGAGAACTAACTATGTAAAGTGTGTATAAATAACAGGCGTCGAGCTTACGATGTAAAACAAGCATGTTTTATTGTTTTTAGTTTCTTTATTGTTTTTATTATATTAGTATAGGTAGTGTGGTGAATTGGTTTGAATAGTTGAAATTAGACCAGTTCTTAAAATTCTCAAATCTTCACTTTTCAACTTGTTTAATTCAATTTCACTCGGTATTTTAGTACATAGTAGTATAATTAATTCTTTTGTTGTTGTTTAGATTCAAATTTTGGTTCGATAGCTTAAAGTTGTAATTGGTTATTTTGCACGTTTGACTGTTTCAACTTGCGGATGTATGGTAATGATATTGTTTGAAGTTGGTACTCACAAGGTACTCATTTATCGCTTTCTAGAACATAGCATGTTTAGGAAACTTTTCTTTTGTATAAAAGTTCATGTCATTTATTCTTTTACCATACTTGTTCATTCTTGAATCACTTTAGGACTAAACCCTTTTTGTGAGGTTGCTTCCATTGTTTACCATATGTAAGAGACCAATATTCTTGGTAACTCAGTTTTATTATGTTTAATCGTTTATTTGTATTGAATATGTATGAAAGCATGAAAAAATCGGGGAATTTTTTGAATTTGAGTATAACCACCTTCCAAAAATATTTGACAACGTGAGTGTGCGTGCATTTGTTATACGTTTGAGCCTTAATGTCATGATCCATACTTGTATAGAAAATGTCAAATTTTTAAATAACTAACTAGTTCTTCATTGATTTTTGTATGGACCTTGAATTTTTTTCTTGAAACACTTGACCCTTCAACTTTACTTTGTGGTTTGTTTTGTTTTCCTTGCCTTAGAAAGTTAGGGAGCATTCACACTTCATGTTAGGATGTAGTCAAGTTGGAGAGAGCACTTGTTTGGTTGATCATGTGTTATTTACTTTGTGGTTGAAAAGAAATATGTGTTTGGAAAAAGAAAAAGGAAATAAAAAAATGTAAAAAAGGAAAAGAAAAGAAAAAGAAAAGAGAAAGAAATAGAAAATGAAAAAAAGTGTGTTTGAATAAAATCAAGGTTGTACTAATGAGCAAAGTGGGAGAGTGAATAAAAATAATTTTTGATTGTTTGAATTTGTGTGATTAAATGCTCCCATCGATTTGGGAAATTTCGTTTAGTTAGCCTTAGGATCAACCCTTCTTTGTTAACCAAGCTCAATTACAACCCTTGAAAAGTCCTCTTGATTATTGCTTTTGTATTGTTCCATATTAATTTTTCTCGATGAGTGCATAGTTTAACTTGTTGTTAACTTGATTGTTGGGTGAGAGTAAAAGCACCTTTGTTTTTATTATTCAGCTACCGATGAATTGTGTGATAGGTGTGATTCATTTTTGAACTTTGTATTATTTTAGAATCTTTGACATGTGTGTTCGTCAGCTTAATTCGTTTGCTTTTTGTCAATTAAATCTCAACTTTAATATATATTCGATATAGTTTACGTTATAGTGTATATATTAGGTTATCGTGTAAATATCATTGAGTTTAATTATTTTTATCTCATTTTTGTAGGTATTCAAACATTGATATTTAGTAATTGTTATAAAGAGAATTGAATAAGCTTTCTAACGCTTCAAACTGTGTGCAAATCGGAGTTACGATTCTCAAGTTATGGCAAAAATAATGCCAATTTTTCCAATTTACTGCCAGGCTCACCCTGAGCTCGCCGGGCGATGCAGAGGAAAGCCAAAACACCAGAAGCGTAAAAAAATGTTGCTTTGAGCCAAAGGCTCGCTCTGGTCTTGCCGGGGGAGACTGTCTGAGCAGAATTTCATTATAAAGAGGCAAAAACACTTTTTTTTAGGTTCTGTTTTGGGGGTATTTGTTCCCAATTCATCAACCAACATTTTTTGGTCTTTAGAGCTTAGAAAAGCATCAATGGAGGTTACAACTCGACGATTGGGGATGGATGATTCTTGGATCGTGATTGACACCACGAGATATTTTGATTCCTCTTATCTCTTTCCTTTGTAGTTTCTATTTGTTGTGAGTTTATATGTAAGCTTACCTTGATTATATGTATATTTATTTCTCATGGTGTTGTATGAAACTCATTTTACAAATCATTGTTGATGATTCCTTTCTTTATTTAGGTTTGGGTTATTACAGAAATGGACGGTTCGAATCTGGATTTAGGATGAACATCTATTGGGTTTTAATTCTAGAGATAGATTAAGGCTTAATATTCATTTGGGTATCAAAGCCTAATGCTTTAGTATTATTTGTGTTGCGCTGAGAGATTGCTAATGTGAGTAATACGGTCATTGTCTCACTCTTTGTTAGAGATAACATCTGTGTGAGAGATACGTGATAATATTGAAAAGTGATTTAGGTTGAGTATAACTTAGTAGTAAGTTTAAGTATTTGATAGGGTATATGAAATGCAAACCCGAGAGTTCTCTACTCTTTGAAGAATGTATTTATTTTCTATTCATAAGTTTTAATTCCCGCATTTACTTTAAACCCATTTTAATACAAACTCATAAATGTGAGAAATTGTCATACGATAGTTCAGTAGCACTAATCCTATGGAGACGATATGATATAACCTTTAAAAATACTTACTTTTGCTTTCCGCTTTACTGCTTCAGCAGTGTGCTTATTTGATTCTTGCCTATTCTGCTTTATTTATTCATGCATTGTTACACCTTAATTATTTCATTTATTTATTTATTTATTCGGTAAAATATATATAAAAGGTTAACATGGGAAAATATTAATTTTGGATTAGGTTTTGATAAAGAGTTGATCTTTATTAGAATTAGATCGCATTGAGCGAAGAAATTGACTTGGGTTGATAAAGAGTTGATCCTTATTAAAATTCAATCGCGCTAAGCGAAGAAATTGATTTTGGTTGACAAGGAGTTGATCCTTATTAAAATTCAATCGCGTTAGGCGAAGAAATTGATTTTGGTTATCGCGCGGAGTGAAGGGTAATGTTTGATTATTGCATGGAGCAAACACCAAAGTTTGATGTAGTGAGTGGAGTTTAATGTTTTAATTTGAATAATCAATTGGTAAGTGTTATACTCTAATTTTTGTCACTAAGATCCCTCATCATCTCATATTATCAATACATCAAGATCATACATTAGGGTTGGTTCTCACTTTCTACTTGATCCTATCTTTAAGTTTGTTCTTGAGAGATCACCAAGCACCTTGAATTGTGTATCTTGTACATGTTTTCTTTTTACTAACATCAAAGTATGTAAATATGTCTCTTTGAATGTTCATATTGTAGGTGATGACACAATTGCATTCATTTCACCATCTAACCTAGGGTTTAAATGATGGTCCTCAGTCAAATGGTTCTTCAATGGATTGCAAGAGTTCAAGCTTCAAGGCTATTTCTATGACACCAAATATTTGTGGTCCAAAGAGCTCCCTCACTTTATTTAGGTCAAGTTCTTCTCAAAGTTGGTGGTGGAATTCATCAAGAAGATCCATAGGTTCATGTGTTTATATCCATGCCTTCTTCAATAAGTTTCATTGAGACTTTAGCTCCATCTTTGAGTATGCTTCAAGACAACATCATTTCAAGGCCTATTATGATCCATCATGCTTTATTTTGCCAAGAAAGTTCAAAAAGATTCAAGATTGGTTCAACAAGTTTGATTTAATTGAGCAAATACTTGATTCAGTGATTACATGTGAATAACTCTCTCAATTTTCTAAATTTTGAGTTGGTTCATTTTGCTATGGATTATTATCATCATCTACAACAACCTCTCTTCATATGACAAGATCCAATAGTGCAAGAAAAATCATCAAAAATTAAAAGGGGTTTCAAGTTATTTTGACATTCTCTGAGCTAGGGTTTGTTGACTTCTAAGGACCATATCTTGTTCATTTTTTGAGATTTTTTATTGACTACAAAGACATGATTTTCTTTAAAGGGTCCTTAACAATATCTCTTTATAAATATTAGGCTAATGTTTAATGGAATATCACTAATGGTTGAAAAAGATTAGAAGTCTCCTTGAAAAGCCTTTGAATTTTAGGGTTTGACTTCAAATGATCATAACTTGGTCAATTTCTATCTCCTTGAGCTCATTATTTTTTCATAATAATCTTTGGGATGTCTACTACAACTTGGTTACAATGTGAAAGACTTTAAGATTCTTGGAAAGTGGTTGAAGAATTGAAAATATTATAGGTCTTTTGAGAATTTCCCTAAATTTATTCATCATCTTCAAAAGACCATAACTCTCTCAATTTTTATGATTTTTGAGTGATCTCAATTCCACAATTAAATTAAAGAGATCTACTTCATCTCATCTCAAGATATCAATATCAAATTATGAGTATAAAGTCATGTAATTTTGAAGAACATTATAGGTCACTTAGAAAGTACATAAATCAGTTTGTTTTTCACGATTTCAAGAGGACATAACTTCCAGCTCAATTATCCAAATGGAGTCTTTCTTGGCACATTGTAAAGATTGTGACATTGTGTGATCGGTGGATTTAGAACTGACTGTTTAACGCTGGTTCGCGAAATGTCGCGGAAGCAAGAGTCGCCACCGTCTTTTATTTTCTCCAACATGGACAGGACAAAAGCACAGCAAAATTCCTTATGAGAACGTTTCTCGGTTCGGGAGGTAGATTTATTGAAAGGGAAGGTGTTAGCACCCTTTCTATCCATGGTTATCCATGGGCTCTTAGATACTTGCTCTTATGTTTTCAAAATGTTTGCTTTTCAAAATGTGAGTGGGTTTTGCAAAAGTTTCATTGAAAGATTTCTGAATAACTCTTGTATCAGTCCTCAAGAGTGTTTGAAAAATTGTTTTGAAAGCTTTTTGAAAAGTGTCGGTGTGAAAAGATGTTTTGATTTGTTTTTTTAGAGAGCAAGTATCCATGAGTCATCTACCTACCCTAAGGAATTAGGCTGTGTAAAAGTCCTTAAGGTTGTGCCATCCCACCATTGAGAGGTAAGTAGCACCACCGTTGGAGGTGTTCGGGTCAATTCGATTGTAGGGATAGTGTGGTCACCGAAGCAACAGTAGGACACCTTAGAAGCTACCCTTATGTCCTAGATCCTTTTTTTTAATCCGAGGCAACTGTTTCGAGGCAACTGTTTCGAGGCAACTGTTTCGAGGCAACTGTTTCGAGGCAACTGGATCATGGACATAAGGACCGCTAAAACGTCCTATACTTGACGACCACGTTTCGAAGGCAACAAGTGAGGCGTACCCTAGAAGTGGTGTGTGTATTTGTGTGTTGTTTTCAATTTAGCAGTTATCTTTGATCATGGCATTGTGAGCTACGCTTGTTTTTAATTACCATACATTCTTTCATGCAATTTAGAATTTAAGGGTGCGGAAAATTAAAAGACAGAAAGATAAAAGCTACGCTATTACAAGGCGCGGGTCTATACATCGCCAAAATACAAAGACCCGTTTTTGATAAAAATGCGGAAAGTAAAAAATGTGGTAAACCTAATTACTATTACATCCGGAAAGCAGTTACATAATGATCAAAAGAAAATAAAGCGCGAAAGAATTAAATTGGACGTCCGAGGGTTTTGACCCTTTTGAGAAATTAAATTAAATTAAAGTCTAATTAATTATTTAAAGAAAGAAAATGTTTTTTTTATGTTTTTTGGTGTTTAATGAAATAAAGAAAAAGAATTAAAAGGAAACCCTAAATCTAGATTATTTTAATTATTAATGAAAAATATTAAAGTTAACCTAACTTAAGCTAATTAATTATTTACATATTTATGTACAAAAATAATGGTTAATAAATAGTAATAATGAATAATGATGCAAATAGTTAATAATTAATAATGATAATAATAATGATAAAAAAAATCAAAACCTAATTCTATATATTTTATTTATTAAGAAAAAGATTAAAATATAAACCTAAATTAAACTAAATTAATTATTAACATTTATTTACAAAAATAAATTAATGAGCAAATTAATAAATAATTAAACATATTTTTGTATTTTGATTTTCTGATTTTATTATGAAAAGATTAATTTTAATGACTTAATAATAATTATAAAAATAAATAATTGAAAGAAATTAAAAGAAAGAAAAAAATCAAGTTGCAAACCAAGGGGGTTTCAGGCCCAAATGGAGGTTTGCTGAAGTAATTTTGGCCCATTGAAGCATAGAGCTCGTTTGACTTTCCAGGATTGAGTGCACATGGTTGACTGGGGGTATACCCTGGATCTCATTCAGTAGCCCTTGGATTAATCATCATGAGCGCGTGGCAGTCTTAAGCGTGAGGATGCATGGTGGAGCGTTGAAGGAGTGCTGCACTTGAATACATTAAAGCAAAAATCATGAATTATATGGGGGGACCTGGGAATCGAACCCAGGTCCCTATGCTTGCCAAGCGTGTCATCCACCAACTGAGCTTCCAAACGCTTTTGTAGTATAAGTGGAAAACAATAATTATATAAAAAAACAAACGTTAATGATATAAAACAAAAAAATACGCGCGCAGTTTGAATGCTCCAGTTACAGGACGCCACGCATGCTTCTTCTTCGTTCTTCCTGCAAAATATAAAACAAGTAGCGGGGGTTTTAAACCCCCACAAACTAAAAGTCCTGAAAATAGCGAATAGGAGAGGAGATTATATAAATTGAGCGCGAGAGGTTGGTTGAATTCGTCTGGCCTTGACGAATTCAACCATGGCCATGACGTGGTCCAATTTTTCCCTATGCCTAAAGCCCTAATTGCAAGCTTCAGAAACCCTAGATGTTGTTCATGGTAGATTTGGATTCATGCAGCGTTAGGTCAATTAACTTATACCAATCGCTTCAGAAGGTACCTATTAGTGTAAATCAAACAAGAAAACTGATTAAAAGCACATGAATCATGATATGTCAAATTGGAAAACAAAGCAAACCGTATGGCTCGTGTTCTTCAATTCTTCGCGTGTTAGGATTGATTCTTGATTGCAAACGCTTCCTGGAGACTCAGGCAACGTATTGGAATCCTTTTTTGGCTTTGAATTGTCCTGCCACTATGAAATCAGTTTCCAAGTTTTTATGAAAATTTTGCAAAGTGGTTCTGAGTTTTCAGCAGCTTTTTCGTGTCTGTATGAGTAGGGTTAGGTTATGCGTAAGTATGTGATCAGAATTAGGTCAAAAACAAGCCCATGAATCCATGAATTTATGATTTGAATATTTGATTTTCCATCATGAAATTTCAATCTTTTTTTCAATGAAACCTTGCCAATTATGGAAGATCTTGTCCCCTTGGATGAGAAACGACTTTTCCAACTTTCCCTAGTTGGATTTGCTGCACAAAAGATCTACAAAATCATATCTTTGAATTTTCTTATAATAAAAACTGATTAAATGAATTAATATAAATATAAATCCAATTAATTAATTAAAAATAAGAAAATAAATTATTTTGAGCTCAATGGGTCGTGCATAGGCTTTGGGTAATGATTCAAGGAAGAATTTGAGGCCCATTAGCAAATTTGAAGCTTTTTAGGCAAAGTTGACTTTTGAAAGTTCCCAAAAATTTCCCAACTTCTCCAATGCATATCTTGCTCAATTTTGAAGCTATGATCATGTTCTTTGACATTTTAGAAAGGTCTTGAAGTCCTCTAACCAATGCCTTTGGTCCCATGTCATTTTGATTTACCAATCTCAAGTTATGGTCTTTGACTTAAAGTGCCTTTTTGTTGACTTTTGAAAATGACCTATAATGTTGAAATTGATAACTTTTTGTGAGAGAATTTATTGGACTTGAAGTGTGAAGATGAGTTGTAGGAAATGTCATCCCCTTCAAAATGAGCATTGGATGGGATTTTTCTGATAAAACATGAGGAAGTTATGCCTTGGTCAATTTGCAGTTGACTTTTCAACTGTCCCAAAATAGAAACTTTTGCATCTTGAGACTTTTTAAGCCCTGCTTGTGGAATCATGATCAAGAATTGATCAAATGATGATTGTGGCTTCAAAATAAGATGTTGACCAAAATTTTTGACTTTTGACTGTCAAATGACCATTTTGCCCCTGCAGTTGACTGTGAAGCATTTGGATGGGCTTACAGATGCCATCTAGGTGTCGATCGCGTAAGAGATTCCTTAGCGAGAACTTGCGTACCTGAGAAAGAAAATAATTACCTGGCTTGTTACAGGGGTTGATCTTCAAACTCTTTATGCAGACATGCCCTGGCTGGGTACAGGTATCGAATCTTTAATCAGTTACTCACAGATGTGCCCTGACTAGATATAGGAATCGAATCTGGAAAATAGTCGTCAATAGATACACCCTGGCAGGATACAGGAATTGGATCTTCAAACTCTTCAGACGTGCCCTGGCAGGATACAAGAATCTAGTCTGGAAACAGTCGTCAACAGATACACCCTGGCAAGATACAGGAATCGGATTTTCAAACTCTTCAGACGTGCCCTGGCAGGATACAGGAATCGAGTCTGGAAATAGTCGTCAACAGATACACCCTGGCAAGATACAGGAATCGGATCTTCAAACTCTTCAGACGTGCCCTGGCAGGATACAGGAATCGAGTCTGGAATTATTCGTCAACAGATACACCCTGGCAAGATACAGGAATCGGATCTTCAAACTCTTCAGACGTGCCCTGGCAGGATACATGAATTGAGTCTGGAAATAGTCGCCAACAGATACACCCTGGCAAGATACAGGAATCGGATCTTCGAACTCTTCAGACGTGCCCTGGCCGGATACAGGAATCGAGTCTGGAATTAGTCGTCAACAGATACACCCTGGCAAGATACAGGAATCGGATCTTAAAACTCTTCAGACGTGCCCTGGCAGGATACAGGAATCGAGTCTGGAAATAGTCGTCAACAGATACACCCTGGTAAGATACAGGAATCGGATCTTTGAACTCTTCAGACGTGCCCTGGCCGGATACAGGAATCGAGTCTGGAATTAGTCGTCAACAGATACACCCTAGCAAGATACAGGAATAGGATCTTCGAACTCTTCAGACGTGCCCTGGCAGGATACAGGAATCGAGTCTGGAATTAGTCATCAACAGATACACCCTGGCAAGATACAGGAATCAGATCTTCAAACTCTTCAGACGTGCCCTGGCAGGATACAGGAATCGATTCTGGAAATAGTCGTCAACAGATACACCCTGGCAAGATACAGGAATCGGATCTTAGAACTCTTCAGACGTGCCCTGGCTAGATATAGGAATCGAATCTGGAAAATAGTCGTCAATAGATACACCCTGGCAAGATACAGGAATTGGATCTTCAAACTCTTCAGACGTGCCCTGGAAGGATACAGGAATCGAGTCTGGAAACAGTCGTCAACAGATACACCCTGGCAAGATACAGGAATCGGATTTTCAAACTCTTCAGACGTGCCCTGGCAGGATACAGGAATCGAGTCTGGAAATAGTCGTCAACAGATACACCCTGGCAAGATACAGGAATCGGATCTTCAAACTCTTCAGACGTGCCCTGGCAGGATACAGGAATCGAGTCTGGAAATAGTCGCCAACAGATACACCCTGGCAAGATACATGAATCGGATCTTCAAACTCTTCAGACGTGCCCTGGCAGGATACAGGAATCGAGTCTGGAAATAGTCGTCAACAGATACACCCTGGTAAGATACAGGAATCGGATCTTTGAACTCTTCAGACGTGCCCTGGCCAGATACAGGAATCGAGTCTGGAATTAGTCGTCAACAGATACACCCTGGCAAGATACAGGAATAGGATCTTCGAACTCTTCAGACGTGCCCTGGCAGGATACAGGAATCGAGTCTGGAATTAGTCGTCAACAGATACACCCTGGAAAGATACAGGAATCGGATCTTCAAACTCTTCAGACGTGCCCTGGCAGGATACAGGAATCGATTCTGGAAATAGTCGTCAACAGATACACCCTGGCAAGATACAGGAATCGGATCTTCGAACTCTTCAGACGTGCCCTGGCCGGATATAGGAATCGAGTCTGGAATTAGTCGTCAACAGATACACCCTAGCAAGATACAGGAATCGGATCTTCAAACTCTTTAGACGTGCCCTGGCAGGATACAGGAATCGAGTCTGGAATTAGTCGCTCACAGATACACCCTGGCAGGATACAGGAATCAGATCTGGAATCGCGACAGTTGATAGTAATCATCTTTGTATTGATTTTTGTACTGAAAAGACAAAACGTTAGTTGTATGTAATGTCATGATGTATGAAATGCATGATGTTCTCAAGATAAATGAGATTGTATGTTCATGATGCGTATGTGCATGCTATAATGTATGAAGATGTGATGTTCGTGAATGTATTTTTGTCTAGGAAAGTAACTCCCTGATGGGTTCCAGGAAGTTAACTCCTGGGCTGATGTTGAAGAGTAGAGCTTTTCGTTTTCGCTGGGGATGATGGTTGCAAGAATACCGGTAGGAGAAGATGACTCTGTTGGGGAATAAACTTGGCGAATAGATTACTCTGCGGGGAGTGAACTATGTGGGGAAAGAGAGGTACTTTGCTGAGGTTGATGATAACTCCGCTGGGGATTCCGTTGTTGAGCTTTGTTGAGGAATTTGATGAACTCCGCTGGGGGATAGGAAGACTTCGTCGGGGACGTTCTTTCCGTGGCAATTGGCTGAGGATAACCCAGTTATATCCTGGTGGGGAAATAACCTTTGAATAAAGCCGGGGGAGTGTTCGTACTCTACAGGTTATAAGCTTCCAGAATCTATTGGGGATAAGCTTCCAAAACCTACTGGGGAGATTGATTTAACTCTCCTGGGGAAACCTTCAGATTGGACTGGGGAATGGCTCCATCGGATGTCCGGTATACCGCCGGGGAACAATCTTAGATCAAGATTATCGGGGATGCTTGCTTAGGAATACCTGTATACTCCGCTGGGGAATATTGAGATCTTCTGGGGGATAATCCAACTTCCTTAAGGCTGACAGTAGGCTAACTCTGCTTGGGGAGAGTGTCGCTAACTTGCTAGAGATACAGTGTCTTGTTAGGGTTGATGGGAGACCAACTCTGCTTGGGAGAGTATTGCTGATTGGTCTTACTCTGTGGGGAGTGAAGGTATCGTGGTTATTCTTCAGCCGAACTTACCTTGGTACCTTGGTGGACAGAGCAATTAGATTGCTTAGACAACTCATTATTGCCCCTGTTTCCGATGTCACCTGTAATTAATCCTTTGTTTCGCATGCAAATATTTATGAGTTAGCAATTAGTGTCAAATGCATATATCACAAATGAACATTGGACGTTCTTCGCAAAACAAAACAGAAAAAGGAAAAACAATTGGCAATTGGTCTGAAAAGTGAATTTGTATTGATTTTTGAATTTGCCTGTAAATAGGCGTTTATGTACAAGAAGCTAACGTCCTTGTAAGAGAAGGCCGCCGAACAACAGAGTTTATACAATTTTGTGAAAAAGGAGAACAAAATAGCTATGTGAAAAAGATAATCCCCACTGGGTTCCAACTCTGCTATTGCCTTTATATCTTCAAGCGTCTCATCACTTGGCTGCTCAGTTGAAGATGAAGCTGATTGATCGATGCCGTTTGAACCTGATGTTGATACCGGATTCTGGATGCAAGGTGATTCAATGAGACATAGTATTACGCTTTAATCCCTAACTTTTTCCTGGACCTCCCTTTCGCGTTTTCAGTCCACCGGGATACCCATTTTTGCCCAAGCCGCCTTTTCAGGTTTTCAACTTGCCGGGTGTACCGATTTTTTTTATTTCATCCCTTATTTTGCCCGAACCCTTTTGGTTCACCGGGAAGCCCTAATTTTTGCCTAGGTATGTCAACCTAGCGGGTCTTTTATCATGCGTAGTATCTTTTTACTATGTCTGCATTGGCGGGGTGAGGAAGGTCGTCACCATCCATGGTGGTTAGAATTATGGCTCCTCCTGAGAACACATGTTTAACCACAAATGGCCCTTCATACGTAGGGGTCCATTTTCCCCTGGGATCACTTTGAGGAAGAATGATGTGCTTGATTACCAGGTCCCCAACTTGATACTCTTGTGGTCTGACTTTCTTGTTAAATGCCCTGATCATCCGTTTTTGGTACGTTTGACCATGACAAATAGCAGTGAGTCTCTTTTCGTCAATTAGGTTTAATTGATCAAGTCAAGTCTGGATCCAGTCATCTTCGCTCAGATCTGCATCCTTCATTATCCGAAGAGAGGGTATCTGGACTTCAATCGGTAAGACTGTCTCCATGCCGTAGACCAAGGAAAAGGGAGTTGCCCCGGTTGACGTTCTTGCTGAGGTACGGTACCCATGAAGAGCAAACGGTAACATCTCGTGCCAATCTTTGTAAGTCACTGTCATTTTCTGCACAATCTTTTTGATATTCTTATTCGCTGCTTCTACAGCCCCATTCATCTTCGGCCGGTAAGGAGAAGAGTTGTGGTGTTGTATCTTGAATTGCTCGCAGAGCTCAGTGATCATCTTATTATTAAGGTTGGTACCATTGTCCGTAATAATCCTTTCCGGGACACCGTATCGACAGATTAGGTTGTGCCGAATAAACCGTGCAACGACATTCTTGGTTACAGTGGCATAGGAAGCTGCTTCAACCCACTTTGTGAAGTAATCAATCGCTACTAGGATGAAGCGATGCCCGTTGGATGCCGTAGGTTTAATCTCGCCAATCATATCAATGCCCCACATTGCAAAAGGCCAAGGTGCAGTCAAGACATTCAGAGGGACTGGAGGAACGTGCACCTTATCAGCATAGATCTGGCACTTATGACATGTCCGAGAATGTTGGTAACAGTCGGCTTCCATTGTGGACCAGAAATATCCTGCCCGGAGGATTTTCTTTGCCATGGTATGCCCACTGGAATGTGTTCCGAAGGTACCTTCATGCAGTTCTGCCATGATCCTTTCTGCTTTAGTCTTATCCACACAACGCAGTAAGGTTGAATCATGGTTTCGCTTATATAGAATGTCGTTGCTGAGGAAGAACTTCGCTGCGAACCTTCTCAAAAACTTCTTGTTGTTGACAGATGCACCTTCAGGGTATTCTTGAGCTTCCAAGTACCTCTTCACCTCATGATACCAGGGCTTTTCAGTTATTATCTCAGCTTCTAGATCACAACAATATGCAGGTTCATCCAGTTTCCAGATAATGATCCGGGGAGCCTCATTGTCCCATTTGACTTTAAACATGGAAGACATCGTAGCCAGCGCGTCCGCCAACTGATTCTCCTCTCTCGGGAAGTGTTCAAAAGTTATCTCTGTGAAATGGGGGATCAACGTCAACACACACTCTTTGTAAGGAATAAGGTTTGGGTGTTTCGTATCCCACTCGCCTTTGATCTGATTGATCACGAGAGCGGAATCTCCGAAGACACTCAGAAACTTGATCCTTAAGTCAATTGCAGCTTGAAGACCCATGATGCATGCCTCATACTCCGCCATGTTGTTGGTGCAGTTGAAACATAGCCGGGCAGTGAGCGGAGTATGAGTGCCTTGAGGGGATATGATCACAGAACCGATACCGTTACCCAAAGCATTTGAGGCTCCGTCAAAGTGCATAGACCATCGGGATCCTTCCTCAGGTCCTTCATCCGGTCCAGGTACTTCACAATCAGTCACTATCATGATGCTCTCGTCAGGAAATTCAAAGTTCATTGACTGGTAGTCATCTACTGCCTGGTTTGCCAAGTGGTCTGCCAATACACTTCCTTTGATAGCTTTCTGAGTCGTGTACTGGATGTCGTATTCAGTCAAGATCATCTGCCATCTTTCTATTCTTCCAGACATAGCAGGCTTTTCGAATATGTACTTTATCGGATCCATCTTTGATATCAACAGAGTAGTGTGAGTCAACATATATTGTCTCAGCCGACGAGCAGCCCATACCAAAGCGCAACAAGTTTTCTCGAGCAGTGAGTATCGGGTCTCACAGTCGGTAAACTTTTTGCTAAGGTAATAAATGGCGTGCTCTTTTCGGCCAGACTCGTCATGCTGCCCCAGCACACACCCCATTGAGCTGTCAAGTACTGTTAGGTATAGTATTAGAGGTCTCCCTTCAACCGGTGGCATAAGAATGGGTGGTTCTTGGAGATACTCTTTGATTCTGTTGAAAGCGGCCTGACATTCATCATTCCAATGTACCACCTGATCTTTCTTCAGCAGGTTGAAGATTGGTTCACAGGTAGCGGTTAGATGCGAGATGAATCGAGCAATATAATTCAGACGTCCTAGAAAGCCTCTGACTTCTTTCTCTGTCTTGGGAACTGGCATCTCTTGTATGGCTTTAACCTTGGCAGGGTCCACTTGAATACCTTTGTCGCTCACGATGAAGCCTAGCAACTTTCTAGATCTTACCCCAACGGTGCACTTGTTTGGGTTCAACCTCAGCTTGTACAACTTCAGACGGTCAAACAATTTCTGCAGATGGTCAAGGTGTTCCTCCTCAGTTTGGGACCTTTCAATCATATCATCGACATACACTTCTATCTCATGGTGGATCATGTCATGAAATAAAGCAACCATGGCACGTTGGTAGGTTGCCCCAGCATTTTTCAGTCCAAAAGGCATGACCTTGTAGCAGAAGGTGCCCCACTGAGTAACAAAGGTAGTCTTTTCCATATCTTCAGGAGCCATTTTGATTTGATTATAACCTGAAAAACCATCCATGAAGGAGAACACCTTGTGCTGAGCAGTATTGTCAACCAGAATGTCGATATGAGGCAAAGGGAAATCATCTTTAGGGCTGGCCCTGTTCAGATCCCTGTAGTCAACACACATTTGGACCTTACCATCTTTCTTCGGCACCGGGAACCACGTTGGCAACCCATTGAGGGTAAGAAGTCACTGCTAGAAACCTGGCATCAAATTGCTTCATAACCTCAGCTTTGATCTTCTCGGATATCTCTGGACGCATACGGCAGACCTTTTGTTTAACCGGGGGGCAGTCTTCCTTGGTAGGCAAGTGATAGACCACAATGTCGGTATCCAACCCAGGCATGTCTTCGTAGGACCAGGCAAAGATTTCCACATAATCATGCAACATCTGGATCAACCGTTGTTTCACACTGAGCTCTAGATTGGCACCAATCTTGACTTCCTTTTTATCTGTCTCAGTACCCAGATTTACCGTTTCCACTGGCTCTTCATGTGGATGAATGACCCTCTCTTCCTGGAGTAACAGTCTTGCAAGTTCACCAGGCACTTCGCAATCAACTTCACCTTCGTCTTCGGCTAAGTTGATCGGATTTTCGAAGTCATAACTGGCAGTAGCAGAGTCGTTACCAGTGAGATCCAGAGTCGTTACCAGTGAGATCCAGAGTGGATTGGAACCTGTATGAGTGAGTGTGTGTAAATACAGCTATTCTGCAATATATAAAAGAAAGAAATAAAGGGAGCACAAGATTTGAAATGCGAAAAACGTCCAATGTCTTTATTCATGATATATGGAAATGACAAGTAATAAGCCCTCACAAATGAAGCCAACGGTGCCCCGGGTAAGACACCGGGCCATAAAGTTTCAATTTATTGTTCATTACAAATTTAAAAACAAAGGAATTCATTACTGAGTAACAAAAGTAACAAGTATGTAGTCTTTTGCAGTCCAATTGTTCAGTCCACCGTCGGTCGTCGGGTATATCCAACTATCGAACTCTGATTCCTCCACGTTGCCTTCAATAACATTCACTCCCGGATTGGTGATGAACACGAGAGGTCTTCCGATCCTTGCTTTGCGTACAACCCTCTGAGCCTCTTTTTCAATCACAGCCCGGGCGTCCTTTAAGGAGGCCATCTTCAAGGGAGAGTCCTCTTCAATTACTGTCTCTGCTGACGCCAACGTTGGGGGTACCTCTTCAAAATGTTGAAAGGGGGTTTCAATAAACTCCCCGTCCATCTCTATATACCGGAACGAGTTCAGATGACTAACCGTGTATTCTTCCTCCCCCTGCACTGTAACAATCTTCCCTCTGACAGGGTATTTGAGCTTCTGGTGTAGAGTGTAGGTCACAGCCCCAGCCTTGTGGATCCAAGGTCGACCCAGCAAACAAGAATAAGATGGACGAATGTCCATCACATAGAACGTTGAATCAAAGACTTGAGAACCAACACGAATCGGAATATCCACTTCACCATGTACCATCCTTTTTGAACCGTCGAAGGCTCGGACCACGATATTACTAGGCTTCAACTCCAGGCCCTCACAATCCAACCTGTCCAAGGCCTTCTTGGGCAATACATTCAGTGAAGAACCGGTGTCTACCAACACGTGTGCAAGAGTAGTGCCCCTGCATTCAATGGAGACATGCAGGGCATCATTGTGGTTCTTTCCCTTGGCGGTCAGATCAGCATCAGAGAATCCAAACCCGTTGTCAGCGGTCAAGTTGGCCACACAATCAGTAAATTGGTCGGCAGACGTCTCTTGTGGCACATGAGCCGTCTTCAGAAATGAAATCAGGGCCTTGGCGTGGGCCTCTGAGCACAACAACAATGATAGCATAGAGATCTTGGAGGGGGTATGCCCCAGCTGTTCAACGGCGCTGAAATCTCTCTTCTTGATGATCTGAAGGATTTCCTCCATCTCTTGCTGGGACGCTTCAACATTAACAGTCTTTGGTGCCTCCATCCGGGCAGGCATGTCAGCAATCCCTTTGCCCCGAGTGTCAGATGACTCGGCAGCAGGGGTAGAAACTTGATCAGAAGGGGAAACAGGCGCACTTGTAGGCGTAATGATAAGAGGTCTTCGGATAACTGGTGGTGCAATGTCAGGCGAGAAGAGTCTGCCACTGCGAGTAACTTTAGCGGGACCGGTGATGTTACTGATACCGGTACTAGTGTTGAACTCCTGCTTTACTCCAAGTACATACACATCTGCCCCATAGTGCCATGGGACAGCCTTGTCAGATTTATAAGGGAGGGGCCCCGGAACAGTAATGATAATAGGTGCAACAGACATGATTTTGACTGGCTTCCTCGGGGGAGCCTTGGTAGGATTGTTGAAGATGGTGACAACAGATACTTCTTCAATAGGAACAATAGGAATAGCGGTCTTCTTGAACAAGATCTCTTTGCTATCCATCAGGTTTTGGACGCCTGACTTCAGCAACGGACAACCAGCAGGGGAAACGACACACATAAGGCAACCCTTGCTACAACCCGGAAATAAACCGGCCAGCAACAGGTTCCTCTTGACAGTCAATAAATGGGTAGCAACATCATCCACAGAAACTGCATACAGGTCTTCCTCAATAGCATTTACTCCATGCTGGGGCATAGGAGCAGTCACAACGTTGGGCCTTTCCGATGCCTCAAACTGTATTTCCTTGGCATCGATAAGGTCCTGAACCTTATTTCTTAGGGCCCAGCAATCATCAGTAGAATGCCCCGGGCTATCAGAGTGATAAGGACATCGGGCGTTGGGATTATACTTCGGAGATGTGGTATTTACCACCTTCGGAGCTTCTCTGACGGTTACCAAGTTGGTCGATAGCAGTTGCGACAAGATCTGTGACAAGGTCATACTAAGCCGAGTATATTCTCTTCTGGGTCTCTCACCCCCTGGTTGGTTAGGTTGCCGAGGAGCGGCAGCAGGCTTTGCAATTACCACCGCGTTGACAGCTTGGCGGCGTTCTGGTTTGTTTTGCCTCCTGGGCCCATATACAGCACTGGCTTCCTTCTTGAAAGGCTTTTTCTCAGAACTTGAGGACGCAACTTTCTGTATCTTCCCTGATTTCATTCCAGCCTCTATCCTTTCCCCAGTCAGAATGAGGTCTGTAAACCCTACAGACGAATTACCAATGAGATGGTTGAAGAACGGCTCGGATAGGGTCCCCAAGAACATATCCACGAGTTCACGGTCGGTTAATGGTGGCTGCACCCTACCAGCCAGGTCCCTCCACTTCTGCGCATACTCTTTAAAACCTTCTCCCGATCCTAGCGACATACCCTGGAGTTGGGTACGTGTAGGAGCGAGGTCGGCATTATACTGATACTGCTTGTAAAAAGCAGTAGCCAAGTCCTCCCAGTTATGAACCTTGGTTCCATCCAGCTGATAGAACCATTCGAGATGAGTCCCTGAAAGACTCTCCTAGAAGAAATGGATCCATAAGTTCTTGTCCACAGTATACGGCTGGATCTTCCGCACATAAGATCTGAGATGTAGCTTAGGGCAGGACGCCCCATCATACTTTGCGAAAGATGGTGCTTTGAACTTGTGTGGGATCACCACACCAGAAGATAGACCCAAGTCTCAAAAATCCAACCCCGGCACTTGTTGAATTTCCATGGCATTCAGACGATCCTCTAGCTGCTTGTACTTGTCTTCAGCTGGAGGGCACTGCTCTTCATTGAAGTCAGTCTCGTTGTCAGAGACCACCGGACTAGGAACCTTTCCCCCTTGGGGACTGCCTTTCTTGACAGAAGAACCAGCTTGATCAACCTCATTTTGTAGTGTATTGCCAAACCTCCGGCCAGTGTTGAATAGTACAGTTCTCTTCTTCTTCTTCTTCACCAGCAGAGCCTTCAATTCCTATTGACCTTGGGCTAAACTCATGATCAGCTCTTGGAACTGGGCGTTCTGAGCCTGGAGAGCCTTGATGGATTGCTCAGTAGATGATTCAGGATTCATGATGCTGAAATAAACAGCGAAGAACATTAAGCAACCTGAAAAGAAGAGTACCTGTGATGCACATGATGAATGGAATGCGTATGATTTATGTTTTCAAAGACAATCGGGATTCAACTTTGTAAACAAAAAGAAACGCACTTTATTAGATTCAACTTTGAAATTTAGATTGTTCAACAGACTTCCCTTAGGCGTTACATAACATGGAAATACTGGAAAGGGAAATAAAAACTGTAAAAGAACATCCAAAGTTCATCATTGATCCCAGGGTCTCCTCTTCTCAGTACAGATGTAGTCATTCAAGGCCCGCTCGTTCTCCAACTGCTTTGTCAGCTTTTGGATCATCAATTCCTGCTCGTTGAACTTTTCCCGATAAGAATCCCGTTCTTCTCGTAGTTGCAACCAAGACCTCTTTAGTGTATCAACATCAGTAGGTATCTGAGGAGGGAGAACAGTCGGAGGAGCCCCATCTCTATCAGGATATTCAAGAATGATGGGTCTGACAGCTTCGTATGGCATACCTAAATTCTGAGCACGGATGCGGACCCATTTGTAGTAGGGTTCCATAGGTAGAGAAGTATTCGGTCCCAACTCTTGTGGGCCAGCTTTGTGAATTTTGTCCCAGGCCTTGATGAACCTACGACGCAGCTCGTCACTATCTACCTGAAACTCAAAACTGATGTGAGGCACCAACATCTCATGAGGCCCTGCTCTTCTGGCTCTTCCAAACTAACGAAGAGCTAGACATGGATTATAAGAGATTCCTCCTTGGGTACCAATCAGAGGAACATTAGGATATTCTCCGCACCGATCAATAACAGCCACCTCATCCAAACCCCTGAGGGTCCAAATGATGTCATTATCAGTGAGAGACATTAACCTATGAGCCCAGCCTCTTCCTTCTTTGTTCTTCAGCATGAACTTAGGGAGGTGCGAAATAAACCACCTCACCAACAAAGGAATACAACACCACAGAGTTCCTCGTCTTCGGGCAGTACGAGCATAAAGTTGTTGCAAGATATCACCCAAAAGAGTGGGCACAGGGTTCCGAGACATGAAGATCCTTATGGCAGTGATGTTAATGATGTTATCAGGATTAGGAAACAAGACTAGACCATATATTAAGAGAGCCAAGATGTCTTCATACGCCCTAAAGTCTAAATCGTTCCAGAAACTGTTAGCTTTACCAATCAGAAACTTGGCCAAGAAACCCTTAACTCTGCTTCTAGTCACCCAGTTGTCCATCACCTCTTTGTGGGTCAAGGGAATGGCTGCAGCAATCTCCTCAAGCCTAAGAGTCTTTTCCCAACCAGTGAAGGGAGTCTGATCCAAGATAGGGATACCCAGCAAATCAGAGAATTCTTCTAGGGTAGGGACCAGCTGGAAGTCTTGAAAGGTGAAGCAGTTGTACAAGGGATCATAAAACTGGGTCAGGACACTCATCAGTTGTTGGTCCCACTTTGAAGTGACTAAATCGAGAAGAGAACCATGCCTCTGGATGAAGGAAGTAGTGTTTGGAATTCTGCTAACCAATTCTTCAAGCAACTCAGGTGGGTGAACAAAGTTGAACCGGATAGTGTTCCTTTGCATAGGCATCATGATGTCCTACAAAACAGAGCAAAGGTGAAACCCGCTTGTCTTTGAAATGGTCAGTCCTTATGCAGGATGCATGCAATGTCTATGATGGTATGATGTTATGATAAAGCACACCACAAATATTCACAAAGGCAAACATGATAAGGCACACAAGTCACACAAGACAGCCCATAGGGTTTAGGCCAGCATGAAGTTCAGGTATTACCCTCTTTCAGTTTGTTGGTTAAGACCTGTCCTATCAAAAGTAACCGGGTTCTAGAGGATCCCAATATCACTGACTACCCTCAATCGGTCATAACTCCAGCATCACAATCTTTTCTTGCGGCCAGAACCATCGCGAGAGTTTAGCCTCAATGGGTGTAGCATACTGCTACTGTTATATTGGCCAAGTTGGGTCATTTAAGGTTCTAAGGTCGGTTGGCGCTTAATGACTCCTCAGAAGACCCATATTCTCCTCGTTGCGACACAAGGGATATCGGTACAGACCAAGGTGCCACACCAATGTAGCCACTGCTTCACCCGTGTCGGTCTATGCCGGACAGGTCCCTCACAGCTTATGCTATCTAACAGGGTATCCCCAGATCCGGGTTAGGATCTATGAAACTCCAAGACAAATGCCCATAATAATAAAGCAAACAAAACACAGCAATTGAAAACACAAGTATGAGCTATCCTAAGGTACACCTCACTTTAAGTATATCCCCAGCAGAGTCGCCAGTTCTGTGATCGGTGGATTTAGAACTGACTGTTTAACGCTGGTTCGCGAAATGTCGCGGAAGCAAGAGTCGCCACCGTCTTTTATTTTCTCCAACATGGACAGGACAAAAGCACAGCAAAATTCCTTATGAAAACGTTTCTCGGTTCGGGAGGTAGATTTATAGAAAGGGAAGGTGTTAGCACCCTTTCTATCCATGGTTATCCATGGGCTCTCAGATACTTGCTCTTATGTTTTCAAAATGTTTTCTTTTCAAAATGTGAGTGGGTTTTGCAAAAGTTTCATTGAAAGATTTCTGAATAACTCTTGTATCAGTCCTCAAGAGTGTTTGAAAAATTGTTTTGAAAGCTTTTTGAAAAGTGTCGGTGTGAAAAGATGTTTTGATTTGTTTTTTTAGAGAGCAAGTATCCATGAGTCATCTACCTACCCTAAGGAATTAGGCTGTGTAAAAGTCCTTAAGGTAGTGCCATCCCACCATTGAGAGGTAAGTAGCACCACCGTTTGAGGTGTTCGGGTCAATTCGATTGTAGGGACAGTGTGGTCACCGAAGCAACAGTAGGACACCTTAGAAGCTACCCTTATGTCCTAGATCCTTTTTTTTAATCCGAGGCAACCGTTTCGAGGCAACTGTTTCGAGGCAACTGTTTCGAGGCAACTGTTTCGAGGCAACTAGATCATGGACATAAGGACCGCTAAAATGTCCTATACTTGACGACCATGTTTCAAAGGCAACAAGTGAGGCGTACCCTAGAAGTGGTGTGTGTATTTGTGTGTTGTTTTCAGTTTAACAGTTATCTTTGATCATGGCATTGTGAGCTACGCTTGTTTTTAATTACCATACATTCTTTCATGCAATTTAGAATTTAAGGGTGCGGAAAATTAAAAGATAGAAAGATAAAAGCTACGCTATTACAAGGCGCGGGTCTATACATCGCCAAAATACAAAGACCCGTTTTTGATAAAAATGCGGAAAGTAAAAAATGCGGTAAACCTAATTACTATTACATCCGGAAAGCAGTTACATAATGATCAAAAGAAAATAAAGCGCGAAAGAATTAAATTGGACGTCCGAGGGTTTTGACCCTTTTGAGAAATTAAATTAAGTTAAAGTCTAATTAATTATTTAAAGAAAGAAAATGTTTTTTATGTTTTTTGGTGTTTAATGAAATAAAGGAAAAGAATTAAAAGGAAACCCTAAATCTAGATTATTTTAATTATTAATGAAAAATATTAAAGTTAACCTAACTTAAGCTAATTAATTATTTACATATTTATGTACAAAAATAATGGTTAATAAATAGTAATAATGAATAATGATGCAAATAATTAATAATGATAATAATAATGATAAAAAAAATCAAAACCTAATTCTATATATTTTATTTATTAAGAAAAAGATTAAAATATAAACCTAAATTAAACTAAATTAATTATTAACATTTATTTACAAAAATAAATTAATGAGCAAATTAATAAATAATTAAACATATTTTTGTATTTTGATTTTATGATTTTATTATGAAAAGATTAATTTTAATGACTTAATAATAATTATAAAAATAAATAATTGAAAGAAATTAAAAGAAGAAAAAAATCAAGTTGCAAACCAAGGGGGTTTCAGACCCAAATGGAGGTTTGCTGAAGTAATTTTGGCCCATTGAAGCATAGAGCTCGTTTGACTTTCCAGGATTGAGTGCACGTGGATGACTAGGGGTATACCCTGGATCTCATTCAGTAGCCCTTGGATTAATCATCATGAGCGCGTGGCAGTCTTAAGCGTGAGGATGCCTGGTGGAGCGTTGAAGGAGTGCTGCACTTGAATACGTTAAAGCAAAAATCATGAATTATGTGGGGGGACCTGGGAATTGAACCCAGGTCCCTATGCTTGCCAAGCGTGTCATCCACCAACTGAGCTGCCAAACGCTTTTGTAGTATAAGTGGAAAACAATAATTATATAAAAAACAAACGTTAATGATATAAAACAAAAAAATACGCGCGCAGTTTGAATGCTCCAGTTACAGGATGCCACGCATGCTTCTTCTTCGTTCTTCCTGCAAAATATAAAACAAGTAGCAGGGGTTTTAAACCCCCACAAACTAAAAGTTCTGAAAATAGCGAATAGGAGAGGAGATTATATAAATTGAGCGCGAGAGGTTGGTTGAATTCGTCTGGCCTTGACGAATTCAACCATGGCCATGACGTGGTCCAATTTTTCCCTATGCTTAAAGCCCCAATTGCAAGCTTCAGAAACCCTAGATGTTGTTCATGGTAGATTTGGATTCAGGCAGCGTTAGGTCAATTAACTTATACCAATCGCTTCAGAAGGTACCTATTAGTGTAAATCAAACAAGAAAACCGATTAAAAGCACATGAATCATGATATGTCAAATTGGAAAACAAAGCAAACCGTATGGCTCGTGTTCTTCAATTCTTCGCGTGTTAGGATTGATTCTTGATTGCAAACGCTTCTTGGAGACCCAGGCAACGTATTGGAATCCTTTTTTGGCTTTGAATTGTCCTGCCACTATGAAATCAGTTTCCAAGTTTTTATGAAAATTTTGCAAAGTGGTTCTGAGTTTTCAACAGCTTTTTCGTGTCTGTATGAGTAGGGTTATGTTATACATAAGTATGTGATCAGAATTAGGTCAAAAACAAGCCCATGAATCCATGAATTTATGATTTGAATATTTGATTTTCCATCATGAAATTTCAATCTTTTTTTCAATGAAACCTTGCCAATTATGGAAGATCTTGTCCCCTTGGATGAGAAACGACTTTGCCAACTTGCCCTAGTTTGATTTGCTGCACAAAAGATCTACAAAATCATATCTTTGAATTTTATTTTAATAAAAACTAATTAAATGAATTAATATAAATATAAATCCAATTAATTAATTAAAAATAAGAAAATAAATTATTTTGAGCTCAATGGGTCGTGCATAGGCTTTGGGTAATGATTCAAGGAAGAATTTGAGGCCCATTAGCAAATTTGAAGCTTTTTAGGCAAAGTTGACTTTTGAAAGTTCCCAAAAATTTCCCAACTTCTCCAATGCATATCTTGCTCAATTTTGAAGATATGATCATGTTCTTTGACATTTTGGAAAGGTCTTGAAGTCCTATAACCAATGCCTTTGGTCCCATGTCATTTTGATTTACCAATCTCAAGTTATGGTCTTTGACTTAAAGTGCCTTTTTGTTGACTTTTGAAAATGACCTATAATATTGAAATTGATAACTTTTTGTGAGAGCATTTCTTGGACTTGAAGTGTGAAGATGAGTTGTAGGAAATGTCATCCCCTTCAAAATGAGCATTGGATGGTATTTTCATGATAAACCATGAGGAATTTATGCCTTGGTCAATTTGTAGTTGACTTTTCAGCTGTCCCAAAATAGAAACTTTTGCATCTTGAGACTTTTTGAGCCCTGCTTGTGGAATCATGATCAAGAATTGATCAAATGATGATTGTGGCTTCAAAATAAGATGTTGACCAAAATTTTTGACTTTTGACTGTCAAATGACCATTTTTTCCCTGCAGTTGACTGTGAAGCATTTAGGGTTTTTGACTGAGCAACTTGATGTTGTGAGTCTTGAAACTTGACATATGAATGCTTGACAATGTATGTAGGCATATGGGACTTGATTGGACCCTTGGAAACCTCAATTTCTTTGCCAGAACCAAAACCCTAATTTTGACTGTGTTGGGAGGCAATTGGACTGTGCAACCCTTGAGAGATTTTGAAGCTTGATCTTGCCAAATCTTGAAGAATATGGGAGGGCAAATTTTGGGGTACAACACATTGTCTTTCAAATTCTTCAAGAATCATGTCATAAATCCTCTTGAGCTGTGGTGCACCATGGATTCAAAGTTGGTACCTTGGAACTGAAGTTTCACTTGCAGTCAGATTGCAATTTCCACTTTAAACATGATTAGCATAAATGTTTGGATCATTTAGAGTGTCAAAACGCATTATTTGGATCTGTTTTGATGCACATTTGATCACTTTCTTCATGACCACATGTGTGCATGATTTCCACTAAAATTATACCATTTACCCCTCCTCTTGATTCAATTCACTTCTCCTATAAATACAGACCACATTCCACTCATCTTTGCAAGCTTTAGAGAGCCAAAAAACCTCTGTCAAACTTCCTCCATATCTCTCAATTCTTTAAATCAAAATTTATTTTTAAAGCATTTCTCAATCCAATTTATTTGTTGATTCTTCATCCTTGAACTTCACTAAAGTTAACAGAAGAAAAACCAAGTCTTGCAGTGCTCTATATTGTGCTAGCCAAGTCAAGTTTCAGAGCATTTTCTTCATACTTCGCTCAGGTAGTTTCAGGCATTAATTCTTCTAAATCAAATTACTGGAATGGTCTATGATGTTCATTGATGCTTACTGATGATTTAATTTTGATCAATCAATGCATTTGATGAATCTATTTTCGATTTAAATTTTTTTCAAAACTCTATAGTTTTGCTCAAATCGACTGAGCTACACTTTACATAAATTTTTCGCGAGGGTACCATTGGAATCATTTTGATGGGACGAAACGAATGGAACCGGTATGATCTCCTAATTTTATAGTTTGTGAGACCTGCAATTCGCGCGTGGCTGGAGGTTGAAGATGACCAGCGTGTCATCTCTCAACCAATGACATGGTGTCACACATTTTTTTTAAAATATGTTTTTAATTAATTATCCAATGGTTTATTCACTAATGACTATGACATGCACAACGCGTCAAAACCCTTGGATTTGATTACCAACGCATTTTGACATTGATATGATAATATATATATCTTTTTGGTTTCAGTTTTATTTTCTGATTTTATATTTTAATTGTTTTAAACTTCAAAAATTCATAAAAATTTCATTTCAAGTTCTAAAATTCTGAAAAAATTCTAAAAAATACTATTGATTTTTTTATTTTTTATTTTTATTTTTTCCAATTTTATTTTGTGATTTGGTATTTATTTTAATGATTTTCACTTTATTTGACTTGTTTTAATTGTTTAAAAATACTATTCTTGAATTTTAAATTCTGAAGAAAAAAAAATGGAAGGATCCAATGACCTATTGACAAATATAGGTGACCTCATTTTTTTAATTTTTATTTTACTATTTTTTTTTAGAAATTTTATCTTGTTTTTCTTATTTATTTAAATTTTAAAAATAGTTTATGACTTTAAAATTCTAAAATTTTTTATCAACACTTATTGACTCATGTTTGACTTCTGTTATTTTTTTAGGATTTTCGTTTTGTGTTTTAATATATTTTGTGTATTTTACCAATTATTTTCCTTTTATTAATCATTTAAATATTGTTTTATTAAATATATTTTTATTATTTTTGTTTGGTCCTGACTTGGGTGTTATTTTGGGACAAGTTTCTCAACCTCATTGGATCTTGGGTGTTGATAGGTTGAAAAATCCAAATCCACCAAAATGGATAAATGATGTTGATGATATTTGAAACCCGTATTTCATCTGATACATCCCTTCCCTCTTCATCTTATCCTTTTCTTATTATTACTTGTCCTACATGTTTTTAGAGAATAATCTACATATAATTTCTCTAACATATTGGTGCATAAATTTCTATTGACCGACCTCAAAATAAGTGTAACTTCTACATAAGTCCACTTACGATTGCTTAATATAGCGCTAAATTTGTTCTGATTCGAAAAATGATCATTTGTGGCCCAAACCTATGTTTGCAAGCCAAAGTATGTTTAAATTGAAACCTTTAATCCAATAACTTTGAAGTTCATTGTTAGGAGGATTTGATCTTATCAATCCTCTAATGAACTTCATGAACTTTGGTCCAAGTGAATCATTTGAACATCATTGATCATATGTGGTTGCTTTGAAAATTTGAAATGAATGATATACTTGAAAAAAGCAAATGAGACTTGTTGTTGAGAAGCTTTGATTTTATCAATCTTCTAATAAGTTCCCTTTACATAACCAACCCTCGTACCTAGATTCTCCCCCCCTCTCTTTTTGGGTTTATTCGCTCTTTTCCCATTTTCTTTTGAAATAATAAAGCGAGTGACGATTTTTATTTTGATCTGTGCGAGTTAAATCAATCCAATGACTTAGTCTCAATATTTATACCGCTACAAAAACTTGATAACTTCATTAGGGATGTGAAAGCCTCTAAGTAGGTTAAGCCTATCTTTGTTTATATGTGTATGTGCTATTTATTTTTATTGTATATTATTTGTTGGATATATTCCTGTATGTCTGAATTTTTCTGGTTTTTTAGGGTGCTTGGTGATCTCTTATAACTCCTCTACCCGGACTTGGTAAAACCTAAGATAGGACGGGTGGTATAGTAATGTTAAATTTGAGGGAGGAATCCTAAAAAAGGAGACATAAGATCCACCACTTAGTGAAGGCCCCTTTGACTATAGTATTTGTTTACCAAGCAATCAGGAAGACATGATGCTTTCGACCTAGGAGCCTGTTGAAGCTGAGGACCGTAAAACCCTTAACCCATCTTGGCCTTTTAGGTGTAGTGTATAGAATATGACAGATTAATCCAGAAGTGGTTGTCATGCGATGCTAGACTCAGACGAGTTTTTCCTGAGAATATTACTAATTACTAAGCTAATCAGGATGTTGGTAATATCCAAAGGAAGTATGTAGACTTAAGGAGCTCTTTAGAACCTTGTTCAACAGGTGATAAACCAATAGTTCTTACCTTATGGGTAGTACCTTTGACTTCATGCTCGTGACGTCGAACCTATGAACCCCCATGTTTGTGATCTTGTATGTGATTGTTGCATCATGCATTCTCACACCCATGAGCATTATTTAAAAGGTTTTTCAAAGAACTTAAGGTTGACTGTTGCAAATATCTCAGGTACTATTTGACCATGGGTTTTGGAAAGACAAAGACTCAGAAGTACAGTTTCAAAGATCCTAA
This sequence comes from Vicia faba, assembly GCA_948472305.1. Taxonomy (NCBI): domain Eukaryota; kingdom Viridiplantae; phylum Streptophyta; class Magnoliopsida; order Fabales; family Fabaceae; genus Vicia; species Vicia faba. Next base: position 723,695,710 of record OX451738.1, on the reverse strand, counting down.
GATAGAGGAACTGATGAGTTTGATTCCTGAGATTGAGAGTTCTACAAATTTCCGGAAGAAGTATGGAGCCATTGTGTCTCTTATGAAGATCAAGATGAAGGAGGTTATTCTTTCTACATTGATCCATTTATATGATCCTTTATACCAGTGTTTTACTTTTCCTGATTATCAGTTGATACCCACATTGGAGGAGTATTCTTACTTATTTAGTTTACCTATTACCGATCGTATTCCTTTCACTAGATTAGAAGGAGAGCCTAAGTCTCATGAGATTGCTACCATGAATCACTTGAAGAAGTCTGAGATTGAGGCTAACGTGATTACCAAAGGAGGAATAAAAGGCTTACCTACTCAATTTCTACTGGAGAAAGCTCGTTACTTCGCCAAGATGAAGTGTACAATTGCTTTTGAGGCTATCTTTGATTTGCTTGCTTATTGGTTGTTCTTGTTTCCGAATGTCGACAAATTTATGGATGTTAATACCATTAGGGTCTTTCTGATTGGGAATCCAGTCCATATGCTGCTAGGAGAAACTTATTATTCAATTCATCTTCAAAATTTCTATCAGGGAGGGATAGTCATCTATTACACACTGTTGTTATATCAGTGGTTTATTTCTCACTTACCTCGGTCTGTTGCTTTTTGGAATATCAATAAGGAACCACATTGGGCTCTGAAGATTATGAATCTTACTCATTCTGACATTGATTGGTATCATAAATCTTATTATGATATGGATATTATTGATAGTTGTGGTAGTTTCCCCAATGTGCCTCTTCTTGGTACAAAGGGAGGAATTAACTACAATCCCGTTCTTATGCATCATCATCTTGAATATCCAATGAGAGATAAGCCAAACAACATTCATCTGAGTGGTTTATTTCTCAAAGAAGGAGAAGATCACAAGGCAACTAAAGAAGAAATTGAAAAGGCTTGGCGCCATATTCATAGAAAATGTAGAAATAATTAGGACCAAGAGGAGCTGCTTCCTTAGAGCATCATCTCCGTTGGGTATAAGCAAGGGAAATTCAATTGAAGATGCCTTATTTTCGTGAAGAACCTATATCTGATACGTTTTTTAGGACTACTCCTCCTCTCTTAGATGATGTGGAAGAACTTCATATTTCCTTGGTTAGGATGCAGCAAGAGAAGGAATCATGGAAGGACAAGTACCAAACTTTGGAGGTGTCCTACGCAATAGATTTGAATGAGACAGATGACTTGATTGAGATTCTTGAGAGTCGTGCTGTGGATATGATGGAGAAGCACGAGGATTTATTTTCATCTAGAGTTCAGCCAGGTCCCGGTCACCTATTTTATGATTCTGGTGGATGGAAAGAAGTCACCGACAAGTATGCATAAGAGAACAAGCAATTGAAGGCTCAAATTACAAGACTCACGGGAAAGCGTCAGTGTGTGGAGAGATCTTCATTAGCTTTGGCTCCTTAGGATTTTAAATTATATCTTTATTATCTTGTACTTAGGATTATTGAAGCTTGTACTAAAATTTGTAATCCATTCCAAAATTATTATTAAAATGAGAGATTTCAGTATTTTCCAAATGTGTTAGTACTTCAATATTTTCAATATTTCACATGTGTCATACTTGTTTCTCTGCTTCAACAGTCAGCAAGATGTCTCATCGCTACAATACTCAGGCTAATTCTAAGAAGAAGATGGAAAATCTTAAACAAGAGAATCGTGAGCTGCATGAAGAAGTTACTTCTTTGAGAGCCGATATGGCTAATCTGACTACTTTGGTAGAGTTGCTGTTGACTTCTAAGAATCAGCCACCACCTCCCCCTCCTTCGTCTCCTCATGCTACTCAGAGACATCAAACAACCAATATTTCAGAGATTTTGTCAATACCCATCTATGTTACTCCAGTTACTGCTACTTAATACCGTATGCCTCACAGTTACCTGTGGGGAATGCCTGAGAATTTCATGCCAGAAGGTTACAATCTTGCTGCTCAAGTTGCTCCATTTGTTCAAACTATTTCTCTTTCTGAACCTCCTGCAATGAATGTTATGCCTGTTATTAATGATGAAGTTTATTATCCTGCTCCTCCACCAGCTGAGAGTGATGGCTCATAAGGATAAGGAGTCATTTAAGGAGTATGTGCAGCGTTGGCACATAGTTACTACCCAAGTGGTACCCCTAATGGGAGAGAAATAAATGAATAAGGTTTTCCTTAAAACTCTTGGTAGATTTTATTATGAAATAATGGTGGTGAGTGTGCCAAGTGATTTCATTGAGATGGTAAGTATGGGTGTCCGCCTAGAAGAAACTGTCAGGGAAGGACGATTGACAAAAGATGAAGGTTCTAGTGGAACAAGGAAATCATCATATGGGTTTTATAAAAAGAAATAAAGTGAAACAAATGTTGTTGGTGAAGAAATAAGGGTTAAACCTCCAAGAAGATAGCATCAACATTAACAACATGTTTCTTCTATAACTCTGGTTGTCAATGTGGATCCGACTGTTGTTGCCTATCAGATAGCACCTCAACAAGGTAATAAAGGGAAAGGTCAGAAGAGAGAAGCTTTTGATCCTATTCAGATGAGTTTTGCAGAATTGTTTCTATATTCGATTCAAAAGAAATTGGTGAAGACTAGGCCTCCCCCTGCTATACCCTCAACTTTACCATGGTACTACAAAGCTGATCAGACCATGCTTTTCATAAAGGAGCCCCCGAGCACAACATTGAAAATTGTTTCCGTTGAAGTCCGAAGTACATAAAATGGTAAGATCTAGTCTCCTGTCTTTTAAAGATGTTGGTCCCAATGTGAAAGATAATCCACTACTAAAAGATGGAGGTGGAAGTGTTGTAAATATGGTTGATGGTGGTCCTAGGAACTTTCAAATATTTGATATCAACCTGGTCAGAGGTGATTTAGTGAAGATGCATGTTGATCTCTATGAGTTCATCTATTACACACACAATCATGCCGCTTGTAGTGTTTGCAGTACGGATGTCCATGGATGTGATAAAGTGAGAGCTGGTCTTCATGAAATGATGAATGAAGGTCTTATTCACATAATCAGACCAAAGGATGAATATGAAGAAGATGTGAATATGGTTTTTGGATGTCCCGGTGAATTCCAGATTTTTGACATGAATTACATTAATGATGATCTGGTACAGCTGCATGCCACATTTTGTCACATGGATGCCCAAGAGGTACGCCATTATGGGTCCTGTCAGATCTGCTGTAGGGATTCTCGTGGTTGTTTTGTTGTAAGAAGAGGTGTTCAATTTCTATTATATAATGGTACTATCATAGTCACAAGCAACATAGATGATTGTAATGGAGTTATTGTGATTGAAGACTACTCTGTTGAGGCCAAGTCTGATGATGAGTACATTTTTGCTGATGAGTTCTTTTCTTCCGAAGAAGGTATATTTTTTGATAATGATTATGTGATTCCTGAGTATGCTGAAGAAGTAGGGGTGAACGTTATTGTGCCATATTTTGGAACTTCAGGCAGAGTATCCTTCGAATGGCATATTAGTGCAAAGATGTATTAATCTAAAATGTTCTGATAAGGGAAGTTTTGAATACTTCGAATCAGAACTCGGAACCATCGAAGGGAACAAGGGCTGGTCAAAGGGGCTTTGGAGAGGGAAACTTTTAATATTTTCAAATTCGAACAAGGCGCCAAGTTGATATGTCTACGTTCACTCAGAATTCCAAAATGGCATGATATATCTCAAAATGGCAATCTTTTAATTTGTCTGATTCTGTTTTTAAAGCCCTGTTAATGGTTGGCCTTTAATGCCATGATTTCTTGTCTCCCCCAGCATCTGTAAATACAAGATGTCAAACATAAATCCGGGGGGACTCACAGGCACACATACTGCATCACACATATCACATTGCCACTTTGCTCAAAGACATCCCAAAAGTGTCCCAATCGAAGCACTTTTTTTCAAGCAACTTCAGCCCAAACAAATACCAGATTCTTGTTCCTGAGACATCTAAGAGTCCACACCAACTCCTAAGCAAGTGTCTCCATGCCCAACAGTGTTAAATCGAAGCATCCAATAACTCCAGTCCACACACAAGTTCCAGTTTCAAGCAAGGTAAGTCCTCTTGACCTTGCATCTTTCGTTTCAGCATAGCATGTAAATGACCTTTCATTTATTTTCTTCGTTTCTGTACTTTTTGGTTTGCTTGCTTTTCTTGTCCAAATATATGTTGGAACTATCTTGTATAGACTCAAATGAAATACAAAAAGGGTGTGAACAAAGGACCTACACTCATGCTGCTATGCAAGTCTATATTGCTTCATAGGCCAATTAAAGGAAGCTGAAAAGGTGGCAATCGAAGGTTGCTCACACCAATTCCCAAACTCAATCGAAAGAAAGAAAAAGAAGGGTGAATCAAAGGAGTCTACTTCCTGGGTCGAAAGGCAGCTTCCCTTCTAGATTTAAAAAGCCCCATTTTCTCCCTGATTGAAAGATGCCCCTTTGTATTCTTATATGGCTTTTGTCCTTTTCTTTATTTGACTTTTTTTATCATTTAAATTAACTTTAAATCAGAAAATCACAAAAAATATTAGGTTAGTATTTTATTAGTCAAATTAAATTTGTAAATAAATAAATTAATTATTTTAACATCTTTATTAAAATTAAATAGACTTAGGATTTTTAAGTTAATTTCTTTTCATAACAAAAACAACAAAAAGAATTTTATTTAATATTTCTTAGGTTTTTTAGACGTAATAATTATTTCGCGCCCGTTATTTTTATTCTTGCATTTTTATATAAATAATGTAACTGATTATGGGATGTAATAGTCTAGATTTAAAATTATGCATTTCGTTTTCTTACACCTATAATGTATCTCTCCCAAAGCCGTGTAATAACTTAGGATTTATTTTTCTGCATCTTATTTTCCGCACATTTCTTGCTTTATTATTTTACTATATTACTGTTAGTAAATAGGCTTGCATGGAAAAACGGTAAATTAAAGTGTTAGGTAACCTAGCAAAAAGACAAAAATAACTGAATCTCAACACACTTGCACATGCTCACCCCTAGGGTATCTCCCACTTCGGTTGTCTTCGGAAAAAACAGTCATGTCCCTCGAAACGGGGACACTTTAGCAAAGACTCGTAAATTAAAAAGATCATAGTCCCTCGAAGAACCTACAGTTTCCTTTATGTAAATGATCTAGTCCCTAAACAAAATTGCTAAAATGCCTCTACATGTTGCCTTTATGACTGTAAAACGTCCCTTCGATTGTCCCTCAAACACCCAACGATGAGGCTACCTACTCACTAATAGTAGGATAGCACTGTCTAAAGGATAGGGGGAAAAGAATAAACCTTTTTTGAGTATAAAATTAGATAACTATTAGAGGTTTGCTCAAAACAACTTTTTGCACCTACACAAAAACATTTCAAAAGGACAATTTTCAAAATATTTGCTTTGTTAACACTCTTGAGAACTGATACAAGAGTTAAACACAAAGAAAATCGCGTCACTAAGGCATTTTCAAAACATTTTCAAACACACAAAGCACATAGGTATTTTTAAAATGAGAAAACCTCTAAGAGCCCGTAGAAAAATATGGATGGAAAGGGTGCTAACACCTTCCCTTTCCATAATCTACCCCCCTTACTCAGAAAACTCTCAAAAAAGGTCTTTTTCTGTTGTTTTCACCCTTTCCTTTGTTGGATAAAAGAAAAGTCGGTGGTGACTCTTTCTTACCACACATTTTCGAATACAAAACACTAACAAGTATAGCAGTCGGTTCTTCCACCATATCACAGAACTCACGACTCTGCTGGGGAAGAAAAAAGTGGGGTTACCTTAGAGTTTTAGTTCACCATTTTAAATGCTTTATTGTGTATTTTCTTGCTTTTATATTTGAGGGTTTTTTGGGGTATTCTTGTAAAGATCATACACCCGGATCTGGGGCACCTTTTAGGTAAGTAGCAATAAATCATGGAGGTTGTACGGTGTAGACCGATACGGACGAAGTGGTATCTACGTTAGCGCAATACTTTTGATTATACTAATGTTCCTTGAGTAAGTCAAGGATAACATTAGGCTTCCTCATAGTGTCACTAAGCGCTAACTGGCCTTTAGAACGTTTAATCGACTCATCTTAGACATTAGGAAGTAGTGAGATAACCGGCTTTGGTTCCAACCAAAGATTGGTTGATACTCAATGCTACACTCACTGAGACTGAACTTTCAGGATTTTTAGCTGCAATACTTCGGTGCGTGAGCTAAAATAATTCCTGATGGGAAGGTAAATGATATTGAGACTCCTTAGAACCCAGTTACTATTAATAGGACAAGTTGATCCATCTAAACTTCAAGAGGGTACTTACCTACAAACCCCATGCAAGCCTAAACCTAAGGTTGCTTGTGTGCTTTGTTTGCTTTCAACTTGAGCTACTTGCAGGGTTTTTTCTAACAACATGATCTCCTTGTAGGATTTGTTTACAGTCATTATCCAGTAACCTGGACTTCTTAGACTCACTTATCTTCATTACCTTACACATTTTCTTAATGCATAGCATATACATCATAACATCATGCCACATCATTTCCTTAACCATTTCAAGGATCTCAAGGGCCCGTGATGCAGGTTATGACAAAGCACACGTCTAGCAGGGGGGTTTATTTTTCTCTAACCAATGCCGTCAAAAGATCAAAACTCAACAACTTGAGTCAGGGGCTATGACCCACTCGATATGGTGAGCTTGAATCTCGTAGAAGGACTTTCAACGATGCCAAGTTTTTCAATCAAAGCTACAAAATTCAACTTCTGACATTTTTCATGGTTTGCCCCATGAGATCCTTGAAAACATTTGCGTATCATACATGTCATTGCATATCAGATAGTCTCCAGTATAGGTCTCTCATGTTCTCGCTGTTTATTTCAGCAATGGCTCTCAAACAAGACAACAGAGATCTCCAAACTCAAGAGGCTCAGTTCATGGAAATGTTCCTAAACCTATCCAAGGGGCAGGAAGAATTGAGAGCACTCCTCGCTGAGAATCTGAACAAGAAACGTCCTGATAACAACAAGGATGACCAGGTTGAACAACTGAAGGTTGAGATGGAAGCAATTAGAGTCCAAATGCTGGGGCATATGGCTCTTATCAAAAGCTTAGCCCAAGGACAAGAAGAGCCGAGAGCCCTCGCCAGCCAGCTTCATCAAGACGGATCCAACCGTATGAAACAGACGGTCGAGGATAGGGATCAAGTCACTAATCAACCCCTGATGGGGCAAAGAGTTGGAGTTTTCCAAATTGCTTCTACGTTGTAAGCCCAATCACAACCTCGCCAACAACCACAGGGTAATCGGTGTAAGCGAGATTCATTCACTAGGAAATATACCAAACTCAACATACCAATGTTACAAGTCTTGCAACACATGTTGAAGTTGAATTTGGTCAAGTTGAGGGATCCTCCTACAAATCCCAATACTACCTCTCCAATGTACAATCCAAATGCAAGGTGTGCATATCACTCCAACAGCCCAGGGCATGATACCAATAGCTGTCAGACATTAAAATACAAAATTTAAGACCTGATCGATGAGGGAGTATTGGAATTATCACAAGATGGTCAATTGAAATTCTTCTGTCATCCCTCCAAGGCACACCATCTGAAGTGACAAGATCAGACAAAGAGGCTTTTGTTCATTAGAATTTTCAATTTATAATTTTCTTTTGATTGTTCGAACATTTATTCATATCAAACCTTGTTATTTCATTAATGCATTGCACATGTTTGTCTTGAATTAATTTGTTTTCACTATGCTTGAGCTGCTCTCTTACTTCCCTTTTGTGATATTCAACTCTTGATTAAAAGCTCTAAGCTTTTAGAGGAAGGATGACGAGAAAGATACCACAATCTCTACAGTATGCTTTTGAACAGACCCCACTGACGATGTACAGGCGTTGTTTCAAATCCTAAATAGTGGATTTATAAGGAAGATAATCCCTAATCAACCCCTTTGAGCCTAAGAAGTATGAGTTTTCTTTTCACACGAATTAAAACCCTTAATCATAACCTAGGGCAGGGTAGTTTTCTCAATTAATACAGATGTGCATTCAGACGCAAGCTTTCCCTTCATACACAACAAATAGTGTAGAAGTTGCTCTCTAAAATATGGTGATGGTTCCACATAATCATTAAGAACAGTCAGTCATTATCTCTCAAAATAAAAGCCCATTAAGTCAAAACCTGTGAAGGAGACTTAAGGAAAATTGGAGCATCCCGCTGGCTGTAATCACAAAAGAAACAGTTAAGGAATAAGACAGGGATATCAAAATAAAAAAAGAAAGAGGTCCTACAAATCCTCAATAAAAAGAAAAGGTCACAAAAATGTCTGCCTTCTCAAATAAACGTTCAATTTCTGAGCCATCATCGAAATATCGGAGCCAACATTCCAAAACTCAACTGGGATTCGAAATGTGTAATTAACTGATCATAGGACTGAAGAACATCACGAAGAATGGGTTGGTTCAAATAAACTTTGAGCCTTTATCCTTTGTTTCTTAAACTGTGAACCATGCCATGTTACAACCCTTAAAAGTCCTAGATAAAGCATGGGTTAGTTCGAGAGCATATTGTTACAAAGGTATCCTGACTGCTGTAAGGTTTGCTCTAAATCATGAGTTGATATCACATTCTTGTAAATTTTGTTTTACTACAAAAATCGCATTTTCAAAAAATTTCAAGACAGACATAAGCTTTGCATTCTTTAAATGACTTGTTTGCATATGGTTAATTGTTCAAATGGCAGATAAATTCAAACAACGAATATTTAGTGAACGAAGACCCCCTCAATAGACAGAATCACCTCAAACGGAAAAAACATTCCCAATAACAAGCCTTTCATAATCAAGGGGCATGACATGGTGTCTAACTAATCTGGGGCAGTCAAGCCAATATGCAAAGAATCTTTCCAAAAATGTTGAATAGCCAGTGGCTGATCTCCATCTGAATCACTCGGGGGCTGTTACATTGATCGAGGATTCCAGCAAAAAATCACTGTGAAATTTTAATCTTTGGTACCACAAAATTGCTTGTCTGTACCAATAGTATCAGATGGTGTTAGTATCATGTCTTCAAATCCTTCCATGACAGTTCTTAGAAAATATAACTACGAAATTCAAGACTATCAGAGACATGATCAAACATCAGGTGCACCAAATTCATCATGAAGCAACCCCACAGAGGCTCCCACGTATGAAAGGGCACATGCGATCACATAAACAATTTATGGCATTTCTACAACACTTGTTGTCATAGACGGTGACAACTCTCCACATCCTATGAGCGTGAACATAGTCAGAAAATACTACGCATGAAAAAGACCCGTTAGGTCGACTGGCCTAGGCCAAAATTAAGGGAATCCCGGCGAACCAAAAGAGTTCAGACATAAATTAGGGATATATACAAAAAAAATTGTACACCCGACAAGTCGAAAACCTGAAAAGGCGGCTTGAGCAAAAAAGGGTATCCCGGTGGACTGAAAACCCGAAAGGGCGGTCCAGGTAAAAGTTAGGAATTAAAAACGTCCAACTATGTCCCTTCATCTTGTCATCAGTAGAAGGCTTATCATCTTGATCAGCATTTACCAAGCACCCTAGGAGTTGGGATGACACTCAAACCATCCACAAAGTCTCCACAGGTACTTTCTCCAGCAGGTACAGAGGTAGGGGAATCTTACTAAAAAGTCGCTGCCAAATCCTCAGCTTACAACCTAGTGATGTCAGGTGTTCTTATATCCCCGGCAGAATAGAAATTTCTAACTAATGCTCTGACATTAGGTTTTCCCCAGTAAAGTCGTCAAACTTCTCAGGATTCCTTAATAGGATTTCACAAAATCCTCAGGCGATGCATAGAGATTTCCTTCCCCAACAAATTTTATTTCTCTAAACAACGGAAGATTATCTCCCAACAGTTCAACTTCAACAAAATCTGAAGACCTACATTCTTCATCACCAGCTGCAATCAGTGATTTATTTTCCCTAATTCAACAGTGCTGCAATAGAATAACTGATACATTCACATATTTCATTCATGCATCATTCTATAAACGTCATAGCATCTGCAGTACATATGGATACATCCCAATCTCATTTATTTTGAGAACACCATTACACAAGGCATTTCATTTATCATGACATTGCATACAGCTAACACTTTACCTTTTCAGGAAAGATCAATCAACAGATATTTATCATCAAGAATTTTCAACAGGTCCAGGATTAGCTCCTGAAACAAAATAGACTTCACACGGGCTCAACATGAAGCAATCTTACACGGGTTTCTTCTAACTTCCAAATACAGCTTTACACAGGCTCATCATGAAACAATCTTACACGGGTTTCTTCTGACTTTCAAATACAACTATACACGGGCTCTTCATAAAGCAATCTTACACGGGTTCCTTCTCCCTCATTCTAAAGTTTTACACAGACTCAACTTGAAGCAACCCTACCCAGGTTCCTTCTCACAATCTCCAGATGCATTTTTACACGGACTCATCCTGAGGCAACCCTACCCAGGTTCCTTCTCAGAATATCCAAATGTAGTTTTACAGACTCATCCTGAGGCAACCCTAACCAGGTTCCTTCTTACAATTTAAAGATGCAGTTTTACCCAGACTCATCCTGAAGCTGCCCTACCCAGGCTCCCTCTCATATATCTCCTAAAACAGCCCTACCCAGGTTCCTTCTCATACATATGAAGTCTTACCCAGACTCATCCTTAAACAGCCCTACACAGGTTTCTTCTGATACATTTCCAAATAACAACTTAATTTGATCAAATCACCGAAGCTTGGATACGATCAGATAAAAGTATACCTCAGATTCAAGTTGAAGCCTAGACCCGACCAGATAACAACTTAATTTCTTCAAATCACTAAAGCCTGGATACAACCAGATAACAATATACCTCAGATTCAAGTTCAACCTTGGAACCGACCAGATAACAGCTTAATTTCTTCAAATCATCGAAGTTTGGATATCACCAGATAACTGTATACCTCAGATTCAAGTTGAAGCCTGGACCCGACCAGATAACAACTTAATTTCTTCAAATTACCGAAGCCTAGATATGACCAAATAACAGTATACCTCAGATTCAAGTTAAAGCCTGGACCCGACCAAATAACAGCTTAATTTCTTCAAATCACCGAAGCCTGGATACAACTAGATAACAGTATACCTCAGATTCAAGTTGAAGCTTGGACCCGACCAGATAACATATTAATTTCTTAAAATCATTGAATCCTGGATATGACCAGATAATAGTATACCTCAGATTAAAGTTAAAGCCTGGACCCGACCAGATAACAACTAAATTTTTTCAAATCACCGAAGCTTGGATACGACCAGATAACAATATACCTCAGATTCAAGTTGAAGCCTAGACCCGACCAGATAACAAATTAATTTCTTCAAATCATCGAAGCCTGGATACGACCTGATAACGGTATACCTCAGATTCAAGTTAAGGCTTGGACCCGACCAGATAACAACTTAATTTATTCAAATCACCGAAGCCTGGATACGACCAGATAACAATATAACTCAGATTCAAGTTTAAGCTTCGACCCGACCAGATAACAGCTTAATTTCTTCAAATCACCGAAGCCTGGATATGACAAGATAACTGTATACCTCAAATTCAAGTTGAAGCCTGGACCCGACCAGATAACAACTTAATTTCTTCAAATTACCAAAGCCTGGATATGACCAAATAACAGTATACCTCAGATTCAAGTTGAAGCCTGGACCCGACCAGATAACAGCTTAATTTCTTCAAATCACCGAAGCCTGGATACAACCAGATAACAATATACCTCAGATTCAAGTTGAAGCTTGAACCCGACCAGATAACATCTTAATTTCTTAATATCACTGAAGCCTGGATACGACCAGATAACAGTATACCATAGATTCAAGTTAAAGCTTGGACCCAACCAGATAACAACTTAATTTCTTCAAATCACCGAAGCCTGGATACGACCAGATAACAATATACCTCGGATTCAAGTTGAAGCCTAGACCCGACCAGATAACAACTTAATTTCTTTAAATCACTGAAGCCTAGATACGACCAGATAACGGTATACCTCATATTCAAGATAAGGCCTGGACCCGTCAAGATAACAACTTAATTTCTTCAAATCACTGAAGCCTGGATACAACCAGATAACAATATACCTCAGATTCAAGTTGAAACTTCGACCCGACTAGATAACAGCTTAATTTCTTCAAATCACTGAAGCCTGGATATGACAAGATATCTGTATACCTCAAATTTAAGTTGAAGCCTGGACCCGACCAGATAACAACTTAATTTCTTCAAATTACCAAAGCCTGGATATGACCAAATAACGGTATACCTCAGATTCAAGTTGAAGCCTGGACCCGACCAGATAACAACTTAATTTCTTCAAATCACCGAAGCCTGGATACAACCAGATAACAGTATACCTCAGATTCAAGTTAAAGCTTGGACCCGACCAGATAACATCTTAATTTCTTAAAATCACTGAAGCCTGGATACGACCATATAACAGTATACCTCAGATTCAAGTTAAAGCCTAGACCCAACCAGATAACAACTTAATTTCTTCAAATCACTGAAGCCTGGATACGACCAGATAACAATATACCTCAGATTCAAGTTGAAGCCTAGACCCGACCAAATAACAACTTAATTTCTTCAAATCACCAAAGCCTGGATACGACCAGATAACGGTATACCTCATATTCAAGTTGAAGCCTGGACCCGACCAGATAACAGCTTAATTTCTTCAAATCACCAAAGCCTGGATACGACCAGATAACGATATACCTCAGATTCAAGTTGAAGCCTGGACCCTACCAGATAACAGCTTAATTTCTTCAAATCACTGAAACCTGGATACGACCCGATAATAGTTAAATGTCTACAATTACTACGAAGCATGGAATTGACCAGATAACAGTTAATTTCATATTCCCCGATAACTCGCTACGAAGCCTAGAATGCGACCAGATAACAATCAGTCTTATTATCCTCAGCAAGTTACTATGAAGCCTGGATCCTGACCAAATAACAACTCGCTTTTGTATCTCCAGTCAAGAGATAACTCCCCAGTAGGGTAATGGACAACTGAAGCTCCTAGACTCTATTTCCTAATACAGAGATCACCATTCCCCAGCGGACTCATCCTCAGACAGCATGAACAGGGATCCCCATAAAGAGACCTCTTATGAAGTCTACATCTACTTTTGAAAGAATCTTTAAGCCCATCTCCGACGACTCTCCGTCATATTCTCCAAATGGCATCTTTAAGACTATTTCCTACACAATCAACCATCACATTATCGGGTGCAAATTTCTGGGCACTCTAGTGTTCAATCATCTTCCACCTTCAGATCACGAAAGGCAGACAAGCCAATCTAAATCTTCAGGTTTAAGAAGATTGAACAGGGGCGCTGTTGTACCCCAAAATTTTCCCTCTCATGTTTTTCCAAAATTTTCTTTTACATGGGTGGTTTCCAACATCTGCTTGTGGAATGTAAAATTTGAAGATGGACTAAATGTCTTTCAATTGGAACATTAAAGGTCCTTTTATTAGAGCATCAGAGCTTTCTTCGACTGGAGCATCAGATCTTCCTTTGATTGGAGCATCAGAGCTTCCTTCGATTAGAGCATCAGAGCTTCCTTCGATTGGAGCATCAGAGCTTCCTTCGATTAAAGCATCACAACTTTCTTCGACTGGAGCATCAGAGCTTCCTTCGATTGGAGCATCAGAGCTTCCTTCGATTGGAACATCAAAGCTTCCTTTAATTGGAACATCAGGAAGAGTATCCTTCGAATGGCATATTAGTGCATATATGTCTTAATCTAAAACAGTTTGATAAGGGAAGTTCTGAATACTTCGAATCAGAACTCAGAACCATCGAAGGGAACAAGGGTTGGTCAAAGGGGCTTTCAAGAGGGAAAATTTGAATATTTTCAAATTCGAACAAGGCGCCAAGTTGATCTGTCTAGATTCACTCAGAATTCCAAATTGGCATGATATATCTCAAAATGGCAATCTTTCAATTTGTCTGATTCTGTTTTCAAAGCCTTGTTAATGGTTGGTCTTTAATGCCATGATTCCTTGTCTCCTCCACCATCTATAAATACAAGATGTCAAACAAAAATCTAGGGGGACTCACAGGAACGCTTGCTGCATCACACAGATCACGTTGCTACATTGCTCAAAGACATCCCAAAAGTGTCCCAATTGAAGCATTTTTTTGCAGGCACCTTCAGCCCAAATGAATACTAGATTCTTGTTCCTGAGACATCCAGGAGTCCACACCAGCTCCTAAGCAAGTGTCTCCATGTCTGGGAGTGTCAAATCGAAGCATCCAACAACTCCAGTCCACACACAAGTTCCAGTTTCAAGCAAGGTAAGTCCTCTTGACCTTGCATCTTTCGTTTCAGCATAACATGTAAATGGCCTTTCATTTATTTTCTTTGTTTCTGTACTTTTTGGTTTGCTTGCGTTTCTTGTCCTAATATATGTTGGAACTAACATGTACAAACTCAAATGAAATACAAAAAGGGTGTGAACGAAGGACCTACACTCATGTTGCTCAGCAGGTCTATATTGCTTCATAGGCCAATCGAAGGAAGCAGAAAAGGTGGCAATCGAAGGTTGCTCACACCAATTCCCAAACTCAATCAAAAGGAAGCAAAAGAAGGGTGAATCGAAGGACTCTACTGCCTGGGTCAAAAGGCAGCTTCCCCTCTAGATCGAAAAAGCCCCCTTTTCTCCCTGATCGAAGGATGCCCCTTTGTATTCTTATCTGGCTTTTGTCCTTTTCTTTATTTGAATTTTTTATCATTTAAATTAATTTAAATAAAAAAAATCACAAAAAACATTAGGTTAGTGTTTTATTAGTCAAATTAATTTTGTAAACAAATTAATTAATTATTTTAACATCTTTATTAAAATTAAATAGACTTAGGATTTTTAAGTTAATTTCTTTTCATAACAAAAACAACAAAAATAATTTTATTTAATAGTTCTTAGGTTTTTTAGATGTAATATTTATTTCGCGCGCGTTATTTTTATTCTTACATTTTTATATAAATAATCTAACTGATAATGGGATGTAATTGTCTAGATTTAAAATTATGCATTTCGTTTTCTTACACCTATAATGTATCTCTCCCAAAGCCGTGTAATAACTTAGGATTTATTTTTTTGCTTCTTATTTTCCTCACATTTATTGCTTTATTAGTTTACTATATTATTGTTAGTAAATAGGATTGCATGGAAAAACGGAAAATTAAAACGCTAGCTAACCTAGCAAAAAGACAAAAATAACTGAATCTCAACACACTTGCACATGCTCACCCCTAGGGTATCTCCCACTTCGGTTTCCTTCGGAAAAACAATCATGTCCCTCGAAACGGGGACACTTTAGCAAAGACCCGTAAATCAAAAAGGTCATAGTCCCTCGATGACCCTCCAGTTTCCTTTTTGTAAATGATCTAATCACTAAACAAAACTGCTAAAATGTCTCTACATGTTGCCTTTATGACTGTAAAACGTCCATTCGATTGTCCCTCAAACATCCAACGATGAGGCTACCTACTCACTAATAGTAGGATAGCACCGTCTAAAGGATCGGGGGAAATGAATGAACCTTTTTTGAGTATAAAAGTAGATAATTGTTAGAGGTTTGCTCAAAGCAACTTTTTGCACCTACACAAAAACATTTCAAAAAGACAATTTTCAAAATATTTGCTTTGTTAACACTCTTGAGGACTGATAGAAGAGTTAAACACAAAGCAAATCGCTGCACTAAGGTATTTTCAAAACATTTTCAAACACACAAACCACAAAGGTATTTTTAAAATGAGCAAACCTCTAAGAACCCGTAGGAAACTACTGATGGAAAGGGTGCTAACACCTTCCCTTTCCATAATCTACCCCCCTTACTCAGAAAACTCTCAAAAAAGGTCTTTTTCTATTCTTTTCACCCTTTCCTTTGTTGGATAAAATAAAATTCGATGGCGACTCTTGCTTACCGCACATTTGCGAATACAAAACGCAAACCAGTACAACAGTCGGTTCTGCCACTGTATCACACAACCTCAACAGATAATGAAGGAATCTTTGACGATTACTACCTCAACATATAATGAAGGAATCTTGGACGATTACTACCTCAACAGATAATGAAGGAATCTTTGATGATTGCTACCTCAACAGATAATGAAGGAATCTTGGATGATTACTACCTCAATAGATAATGAAGGAATCTTTGATGATTGCTACCTCAACAGGGTACCAGAAATATGTCTGGTCATGTAAGTAGTTGATGATATTTGTCTGTTTATAGACTTTTACTTGAAAAGATAAAGAGTTAGTTGTATGCAATGTCATGATGCATGAAGTGCAAATGATGATCTCAAAATAAATTATATTTGTAATATATGCATTCACGCTGCATATGTTATGACACATGTAAAATGATGTATGAATGTAATGTATGAACGCGTCAGTCATTCCACTGCTATATTCTTGAACTAGGGAAAATGAATCCATAATTGTTGTTGGGGATGAAGAATGTAGGTCTTCAAATTTGTTGAAGTTGAAATGCTGGGAGATGAACTTCCGTTGCTAGAGAAATAAACTTTGTTGGGGAAGTAAAACGCCGTGAACTGCTTGAGGATTTTTTTGAAATCCTGTTGGGGAATCCTGAGAAGCTTGGCGACTTCACTGGGTAATTTTTAGTTTGAGAAGTAATTTAGAGATTCTTTCTCCATCGGGGATATAAGAACACATGACACCATTAGGCTGCATGCTGATAATATGGCAGTGACCTTATAGTAGGATGCCCCTACCTCTGTACCTACCGGAGAAAGTATCTGTTGGGATTCTGTTGATGGCTTGACTGTTATCCCAACTCCTGGAATCCTTGGTGAATGCGGATCAGGGTGGTCAGCACTCTACTGATAGACAAGTGACGAGATGACGGGATATAGTCATACGCTTTAATCCCTAACTTTTGCCTGGACTGTCCTTTCAGATTTTCTCTCCATAAGGATACCCTTTTTTTGTCCAAGCCTCCTTTTCAGGTTTTTGACTTGCCAGGTGTAAATACTTTTTCATATGTATATCCCTAATTTTTTCCCGAACTCTTTTGGTTCGCCGGATGCCCTTATTTTTGCCTAGGCCAGTCAACCTAGTGGGTCTTTGTTCGTGCATAGTATTTTCTGACTATGTCCATGTTTACCGGGTAAGGAGAATTGTCACTGTCCATAGTAGTAAGTGTTGTCACACTTCCAGAAGATGTATGTTTGATCGTACGTGATTCATCGCTGGAATTCATGTCTAATGCCCCCATGTGATTTAGATGGAGATCTGCCCCTGCTGTTAGGCACTTTTGAGAGATTCCTCGAATCTTAGCTTAACAGCCCCCAGATTAGCTAGGCACCATGTTATGCCCCTTGATTATGGAAGGCCTATTACTGAAAATGTCTTTCCATCTGAAGTGATTTTGTTCATTGAGAGGATTTTCATTCATTAAATATTCGTCGTCCGAATTTCTCTGCTGTTGAACAATTAGTCATATGCAAACAATGGTATTTAAAAAATGCAAAGCTTATGTCTGTCTTGAAGTTTTGAAAATTCATTTTTTAGTAAAACAAAAATTTGCAAGAATGTGATATCGACTCAGGATTTATAGCAAACCTTACATGAGTTAGGATAGCTTTTTGTGACAATATACTTTCGAACTAACCCATGCTTCAGCTAGGAATTTTAAGGGTTGTAACCTGGCCTGCTTCACGGTTTAAGAAACAAAGGATAAAGGCTCAAACTTTATTTGTACCCAACCCGTTCTTAGTGATGTTCTTCAGTCATATACTCAGTTAATTGTGCGTTTAAATCCCAATTGAGTCCTGGAATCTTGCCCTGATGCTTGGTGATGATTCATAAATTGAACGTTTTTTTTGAGAAGGAGGTCATCATTTATGATATTTTCTTTTGTTGAGGACTTGTAGCGACCTCTTTTTTTTATTTTATTATCCCTACCTTTTGCTTGAACTGTTTTTTTTGTGATTATAGTCAGCGGGGTGCCCCAGTCTTTTTAAGTCTCCTTCATAGGTCTTGATTCAAGGGGATTTTCTTTTGAGAGATAATGACTTCCTGTTTTGATGATTATGTAGAACCATCAGCATCTTTTGTTTTGGAAGTGCGTCTTCAACACCACTCGTCGTGTATGAAGAGAAAGCTTGCGATTGAATGCACATCTGAGTTAACTGAGAAAGCTACCCTGCCTCAGGTTATGATTAAGGGTTTTAATTTGTATGAAAATAAAAACTCCTACTTCTTAGGCTCAAAGGGATTGACTAGGGATTATCTTCCTTATAACTCCACTATTTAGGATTTGAAACAACACATGTACATCATCAGCGGGATCTGTTCAAAAGCATATTGTAGAGATTATAGTATTGTTTTCATAATCCTCCCTCTAAAGGCTTAAAGATTTTGATCAAGAGTTGAATATCACAAAAAGGAAGTAAAAACACAGTTTGAATATAATGAATACAAATGAAATAATTCAAGAAAAAACATATGCAATGCATTAATATGAATAACCAAAGTTTGACATAAAAGACAAATGTTTTAAGCAAACAAAGAAATTACAATTGATAATTCAAATGAAATAGATGCTCTCAATTTTGGCCATGATTTGTCATGGGAGCAGTGATCACATTGGGAGCCTTAGAAGGGTCAAATTTAATCTCCTTATTGTCGATCAAATCTTGAATCTTGTTCTTCAAAGTCCAACAGTTGTCGGTGTCGTGTTCAGGACTATCAGAATGGTAGGCACATCTTACATTTGGATTGTACTTATGAGAGGAGGTATCGGGGTTTTGAGAAGGATCCCTTAGTGTAATCAGGTCAACTTTCAGCAAATGTTGCAATGCTTGAGACAATGGCATATTAATCTTAGCCTATTTCCTTTCTTGGTACTTTACCTAACGCCTACTACCATGTCATTGTTGAACAGGTGTAGGATTAGAGAATAGCACCGCTCCCACGGGTTGATGGTGGTCCTTTTTATTATGGCGCCTTTGACCATAGACAACATTAGTTTCTTTTTTACCACCAAATGGCCACTTCTTAGCATTAGAATATGCAGCCATCGAAATTTTCCCCCTCTTGATACCGCTTTCGAACCTCTCCCCAGTCAGAACCATCTTTGTAAAATCGGATGAAGAACTTCCAATCAGCAGATTAAAGAACGGGCCTGTCAGAGTTCCCATGAACATGTCTACCATTTCCCGATCAGTTAGAGGAGGTTGCACCCTGCCGGCTAAATCTCTCCATTTCTTTGCATATTCCTTGAACCCTTCTCTTGAGCCCATGGACATATTCTACAATTGCACTCGAGTTGGTGCCAGGTCAGCATTTTATTGATACTGCTTATAGAAAGCAGCAGCCAAGTCCTCCTAGGTATGGATGTCAGTTCCTTCTAACTGATAGAACCACTCCAGTTGAGTGCTAGCCAAACTTTCTTGGAAGAAATGGACCCATAGCTTCTAGTCAGCAGTGTGAGGCTGGATCTTTCTGACATATGATCTCAACTGAAGTTTAGGACAAGAGACCCCGTCGTATTTAAAAAATGTAGGGACTTTAAACTTTGGTGGGATGACTAGTCCAGAAACCAGCCCTAACTCTTCAAAGTCCAAGCTAGGTATCTGTTGAATCTCTATAGCATTGAGGCGATTCTCCAGCTATTTGTATTTATCATCAGTGGGAGGATATTGTTCCTCAGAGTAATCAACTTCTTCTTCGTTAGTCCCTGGGTTGTTGTTTTCTTCCACTGGTTTCTCTTCTTGATTGTCCCCCTAATTTTACGGGGTTGTGAAATCTAGAGCTTGCTTGGCCGGTTCTCTGAACCTTCTACCCAAATTCAAGACACCAGCTGGTTTCTTTGCCTTCTTGGTCTTCTCTTTGACGATTAGAGCTTTCAGATCTTCTTGACCTTTGGCCAGAGCCAGGAGCATTTGTTGGAACTGAGCATTTTGAGCTTGAAGATTCTTTACTGTTTGTTCAAGATCCATTTATTTTTTGCTGAAATAAACAACAAAAAGAATAAGAAATATGTCTTGAAATACCTTCTTATGCAATGAAATGCATGATAATGTTTTCAATAACTCTTAAGATCTTAAATTTGCTTAGTAAAAGAGAGAAAAAACATTAATTGCATTCATAAGTTTAAATTATTACAATGATGCCTCTTGGGTTTACAATGGAAGAAACAACGATAAATAAAGCTCTTAAATATAACAAGACTCAAGCTTCCTACGAGCGCATCCTCTTTGGTGCAATGTAGGCATTCAAACTTTGTTCTTCATGTAGTTGTCTTGCAAGCTCTAAAACCTTTTTCTTGCTTGCATAGAACTGGGCTTCAAAGGTATCTCGTTCCTCCTTGAGCTAAACCCAAGACCTTTGCAATTCCTCGAGAGTAGTTGGCATGTCCGGATGGAGAATAGTATTAGGTACATTTGTGTCCGCAATGGGTTCCATGATGATGGGTAGAATGATGGGGTAAGGCATCATGAGATTTTGAGTGCATGCTCGCACCCACTTAAGGTAAGGCTCCAAAGGGATGGAGTTCTTATACCCCAATGTCTTTCTATCCACTTTGTTCACCATGCCCCAAGCTTGTATGAACCTTTGACGATACCCTTGAACATCATCCTCGTAGTTGAACATAATGCCTTTGACCAATACATCATGAGGACCATCCCTCCTAGCATAACCAAACTTTCGTAACGCCAAACAAGGGTTATAAGTGATTCCTCCCTTATTTCCTAGGAGAGGGACATTAGGGAATTCCCCATATTGATTAATAATGGTAACGTCTTCCACAAATCAAGGACACTAGTGAATATCCGAATGTGTGAGATACATCAGCCTATTAGACCATCTTAAGCCTTATTCATTCTTTACAATAGACCGGGGTAGGTGCGAAACAAACCACCTAGCCAACAGAGGAGTACAACACATAAGGGCCCCTCTTCTCTTTATAGTGCGAGTCCGAAAAGAGTGCAAAATGTCTCCAAGTAAAGTAGGAACCGGGTTACGAGACATGAAAACCTTGACCGCATTCACGTCTATAAGTTGGTGTGAATTAGGAAACAGTACCATCCCATAGATGAGAAGATCCAATACCTCCTCAAAGGCTTGTAAGTCCAAAGTATCCCAAAAATAGTGAGCTTTTTCAAACAAGAACTTGTCTAGAAACCCTTTGATACCACTTCTTGTTTCCCAATTTTCTACAACGTCGAATCGTTGCAAATATAGGGCTTGAGAAATTTCCTCATGCTTTGGGTTTCTTTCTATACCGTTGAAGGGTAATTGATTGAGGATAGGAACACCCAATAACTGAGAAAACTCTTCCATAGTAGGCACCAACTGGTAGTCAGGAAATGTAAAGCAGTGATGTAAAGGGTCAAAGAACTGAAAGAGAACTTTCACCATGTCTTCATCAGGGTTTTAGGTGACCAAACTGAGGAGTCGTCAATGTCTTTTAGTGAACAGTGAATTCTCAGGAATCCTTGATTCTAACTCTTTGAGTTAAGGAGGTATCCTTACAACGTTGACTTGGATAGTATTTCTGCGAATGGGAGCCATGTCCTAAAAAACAGACACAAAGATAAGTCCTAAAAGTCCTTGAAATGGTTAGTGTTATATGCCATGTTATGATGTTATGTAAAAACAGATATGTACAATCACACAAATAGGATCTTTAGGTTTAGGCTTGCATGGATTTTGTAGGTAAGTACCCTCTTGAAGTTTAGTTGGTTCAACCTGTCCTAGAAAGTAAATCGGGTTTTAGGGAATCTCAATATCATCGATCTTTCTTCACCGGGTATTGTTTCAGCATAAGCCTCTTTATTGGCGATCAAAATATCCCGAAAGTCAGATCTCAATGAGTGTAGTGTCGAGTATCAACCAACTTCGGACTGCACCAAATCCGCTATCTCACTATTTCCTAATGGCCAAGTTGGTTCAATTAAAGGTTCTAAGGCCATTTGATGCTTCATGACACCACACAGCGGCCCTGTATTCTCCTTGACTACTCAAGGGCTACCGGTACCAACAAATGTATCACACCAATGTAGCTATCTCTTCAACCGTGTCGGTATACCCCGCACAGTCCCCAGGATCTATTGCTACTTACCTAAAAGGTGCTCCAGATCCGGGTGTAGGATCTTTACAAGAATACCCCAACAAACCCTCAACGATAAAGAAATCAAAGCATACAAGAAAAGAAATTTAAAATGATGAACTTAACTCTAAGGTAACCCCACTTTTTAAGTCCCTAGAAGAGTCGCCAGTTCTGTGATACGGTGGCAGAACCAACTGTTATACTAGTTTTGCGTTTGTGTTTGCAAATGTTGCGGTGAGCAAGAGTCGCCATCGACTTTTCTTTTATCAAACAAATAAAAGGGTGAAAAGAACAAAAAAATACCTTTCGAGATTATTTCTGAGTAAGGGGGTAGATTATGGAAAAGGAAGGTGTTAGCACCCTTTTCATCCATAGTTTTCTAAGGGCTCTTAGATGCTTAGCTCATTTGAAAAATACCTTGTGCTTTTTGTGTGTTTTTGAAAAGTATTTTGAAATGTCTTAGTGTGGAGATTTGCTTTATGATAACTCTTGTATCAGTCCTTAAGAGTGTTGATAACACATTTGAAAATGTTTTTGAAATTTGTTTTGTGTAAGTGTGAAAATTTGTTTTAAGCAAGCATCTGTGAACTATCTACTTATACTCAAAAGTGTCGTTATTTTCCTCCTATCCTTTAGACAGTGCTATACTACTATTAACGAGTAGGTAGACATATCGTTGGATATTTGAGGGACATTCGAAGGGATATTTTTATAATTGCAAAGGAAACTGGGCAAGGAGATTTAGTAATTACCCTAGGGTTCTAAGATGATATTTTTACCGAGGTAACTTCGAGAGGGTCATCGAGGGACTTATGATCTTTTTAAAACCAGAGGGTAGCCACTAAAACCTCTCACATTTCGAGAGTTGTGACAATTTCCAAAGGAAACTGAAGTGGGAATACCCTAGATGTGTATATGTGCAAGGGTGCTTGTTTAAATTATTTGTCTTTTGTTAAGTTTGCTAGCATTTGATTTATTATGATCTTGTCATGCAATCCTATTAGGCATACATCTAAGCAGTTAATATGTACAGGAATTTAAAGTGGGAAAATGTAAATCCTACACTATTACAATGCTTCGGAGAGGGGGATATTTACATGTCCAAACTTTGGAGAAATAAAGCAATAAAAGTAAAGTCCTAGTTAAGCTATTACATACTATGAGCAGTTACAATAATTTAGAAAAAAACAAAATATAATAATGCGCGCGAGTCAAAAGGAACGTCTAAATCCTAAAAAAGTTCTAAGTAAAATAAAAATCTTTTTGTCGTTTTTTTTTTGTTTATTTTAAGAAAATACTTAAATTAAATTAAATCAGAAAAACTAAATCTAATCTTAATTAATTAAATAAAATAAAAATGATTATTAATTAAGGTTAATTTTAATCAAATAAAAGAAAACTAATTCTACTATTTTTTGCATTTTTGTTTGAGAAAAATTTGAATTACAATGAACCTAGATCTAATTAATTTTAATTGAGAAAATAAGTTAAATTTATTAATAATTAATTTACAAAATTAATTTAATAAAAAAACTTAAAACTATATTTTTGTGACTTTTTCTGATTTTTATATTATAAAATAAAAATGATTTTTGAAATTTAATAAACTAAAAGAAAAAAAAAAGCAAAAGATGAGCCATGTACTGATTAGTAAACAGGGGGGTGTGAGATTTGAATATTTGCAAGGCCCAAAGTGATGAGCCCAACGCTCCAAAAACCTGCAAAAAAGAAATGTTAAAAAAAAACGCAGAAAACTGGGTTTGAACCCAGGCCTTCTAGGTACACACGCATGCTTCTCACCACTAGGCCACCTGTTTCAATTGTTAGTATAATGAAACTGAATAATAAAATATGAAAACAAATCTAAAAGTTGAGTCATCAATGCACGTGCTGTAAGTTTGAATGAGCCAATCAGGGCACGAATTTTAGCCACGTCAGCTTTGACCGGAGTTAAAGATTTTCAGGGATGCCGGAGTTTCCCTCCAGTCATCTTCTCCGACCCCTACAAAAACAAAAAAACAAAAATATGGGGAATCAAAATCCCAACTTCCGGCTACCCCCACCCCTATTTCACATGCTACGAACTCAACCATGGCCATGGCGTGACCTGAAACGGCCTGCATTGTCATGCTCGAAGCTTGGCCATTTTGAAACCCTAAACATGGCTACTTACAATCTAAGCATTTAGCTTCTCATGTAACACATTAGAAAACTTCACAATGATTAAATAAATAACCTTTTCCCCCGGTTTTTAAGAAAACCGAGGGAACATAGCCATAAGGGAGCTTGCTTTGACAACCAGTTGTTGCATTTTATGTTTTTTTCAACTGTTTAATTAGTATATCTCACTTGGAGTCTTTCCAAATTCAGTTTTTATCTTTGTTAATCTTTTTTATTAGTATTTACCTCGGCTACATGGTCCAACTAAGAGGTAATATATTTTGCATTAACAATTTACAAATACTATTTTCAAAATCTTATTTTAATTTTTTATTTGATATATTTAAACCCCTCGGCTTTTGTCAAAAAATGACGTGATATATATTTTAAATGAATTCTTATAATATGACTCTATTGTGTTTTTTATATTTTTAACTTTTAATTAATGTTGTAACGTCAGTTTTTATGTAAAACCGACGTGACACTTATTTTGCATGACATACTCCAGACTACTATCTAGTTTCTAACTTTTCATTAACCTATCAACGCTCAAACTTCATTTCGTCATTCACATTTTGCAAAAAACCCTTGTCTAGACGATTTTCATCGTTGCAAAAAATCTTCAAGCTGAAACATCATCAAAAATCTTTCAACGAATATTTATCAAACATTACTTTGTCAACATATATTCATTTTTGCAACAGGTTTATTCTTCACTAAAGCGGTTTATATATCCCATTATTTTTCACTGAAATAGTCTCTTTATCATTTTATTTAGGGTTTTTACTGTTTGATTCAGGTTAGTCTCTTGATATTCATGGCCGATTCGACAAGAACCTCCCATACAACATCTTCTGCAACCTTTGTTAATATAAAACGTACAAGAAAAATTAAAGGTGCCACGGTATATACCAAGGTGAAAAAAGCCCACGAAACTGTTGTTCGCTACCCAGTTAGAGTTGATATAGAAACCAGTAGGGCTTCTGGTGAACATTATGAGAATTTTATGGGCTACATTGCTTTACAAGGTATAAGTAAAGTGAGTATTTTGTTAAATAGTTGGCACCAAGTTGACGAGGAATTTAAAGACGCCATATGAGAGGATATTACAGTATTTATTTTGAATTATATGGATTGAGTATATATGATCATTTATTTTTTGTTTAATACTAATAATATTTCTATTATGTAAATGTATGATGTGTTCATTGTTAGTTTAGATGATAAGATCATGAAAAAGAAAATGCTTACATATTATCGTGAGCGTTGGTGGGGCCTTAAGACACAGCTCACCCATGATTATATTAAACATGGATAAGATAAATAACTATATTCTATAGAGGTAGAAATGTTGAGACTAAGCCATTGGATTTACTTAACTCATACAAATCAAATAAAAATCGCCACCGCGCTTTATTGTTTACAAAGGAAATGGGAAAAGAGCGAATAAACGCAAAAAAGAGGGGGAGAATCTAGGTACAAGGTTGGTTATGTAAAAGG
This sequence comes from Vicia faba, assembly GCA_948472305.1. Lineage (NCBI taxonomy): Eukaryota > Viridiplantae > Streptophyta > Magnoliopsida > Fabales > Fabaceae > Vicia > Vicia faba. The sequence continues at coordinate 723,669,814 of OX451738.1, read as the reverse complement.
AAGGTATTAACACTCTAAACATCTACAGTATTCCGCAGGAACCTCTTTGAAAATTTGTGTATTTTGGCTATAAAAGGTATATACAAAATAAGATAGTGGAGATGAGAAAAGAAGTATTTTTTTACAATTTTTGCACCCATCGCGGCTATGAACCTTTTGTGCCTTTGTACCACCTTTCGTGCAATAGGGGATCAGGGTACTCGTAGTTCACCTCAAAAATTTGAAAATACAAGTGTATTGGTTAATTTTAATAGAAGATACATCATTGTCATATCCGAGTGGAAAACATACTTACTACCCATGATTATGAGAAAGGGGAATTTTCATCATCTCAAAGTGGAGGATATAACTTGGATTTTAAAATCAACAAAGCCTCACACAATACCCAAGTGGAAAATATCTCACTTCACTGCATATCGTAGAAGTATAATAGCTCACATCACTACAAGAATCAACAAGAGTCTAATCTTTTGAGAAAAAGTTTTAAAGTAAAAAGCCAAAGTGGCAAAATGGTTTGAATGAGGTTAATTGACTTTTAGTCCTTCAAAAGATGTCAAAGTATGGTTAAGTTGATTAAATTTTTATTAAGAAAAGAAAGATTTTTGAAAATGCTTGGACCTAAGTCCAAGTTTATTATGAAAGTTCTTCAAGTTAGAAAAACAAGAAGAATTTTGAAAAGGAGGGAGAATATTTTTGAAATTAAATAAGATAGGAGGAGATGAAGGGACTATCCTAAAGCATAAGATAAGAGCTAATGAAAAGTAAGATCTAACCAACAAGAAGCCAACACTTGACATAAGAAGTCAATGTAGAATTCCCATCCTTTTGATTGAAACCAAGCAAGTAAAAACACTAAACCTATGAGGAACACCAAGCTTCATATGAATTAAGTCTTCACAAAAATTGGGCAGAGTAACGGCTGTATACAGAGGAATTATCAATCATAGACAAAACATAAAATCATAATAACCCGCACACAAAGAAAATCAACCCAATTCCTTGGAGTAAATCCCTAGAACTTTAGACAAAATAACAACAGAGCAACAAGGTCCCCAAGTATCAAGGCTTATAATCCTAAGTCCGAGAGGTCCGCAACTCCATAATGTCAAGGATAGTAACCAATAGTTCAAGTAACCTTAAATATTTTTAATATTCGAGATGATTATTAAGTGTCTTAAAAAGAAAATAAAATCTCAAATGAGAAAATTAAAATGACATAAAGATAAATGCTCAAGTGCACAAAAGGAAAATATCATGAGGTAATGGTACATAAAAGTGAGGGCACAAAATAAAGGCATAAATTAAAGTTAATTGTTAGTGAATTAGAAGTTAGAGGGTTAATTGAATTACCATATTGAAGCTTGCTGTTGCACCCCAAAATTTACCCTCTTGATTTAGGCTTATGTTTCATCATAAACATCATATTGCATTGCATTCATACATTGTGATGGGATCAAAGTATTTTGGTTATCAAGTCTTCCTCAAGCTGTTGAAGATTGATTATGTTGACAAGTTTCTCAAGTAGAGCCTTATCATCTAAACCTCTTGATCTTTCAATCTCAAAGGTATCACATATCTCAAGATGTCTTATCCATCTCATTAGATCATCAAAAGATTGAAGATTGTGTTGATTATAAGGAGGATCACATCCTTTTGATTCATCAGTCAAAATTAGGGTTTTGGTTGATCAAGGCTATTGATGAATTTGCAAGTCTTGATTTTGAAGCTACAACACCTCATTGACATTTGAAATATCTTTGTACAAGAAATTGCCCAATATATCCAAAGGATTTGAAGTTTTGATGATGATTCATCATTCTCCTAAGGTGTTGACCAAAATTAGGGTTTGGGATTTCATCATGATTTTTTGAGAACTTTGAGATGAAACTTTGTACATGGCCTCTATATATTTATAAGATCATATGTTTTAAGTTTTGATCATCAATTTTTAAGAGAAGTGGATCAATTGATTCAAAGGGGCAAAATGGTCATTTTAGCCAGAATCAGTCAAAGTCAAAGTTGACCAAGTGAACTTTTGGTCAATCATCAATTCAAGGGTGTAATTTTCATTTTTCAAGTCCATTTTGATAATTGGATCAAGAAGATTGAGGTTTAGATTGAAACTTCTTCATGAAGAAATCTTAAAAGTTTCTAAATGTGAAAATGAGTATTAAACTTTGAAAATTCATATTTTATTCATCTTTGAACAAAAACTGCAAATGAAGTATGCTTGGAAATCTAAGAGATAGCTCTTTTACATGATTCAATGTTTGAGAACAATGCATGAAGTGGTGGTAATTTATGAAGCTTGGAAGTCACAAAATTATGGGTCATTTCTAAAAATATGTGATTTTCATACCATATTTTGAAGGACTCAGTGGAATCAAATGTGAGGCCAATTGTCACAGGGTTGAAGATAATTGCAAGACCTTTCCAAAGAGTGCTCATTTGTGTCAAAATTCAAAAAAATGAGCAAGTTATGAGCTTTGAAATTTTGAGGCATTTTATTGAATTTTGACCAAGCAAGCAAAATGCAATTTCTTGAGAAATCGAGTTTCAGCCATTCCTTTTGTTTCTAATCAAGCCCATTACCAATTTTTGACATGCTGAGGCCCATTACACTCACCATTTCGTGCCTCATATGGTATTGTACTTGTTTGATTGAAAAAATTACAAACATGCTCGATTTGAAAAATTCATCCATACTCTCATATTTCAAATAATCATGACCTGGAACTTTGCGGTTTTGTTTTTGAGGTCATTTGGATCATGAAATTCAAAGAAAAGTAGACAATGCACGGGCAAATTGCTGAGGCCCATATGCACTCTTTTTTTGGCCAAATTTTCCAATCAGACCCTCTAACAGCTTTGAGGACCAATTTCCTCTTATAATCTTCTATACTTGCTCTATATAATGCCCTCTAAGCCTCATTTGCAAGGGACGTGCTCATCACTATAAGAAATTCAAATCTGAAGTTTTCTGCTCTTCTCTGAAGTTTTTGCAAATTCTGGAGATTCAACCGTGCATTTTTCAAATTCTTGGTGGAGACAACTTCAAGGAAGGGTGTAGATCAAGGTTGTAGGGTTTATTCACATCTGTAACCAGGGAATATTGATTTCAGTTTCCATATTGAGGTGATTTTCTCAAACTTATATTTTTCTCTTTTAACTTGATTTGATGAATCAATTCATGTTTATGATGTTATAGCTGGCCAGACTATAGGTCTGAGGTATTTGGTTTGCTTGAATGGAGCTCAATACGTGCTATGTGATTTTTCTGCAACTTTTATATTCCATGTTTTCAGCAACTTTGCTTGCGTGTTTCTTTTAGATCTCTGAATCATTGAGAATTCTATGAACATCGTGAGATAAATGATAATTTCAGCTTTAAATAGCACTTTGATTCATGGATTTTGGTTGAGAAATGAGCGCGTATGATGGATCTGAATATAGGCTCGTGACCTGTTTTGTTGAACACATTTTGATATGCTGGAGGTTGAAGACGAAGTGAGGTGGCGCGCTCTGATTGATTTATTTGAATTCTTAATGCATTTCATATTATTTGAACTTAATTGATTTCTTCTGATTTTAATTTGTGATCAAAACACCTTTAAAAATTCTAAAAAATTTACCACAGGCTATTATTAATTGCTAGTATTTTTCATAATTTATCTTGAATTTTAAAAAATTGTTTGATTGGTGAAACAATTTGTGCATTAATTAGTTTTGCTTAATTGATTTTTGCATAATTGTTTTTGTTAATTTTTGTTTTTGACCATTCTTTGTACAAAAATTATGTAAAAAATATTTTGGACACTTTGATTAGTCCATTTTAGGATTATGAATTTTATTTTATAATTTTATTTCTTTTAGTTTATTAATTAATTAATAGGATTAAATTGATTCTTATGTTTTTGTCAATTATTTTAACCTTGCTCTTAATATAGGAAAATTTCACCAAAAAAATGTTTTAGACTCCTAAAATTACTTGAATATTGATTCTCAAATTTGTTTGGTATTTTTCTCATTTTTATCAGAAAATTAATTTGAGAATTTTATTTGGTTTAGTTTTATTTAATAATTTTTCTTTTCATATTTTCCTTAATCTAAAAATTCTAAAAAAATTCTTAAAACTTAAAAATAATATTTCTGAATTTTGGTAATTTCCTTGGAAATTTTAAAAAATATTTTGATTGATTTTTAAAATTTGTAAGACTAATTAATTGTTTGTTGATATTTGACTTTTATTTTTGACATTTTTGATGCAAAAATTATGGGAAAATTTATGAAAGCTTGTTTGGATTAGGGGAATCATAAAACAATTTTATTTGGCATGTGCTTTGTATTTTGATCATGATTCCATTTTGTTGATTAAATAGTTGCTTAATCATTTAATCAATTAAAAAAATTGCTAAATTTTGAATTTCCTCTTGGTTTTAAAATGTAAAAAAAATGGTTCCCCTTACCTTTTGAGTTTCCTCATGTTTGATGTATCTTTGTTTTGAATTGTTTGATCTCTGATCTTAATTAATCAATTGTTAAGATTAATTTCCAAATGCTTAGGGTTTTGTTGCTTATTCAGCAAGTTTCCATTCAAAATCAACTTACCTTGAGTATTCAATTGAATTTAGATCTTTTCTGAAGTTCATAGATGGATTAAGAATCTAACAATGTTTTTTCTTGAATTAATTGACTTGGTTTGATATTTTTCGTCAAATCATTTTGAAAACATGTCTAGTTTGACATTTTGGTCAACTAGTTTTGATGTTTGAGGCTTGTTTGACCCCCTCCTCATCTATACATGAACTTAGACTTGCTTTATGACTTCTACATATTTCAAGGATGTCATGGAAATTTTGGTTTAAACTATTGAAGTCCCTTTCTGTTTTTGATGAATTTTCAAAGTGAAAGTGCCCAATTAATGATTGCATATCTTGTTGCAATTTGTTAGGTGGCCAATGAACTTGTGTGAGGCCTATAATTTGATATTTAATGATCATGTTGCTCATGTTTCCTCACACTAATTCAAGTCAATCTTCTTGATTTCCCATAATTGGTTGATGAGCCCCCCCCCCCCCCCCCTTTTTTTTTACACATGCCTCCTAAATAATGATTCACTTCTTGTTTTTACTTTGAGTTTTGAATTGTTTCCTTGAGGTCACCAAATGACCAATGATGACATGTTGAGGAATGATACATCAAGAATAGTCTCATGAAGACTTGAGATCATTTGACCTTTAATGCTTGAACCATTTTCATCCATATATGAATTTGATGTTCTCTTCTTCTTTCCTTTTGAATCTTTGAGGTATATTGAATGCACATGTGCAACATATATTAGAATCCACATTTTAAACTCTTGATCACATCCTCATGGCATGTTAGGAGCTTGATTTCATTTTTATTTTGGTTAGGTTTGAGTCTTCTAACTTTGTTTTTGCTTGAATTCTTTTCCTTGCTAACTTGTGATCCAAGCTTTGTGATACATTTCTTATGGTGCCCCTCTTTTGTTATGCTAGTGAACCATGATAAAGTGAATGAATAAGGATGTGAAAAATTTGCTACTGACTTCTAAAGTCTTTTTATTATATTCTTCTCTAGCTCCTTTTATCCTTGATTGATATTTACTAGTCAATTCAACATGGTGATAAAAAGGAGCAACAATCTTTTAGCTTTAACCTAATTGTTGCTTATGCCTATTTGATGTTTCTCATACCTAATGCTTTAATATATGCTATCATGCTTTTCCATTTCCTTGTTATATCATCATACATCCCTTATTTAATTCATCACTTCTCTTTGAGATCACTAATTTTTCTGTTAAATGTGCGAGGTACTCTGAGAAAGCTTTCCATTTTTGACTTGATGTTGTGGTGTTCCACTTTATATGTGGAACACAATTGACTGTGCTTGCACCATCCTTATGCTTTGCATATTTAATGGTCCTTGCAGGATATATATGTGACTGTGATTTCCATATATCACCTGTGGGATATATTCATATCTGAAAGCCTCAATGCTTATATTTGATGGCATGATTTCTGACTCGATTTATTTGCTGATGCCAGCTTGCTTGAAGTTCTTTGGGTTTCTTTTCCTCTTGCTCAGTTGTTACGGATAGTTATCCATTTGGTATTACACTATTTCCTTTTTATTGTTTACGCTCTTTATTGCTTTCTGTTGGATGATGGAACCTTTGTTGCTGATATATGTCAGGAGGCCCTCTGTTTTATTTAAAGACATGTAGCAGGAATTCTGTACTTTGTTTGCTTTATGTGTTGTGTTTGTGTTTATTTCCTCAGTTATTGATCGATGAGTCACTCAATTTATAAATTGAGATCATGACTTATCTCTCAGTGCATGCTCCCTATAGGAATTATTGTTTTCCTCAGTTGTTGATCGATGAGTCACTCAATTTAGAAATTGAGATCACGACTTCGCTCTCAGTGCATGCTCCCTTAGGATCGCTCGTGTAAGTTTATTTCTGGAGCTAGACATTAGGATATGTATCCACGTATGTTAACCTAGGGTAGAAACTTCAATCTTTCATCCTCAACCTTAGGGTCAGCCATTGTATGATAACATTAGGGATATCACTAGGCTAGTCTCCCTTAGTTATTTTTCCTTTTCTTTGCATATTACATCTTAAAACTAAAACTTTTTCTAGGCAAATCAAAAAACATCTCTAATAAACTTAATTCCTTCTTCAAGGTGAAAAATACAAACCGATCTTAATTTCTTGTGTGCCTTCCTGTTTTATTTTAAACTTTGTCAGATTGATGTTTTACCATCCTTACCATGACATGTTGTTATCTTTTAGCCCATGTTTTGCCATCGCATATTTGTTTGAAGCTGATGTTTTGCCATCGCACATGTTTGTTATCCTACTTTGATTCTCAATATCATTGTTAGGTGTGATGTTTTATCATTTGGTTTATTGATGTTTCGCCATCTTTGCCATGATACCTTGTTATCTTTTAGCCGATGCTTCGCCATCACATATTTGTTTGAAGTCGATGTTTCACCATTGCACATGTTTGTTATCCTACTTTGATTCTCAATATCATTGTTAGGTGTGATGTTTTATCATTTGGTTTATTGATGTTTCGTCATCTTTGCCATGATACCCTGTTATCTTTTAGCCGATGCTTCGCCATCGCATATTTGTTTGAAGCCGATGTTTCTCCATCGCACATGTTTGTTATCCTACTTTGATTCTCAATATCATTGTTAGGTGTGATGTTTTGTTCTCTGGTTTATTGATGTTTCACCATCTTTGCCATGTTATCTTCCAATCTCTTAGTCGATGTTTCACCATCGCACATTCTTTTAGCCGGTGTTTCGCCATCGCACATGTTTGTTATCCTACTTTGATTTTCAATATCATTGTTAGGTGTAATGTTTCATCATCTTGTCTGATATTTTCCTATCATGCTGGCATTTTATCGCCTTATCTGAGTTTGTGTTACCATGCAATGGCTTGTCATCTTTTCTTGCTATTTTATCATCATTATTGACATTTTTGTTGTTCTATCTGATGTTTTGCCATCTTGATTGTTGCTTTTATCTTCTTAACTAAAAAACACAAACTAACCAAAATATATGAGCCGAACTACGACTGCTCTGATTCCTTAAAAGGGATACGTTGGCATTGGGGTAGGGCCCAAGAGAGCACAACTTTTATTTTCCCTATATTCTTTTCTCCTTTCTTTTGCATGCATTCCCTATACAACTTAGACATAACTTTTACACACCAATAGATTAGAACAGTAATAGTGGATACCATAGAGTACTACGGGCGTGTGAGGTGCTAATACCTTCCCCTCGCGTAACATACTCCGTTACCCGATCTCTCGATCACAAGATCGTGATTTCACCCTCTTCAGGCTTTCTCGATGTTTACCTTTCCCTTTCAGCGAGATAAAAGACGTTCGGTGGCGACTTCATTGATTTTTATATCAGATGACAGTTCGGCCGATTGTCTCACTTGCATTTGAAAACTCATTAGAAAATTGATAAAATCAAAGCTTCTAAACAACAAGTCTCATTTGCTTTTTATCAAGTATATCATTCATTTCAAGTACTCAAAGCAATCACATATGATCAATGATGTTCAAAAGATTCACTTAGACCAAAATTCATGAAATTAATTAGAGGATTGATAGAATCAAATCCTCCTAACAATGAACTTCAAAGTTATTGGATGAAAGGTTTCAAATTAACATACTTGTGCTTGCAAACATAGGTTTGGGCCACGAATGATCATTTTTTGAATCGAGATAAATTTAGCACTATGTTATGCAATCATAAGTGGACTTATGTAGAAGCCACACCTATTTTGAGGCTAATCAATAGCAACCTATATACCAAACATGTTAGGGAAATGATATGTATATCATTCTCCAAAAACATGTAGCACAAGTAAAAACAAGAAAGGAATAAGATGATGAGGGAGGAGGATGTATCAGACGAAACTAGGGTTTCAAATATCATCAACATCATTCATCCATTTTGGTGGATTTGTTTTTTCAACCTATCAACACCTAAGATCCAATGAGGTTGATGAACATTTCCCCAAAAAAAAAAAACCTCTAGTCTCTCTAAATCAGAACCAATAAAAAAATAATAAATTATATTTAATATAAAACTTAATTTAAATGATTTATAAAAGGAAATAATTGGTAAAGTACACAACATGTATTAAAACACCAAAATAAAAATCCTTAAAAAAATCAGAAGTCAAACATGAGTCAATAAGTGTAGAAATTTTTTTAAGAATTTTTAAAGTCAGAAAAGTATTTTTTAAAATTTAAAGAAATAAGAAAAATAAACCAAAATTTGTGAAAAATAGTAAAATTAAGAATAAAAGTAAAATGAGGTCACCAATATTTGTCAAGAGATTATTGGATCCTTCCATAATTTTTTCAGAATTTTAAAATCAAGAAAAATATTTTTAAACAATTAAAACAAGTCAAATAAAGTGAAAAATAAAAAAAAAATTAAATCACAAAATTAAATTCTGAATAAATAAAAAATAGAAAGAGGAAAATCAAAAGTATTTTTGATAATTTTTTCACAATTTTAAAAGTTGAAATGAATTTTTTATGAAATTTTTTGAAGTTTAAAACTATTAAAACACAAATCAGAAAATAAAAATAATATCAAAATAATATGGACCATTGGATCAATATCAAAACATGTTAGTAAGTTAATCCAAAGGATCACACGCGTTGTATATATCATGGTCATTAGTGAATAACACACTAGATCAACTATTTAAAAACAAATTTGAAAAAAATAGGTGGCGCGATGTCATTTGTTGAAGAGAAGACATGTCATCGTCTTCAAACTCCAGCCACGCACAAATTACATGTCCTTTAATACCTAAAATTAGAAGCTCAGACCGGTGTCATTCGCTTTGTCTCTACAAGACGATTCCAATGACACCCTCGTGAGATATTTATATAAATTGTAGCTTAGTCGATTTTCAAAAGACCATAAGAAAAATAATGAAAAGGGATTTGAAAATTCATGAGCAAAACTCACTTCCAGTTAAAAACCAGTGACGCTACAAGTATTAGAGTGATGAGAGCTACATTGTAGTAACAAGTTTGGAGAGAATTGATGGAGGAATCTACCTGTTGAAGCTCAACTTCAGAGCTATGAAATTTGACTTGGCTAGCACGATTTAGGTCACTTCAAGGATTGGTTCTTCTTCTGTTATCTTCAGTGAAGTTCAAGGATGAAGAATGAACAAACAATTTGGATTAAACAATGCTTTAAAACCAAATTTAAAGTTGAAGAATTGAGAGGTATGAAGGAAGTTCGACAAAGGTTTTCTAGATCTCTAAAGCTTGCCAAAATGAGTAAGGTATGATCCTTATTTATAGCTAAGAGAAATGATCAAGTATGACGGGAATTTGTGTGCACCTGCATCATGAGCAAAGTGTGACTTGAAATTTTTCAAAACTCAACCATTCCTTGCATTTTGATATGATAAACCTTTCAGGAAACTTAGTTAATCATGTTTAAACATCAATCGTGTGACAAATTTGTGTTTATAGGCCACACTAATCAATTTGCAATCTAACTGTTTTGACAAAATCAGTTTCATGGTACCAACTTTGCAACCATGGGGCACACAATGTAGGGAGATTTATGATGCGATCTTGGATGCTTTAGAAAGCTCAATTATTAATCTTGACAATGTGCTTTGAAAGTCTCTATTTAGACACTTGAGCTGAGAGTTATGTCCATTTGAATTTGTGAAAAACACATAGATTTTTATACTTAGAAAAATTTATAAGTATAGAACTCTAAAGTGACCTATAATGTCCTTCAAAGTTACATGTCCTTCCACTCAAAATTTGTTCTTGATATCGGAAGATGAAATGAAGTAGACCTGTTGAATTGAATTGTAGAATTGATATCACTCAAAAATCTTAAAATTTGACAGAGTTATGGTCTTTGGAAGATAATGAACAAATTTGAGAAAATTCACAAAAGACCTATAATATTTTTTATTCTTCAACAAATTTCCAAGAAATTTCAAGTCTTGCACATTGGTACAAAGTTGTAGTAACATCCCAAAGATTATTGTGAAAAAGAATGGGCTCAAGGAGATATAAATTGACCAAGTTATGATCATTTGAAGTCAAACCCTATGATTCTAAGGCTTTTCAAAGAGACTTGTAATATTTCTCAACCATTAGTGATCACTCATTCAAAATTTTCCTTAGATCACTGAAGAGAACTCGTTAAGGATTTTTAAAGAGAGTCATGGCTTTGGAGTCACTCAAAAATCTCAAAAAATGAGTAATATATGGTCCTTGGAAGTCAACAAACCCTACCTCAGAGAGTGTCAAAAGGACTTAAAACCCATTTTAATTATTTTTCTTGCATAATTAGATATTGTCATGTGAAGAGAAGTTATTGTAGATAATGATAAGAACCCATAGAAAAAAGAACCAACTCAAAATGTTTAAAATTGAGAGAGTTATGCACTTGTGATCAATGAATCAAGAACTTTCTCAATTAGTTCAAACTTGTTAAACCAACCTTGAATCTTTTGAACTTTCTTGGAAAAATAAACATGACGAATCATAATAGGAATCGGGATGATGTTGTCTTGAAGCATACTCAAAGATGGAGCTAAAGTCTAAATGAAACTTATTGCAGAAACCATCGAAATAAACACATGAACCTATGAGTCTTCTTGATTAATTCCACCACCAACTTTGAGGAAAGTTTGACCTAAATGAAGTGAAGGAACCCTTTGAAACATAAATATTTGATATCATAGACATAGCCTTGAAGCTTGAAATCTTGCAATCCATTGAAGAACCATTTGACTTAAGACCACCCCTCAAACCCTAGGTTAGATGGTGAGATGAATGAAATTGTGTCATCACCTACAATATGAACATCCAAAGAGACATATATACATATTTTGATGTTAGTATAAGAAAACATGTACAAGATACACAATTCAAGGTGCTTAGTGATCCCCCAAGAGAAAACTTAAAGATAAGATGAAATAGAAAGGGAGAACCAACTATGATGTGTGATCTTGATGCATTGATAATACTAGATGATTATGGATCTTAGGGGGGGAAATTGGGGTATAACAAGAGGCTGCACTAATCAAAATCAAATCTGACTTTTGAAGAAAACTTCAATTTTATGGTACCAACTTTGCAGCCATGGGGCACACAATGTAGGAGGCTTTATGATCTCATTATTTTTGAAATGGAAAGATATCACACCAAACTTCACAATATGCTAATAAAGGTAGAATTTGGATGCTTTAGAAAAAAGTTATTCAAGTTTAAAATGAGGAAAAACGCACGGGTATTTGTACTTAGAAATTATTCAAGAGTTGAGCTTCAAAATGACCTATAATATTCTTCAAAGTTACATGTCCTTCCACTCAAAATTTGATCTTGATCCTTGAAGATGAAATGAAGTAGACCTCTTGAATTGAATTATGGAATTGAGATCACTAAAAAATCATAAATATTAAAAAAGTTATAGTCTTTGGAAGATGATGAACAAATTAGGGAAAATTCACAAAAGACCTATAATCTTTTCAATTATCAAACAACTTTCCAAGCATTTTCAAGTCTTGCATATTGAAACAACGTTCTAGTAGACACCCAAAATATTATTATGGAAAAATAATGAGTTAAAGGAGATAAAAATTGACCAAGTTATGATCCTTTAAAGTCACACAATATAATTTGATAACTTTCCCAAAGGACTTGTAATCTTTCTCAACCATTAGTGATCTTCCATTCAAAATTAGCCTTAGTTCTTTGAAAAGAACTTGTTAACGACCATTTTAAGAGAATCATGGATTTGAAATCAATCAAAAATCTCAAAAAATGAGCAAGATATGGTCCTTGGAAGTCAACAAACCCTAGCTCAGAGAGTGTCAAAATGACTTGAAACCCCTTTCAAATTTTGATGATTTTTCTTGCACAATTGGATCTTATCATGTGAAGAGAAGTTGTTGTAGATAATGATAAGAACACATAGAAAAAATAACCAACTCAAAATATTGAAAATTAAGAGAGTTATGCACCTGCGATAACTAATTCAAACACTTGCTCAATTAGGTCAAACTTGTTGAATCAACCTTGAATCTTTTGAACTTTCTTGGCAAAATAAAGAATGATGAATCGCATTAGCCCTTGAAATGATGTTGTCTTGAAGAAATATCAAAGACGGAGCTTAAGTCTTAATGAAGCTTGTTGAAGAAGGCATAAAAATAAACACATGAACCTACGAATATTCTTGATGAATACCACCATCAACTTTGAGGTAAACTTGACCTAAATAAGGTGAGAGAGCTATTTGAACAAAAAATTTGATATCATAGATATATCCTTAAAGTTTCAGCTCTTGCTATCCATTAAAGAACCATTTGACTAAGGACTAACCCTCAAACCCTAGGTTACATGGTGAGATGGATGTAATTGTGTCATCACCTACAATATGAATATTCAAAGAAACATATATACATATTTGGATGTTACTTAATCGCCATAAAAAAAACATTTACAAGATACACAATTAAAGGTGCTTGGTGATCCCTCAAGAGCACCCTTAAAGATAGGATGAAGTAGAAAGAGAGAACAAACCTTATTGTGTGATCTTGATGTATTGATAAAATGAGATAATGAGAGATCTTAGGAGGAAAAAATGGGGTATAACATATGCCCTTATTTAAGTGTCTTCTATCTGGAGATAGTAAGGTTAAAATCTTCTTCTCGACACAATTGGAGATACTTAAATACAAAACAAACCATATTTTTGGCCCTAAGATGACATGAAATTATTATGATTATGGATGCAAGCGACCAACTCCATAGGTAACATAGAACACTATTGGGGAAGCAGGAAATAAAACCAATGGAACAAAAAGAGTGTTCGATTTCAATGACGGAAACCAAATGCATAGTAAGAAACCAAATGCATAGTAAGATTTTAACAACGGAAACTCTTAACAATGCAAGTAACAAACTTTCAAGGAGGTAACCATTAGACAAGGATTATTTTCTCGACTAGGGAAAGAAACTTAACTCCATTGGAGGAAAACCACTCCGCTGGGAACATAAGACTCAATCTAATAGGGTAAAGTCCAAAGAGGAGGCAAAGTATCATCAACTCAATAAATGAAGAAAAACAAAAGGATAACAACGACTGATAGATAACTTTGAACTATACACTCATAGAAGAGATAGAAAAAAAGGAGTAACATCGACCCACAGAGGATCATAAACTACCAACCCAAAGGACACGAATAGAAATAGTAAGATAATGTTGGCTCATAGATAGTAGAAAACATCAACCTCGAGACTAGTAAATGAATTTTTGACATCACTACTTATGACTGGAAACAACAGTTTGACATCAGCGCTTATGGATGGGAACAAAGGATTGACATCATCACTTATGGCTAGGAACAAAAGGTTGACATCAACACTTATGGCTGGGAACAAAGGTTGACATCAACACTTATGGCTGGAAACAAAGGTTGACATCAACACTTATGGATGGGAACAAAGGGTTGACATCAACACTTATGGCTGGGAACAAATATTTTAACATCAACACTTATGGATGGGAACAAAGATTGACATCAATACTTATGGTTGGGAATAAAATTTGACATCAGCACTTATGGCTGAGAACAAAGATTGACATCATCACTTATAGCTGGGAACAAAGGTTGACATCAACACTTATGGCTGGGAATAACTCAACTCTATTGGAGTAAAGTCCAATGAGGAGAAAGAGATAAATGTCGACAATGAAAGACGATGAACTACCAACTCAAGGATGAAGGTGGAGAAAAACATAGTCCTACTTCAGGAGAGATTCCATAAGAGAGTGAGCACCAACTAAGGAAACAAAGTCCTACTTCATGGCCTAACTTCACTGGGAAGAAACATGGTTTGAAAAATAATCAAAGCACAATCTAATAGTAATAAAACAATACAGTTGCAGGGATATAATAACCTACTAAGGTAAAAAAACTCAACTCCATTGGAAGGAAATTAACTCCGCTGGGGAAAATAAAACTCCACTCTATCGAGGTAAGGCCCAAAAAATGAGACAAAGTATCATCACCTCAATAAATGAGGAAAAAGCAATGGATTACATTGATCGACAGACAACTGTGAACTATCCACTCAAAGAGGAGATAGCAAAAAGAGAGTAACATCAACTCACAGGGGATCATGAATTAACCACCAGCAGGACGACAATAGAAACAGTAAGATAACATCGGCTCAGAGATGATAGTAAACATCAACATCGATACTATGATTGACATCAACACTTATGACTAGAAACACAGGATTGACATCAACGCTTATGGCTGGAAACAAAGGATTGTCATCAACACTTATGGTTCGTAACAAAGATTCACTTTATTACTTATAGTTGGGAACAAAGGGTTGACATTAACACTTATGGCTGCAAACAAAGATTTGACATCATCACTTATGGCTGGGAACAAAGGATTGACATCAACACTTATGGATAGGAACAAAGGTTTGACATCATCACTTATGGTTGGGAACAAAGGTTTGACATCAACAGTTATGGTTGGGAACAAAGGGTTGACATCAACACTTATGGCTGGGAACAAAGGATTGACATCAACACTTATGGATTGGAATAAAGGATTGGCATCAACACTTATGCCTAGGAACAAAGGACTGACATCAGCACTTATGGCTGGGAACAAAGGATTGACATTAACACTTATGGATGGGAACAACTAAACTCCATTGGAGTAAAGTCCAATGAGGAGAAAGAGATAAACACTGACTATAAAAAATGGTGTACTATCATCTCAGGAATGAAGGTAGAAAAAACAGAACAATACCTAATTTTATTGAAGGTAAAGAAATAGAGGAAACACCAACATTTACTAAAGGTGAAATACCAACTTTAATTGAAGGTAGAGATACAAAAGGTGCACTTACTTTTACTGAAGGTGAACTACCAACTTCCAATGAAGGTAGGATCTGTATTAACAATAACTAGTTTCCCAAAATTCATGAGCCCTGAATTCCTAAACAAAACCAATACCTTTGTTCTTACCTTTGAATCAAAGATCATAACATTTTATGTTTCGTTGCTCTTGCTGACTCCAAAACATCTGAAGGCAGCAACTCAAGTCCCAAACACACCCTTCAGATTCAAGGTAAGTCTTTTTGACTTTGCATCTTTTCATTCAGAACATCATTAAATATGTAAATATCATAGTATTGATGTTGTCCATATCATTGCATGAGTAAGAAAAAGCGTGGATCAGAACTTCTCGAATAAAGCTAGGCTCAGAATTAGGATTAGAACTTCTATGAACTGTTGTGCTTTTATCTCTATGATGTACTGTTGTTAAGAACTGAATAAGTTGCTGATGAGTAGATTAATGTAAGGAAGGAGTTGAAGTGTAACACAAAACTTCTGGGTCTTTCTTTCCCACTATTTTAGCATAAAAAAGAACTTATGAGTTCTCCTCACTATTTTAACACACAAAACTTCTAGGTTTCCTTACTGTTTTAACACGCACAGAACTTCTGATTTTTACTCACTGTTCAACACAACACAACTTCTGATTTTTACTCACTGTTTATCACAACACAGAACTTCTGACTTTCTGCTCACTGTTTAACACAACGCAAAACTTCTGACTTTTTCCCACTGTCTAAACACAACCCATAAATTTTGTTTTTTCCCCCCTAACGTTTCTTTCAGGACTCCAATGGCATCAACCCATAACTTCTGGTCACCTCTGACTTGTATTTCTGAGCTACATCACACAACGTCAGAACTTTTGGTCCCCTTCATTTTCGTTTTCAGCAATGCGCTGATCCTGCCTTCATTAGCTTTTTCCTTTTTTTCTCTTATTTTCAGCATTAATACTTTTTTAATATAACAAGACATAAAAAATAATTTCTTTTTTAATCATTTTTTCTTTTTTTTATTAAGACAAAAAAAAAACAATTTTTAAAAAAGTCCTTTCCTTTTCTTATATTATACAATTCAATATGGTTGTAATAGATAATTAGGATTTAAATTCTTGCAAATCCCCATTTGTAATTATGTACCCCCATCCCTGAAATGATATAATAGCGTAGGACTTTACATTTTCGCAATTTATCACTTTTGAATATAAATGCTAGTAATTAGGGTTTGTATGGCAAGGCATGAAATCAACAAATAGATAACCCTAATCAAGACTAAATGCATGTAAATCAAACACACTTTCACACTAGCACCCTTAGGGTAATCCCACTTTGTTGCCTCTCGGAAAATATTCATGTCCCTCAAATATGGGCGTTTTAGCTAAGACCCTCGATAAAAGATCGTAGTCCCTCGATGTCCCTCGATGTTGCCTTCGATGAACGATATAGTCCCTGAACGAAAATTGCTAAAACGTCCTATAAGTTGCCTTCAATGATTATACAAAATGTCTCGTGCCCGTCCCTTCACATCCAACGATGGGGTTTCCTACCAAATCAATGGTGAGGTAAAAACATCCAAAGGAGAAGGAAAATAACGTTTAAGACCTTTTGAGTAGGTAGGTTTCTCTTAGTTGCTCGCTTTCTCACAACACAAACATTTTATACACCCACAAATTCACTTTGAAACATTTTTTAAAAGAGAAAACACTTTGTACGCGTTCTTATAGAGACGACAACCATTACAAAGACATTCCTTTTCAAAATACTTTAAAAACCCACATCATAAACACACTTTCAAACAAAAAGCAAGTGATCTATCTAGAAACTAAGAGCCCATAGATAACTACGGATGAAAAGGGTGCTAACACCTTCCCTTTTCATAACCTACCCCCCGAACTCAAGAAAATATCTCGAAAGGTCTTTCGTGTTCTTTTCAAGCTTTCCTTTTGGATAAAAGAAAAGTCGGTGGCGACTCTTGCTAACCCCAACAATTTCGACCAAACGCAAAAATAACCAAGTTAGTTCTCCCACCGTATTACAGAACTGGCGACTCTGCTGGGGAATCTTTTAAAAGTGGGGTTACCTTAGGGCTAGATCACCTTTACTTGATTTCTTTGATTAATTTGTTTGCTTTACATTTTTGGGTCTTTGCTTGGGATTTTGTTAAAGATCCTATACCCGAATTTGGGGCACCTTTTAGGTAAGTAGCAATAAATCATGGAAGTTGTACTGCGTAGACCGATATGGATGAAGTAATAGCTACATTAGCGTGACACTTTGGCTTGTACTAATGTTCCTTGAGTCAGTCAAGGATAACATTAGGCTTCCTTAGCGTTATTAAGCGCTAACTGACCTTTAAAACCTTTTAATTAACTCATCCTAAGCCACTAGAAAGTAGTGAGATGGCTGACTTTGGATTCGACCGAAGATTGGTTGATACTCGATGCTACACTCATTGAGATTGGACTTTTGGGATATTCTGGCCGCAATACTTTGGTGCTTGAGCTAGAATAATGCCTAAAGAAAGGTCAGTGATATGAGACTCCTTAGAACACTTTACTTTTAATAGGACATGTTGAGCCAACTAAACTTCAAGAGGGTACTTACCTTTAAAGACTCCCAGAAACCATTAAACCTAGGATCTTTTGTGTGACTTGCTTGATATGTCTGTGATTTCAAAGCATAACCATAACATCATGAACATCATGACATACATGCTAACCATTTCAAGGTTCTAGAGATTTATCTTTCCTTTTTATTTTGTAAGGTATGCGTTCAACTCGCAGAAATACCATCCGAATCAATTTTGTAGAGGTCCCTCCCAGGCTCAAAGAAGTGGTCATGAGAGTTCCTGAGAGCTCATCGTTCAACAAGAGATATGGTCATTTGCTCAGTTTTGTTACTACCGGGTTTGACGAAGGTCTCATGAGTGTTTTGTTCCAGTTCTTCGACCCTAAACACCATTGCTTCACTTTTCCAGATTACCAGTTAGTGCCTACGCTAGAAGAGTTCTCCAAAATACTTGGGTCGCCTATATTGGAGCAGGTACCTTTCACCAGCTTAGAACAAGATCCAGTTGCTGAAAGTGTTGCCCTAGCCTTGCATTTGAAACCATCTGACATCGAATCCAATTGGGAAAGAAGAAGTGCAGTCAAGGGTCTCCTTGAAAGTTTTCTAATGAAGAAAATTTATATATTATTAAATTCCATGAGTTACCATGCCTTTGAAGATGTCCTAGCTCTATTAATCTATGGATTGGTTTTGTTCCCCAATTCAGACCAGTGTATAGATGTCAGTGCCATCAACATCTTCCTTGCTCGCAATCTAGTGCCTACATTGCTCAAAGACGTGCTGCATTCACTCCACACTCGTACTATGAAGAAACGAGGGAATCTTATGTGTTGTACGCCTTTGCTCTATCAGTGGTTTATTTTGCACCTCCCTCGGTCAGTAATGAAGAATGAATTAGGCTTGAGGTGGAATCAAAGAATAATGTCCCTTTCTCACTCTGATATTTATTGGTGCCTTCTCTCTCAAGAAGATATCTCTTTTATTGATCGTTACGGAGAATTACCTAATGTGCCACTTCTTGGCATTAGAGGATGCATCACTTATAACCCTTCTTTGGCCATACGTCAGTTCGGCTACACCCGAAGGGATGGTCCCCATGATATGCTTGTCCAGGGTATTGTGTTTGACTATTCAAATGACCTGCAAGGTTATCGCCAGAGGTTCATTCGCGCTTGGGACATGGTAAAGAATACCGATAGCAGTACTTTGGGACGTAAAAACTCCATCCCTTTGGAGCCTTACCTCAGATGGGTACGAGCTCGTGCTCAAAATCTTATGATGCCATATGCTGCTATACTTCCAGTGATCTTAGAGTCCGTTGATTAAGAAGACAAACCTCACATCATTTCTCATCCTGATATGCCAACAAGCTTCAAAGAGTTGCAAAATTCATGGATCCAGTTCAAGGAAGAATGAGACACCTTTGAGAATCAATTCTACGCCAGTGAGAAGAAAGTGCTGGAACTCACCAAGAAGCTTCATAAAGAGAAGAGTCTGAACGCCTACATCGCGCCAAAGAGGATGCGTTCAACCTTTTTGTCTTAGGAGTTGTTGTATTTTATTTCTTTCATTATAAGCCCAAAGAGGCACGATGTACTCGAACTTGGATTTATTAATATAACATGTGTTTCATTTTTATCTAAAGCAAATTTAAATCTATAATCTCCTTGAAATCATTTGAATATGCATCTTCATTCATCATACGTTGTTCTTGACTCTGGGAAAGGGACAAGAGGATTTGAAAACTTTGCTGATCAAAGAGAAGAAGAAGAAAGATAAGAAACCAACCGGTGTTTTGAATCTGGGAAGAATGTTCAAAGGACCAGCCAGGCGAACTCCATATTTCGCAACCTCATCAGGTGAAGGAGACAATCAAGAAGGGAAAAACAAATAAGTAAATGACCAGCCAGAATCGGAAGAAGAAGAAGAGGTTAATTACTCTGAAGAACAGTATCCTCCAGCTGACGACAAATACAAGTAGTTGGAGGATCGCCTCAATTCTATGGAGATCCAGAGGGTACCCGGATTGGATTTTGAAGAGCTAGGACTTGTCTCAGGGGTTGACATCCCGCAGAAATTCAAGGTCCCCACTTTCGCTAAATATGACGGTGTCTCTTGTCCAAAGCTGCATTTAAGATCATACGTCGAGAAAATTTAACCCCATATGGAGGATAGGAACCTATTGGTGCATTTCTTCCAAGAAAGTTTGTCGGGGACGCGGTTGGATTGGTTCTATCAGTTGGAAGGGACCAATATTCGTAATTGGGAAGATTTAGATGCCACGTTTTACAAGCAATACCAGTATAATGTTCACTTAGCTCCAACTCGAACACAATTGCAAGGCATGTCTATGAGTGCATGTGAAGGTTTCAAAACCTATGCTCAAAAATGGAGGGATCTCGCGGGAAGGGTCCAACCCCCTCTATCTGACAGAGAATTGGTGGATATTTTCTTAGGCACGCTATCTGGTACATTCTTCAACCACTTGATTGGAAGCTCCTCGGCTGGGTTTAATGAACTAATCATGACTGGAGAATAGGTAGAAGCCGGCATAAAAAGCGAACAAATTCAAAGAGATACATCCTCGAGAAAGATGAAGAAACCCTTTACCGGAAATAAGGAGGTCAGTGTTGCATACGACCATAGGAATTAAAACAAAACTGAAAGTTGCCCGACGGTAGGGGTTGTTATGATTTCCAATACCGCAACAAATCAGCAGCAAAATTATCAATGCAGGCCAGAGGTTTCCCATGAGACGATTCACCCGAATCAACATGACCTTGTCTCAAGTTTTGTCACATCTTTTGAAGTCCAATCTGGTGACCCTAAAGGAAGCCCCCAAGAACCCCAATACAACTTCTCCTCGCTACAACCCGAATGCTCCATGTACCTATCATTCTGAAAGCCCTGGGCATGATACCAACGATTGTTGGGCTTTGAAGAATAAGATACAAGATCTTATTAAGGCGAAAGAGATTGAGTTTGATCCCCCAGAAACACCTAATGTTATAACGGTGCCAATTCCAAAACACGATCAAGGTGTCAATGTTGTTGATGATGAGTGTTTTGTTTCCTCCGTGGATGATTTAACTACTCCTCTTTTGACTATTAAACATAATCTATTGAGAGTCGGTCTGTTTTCGGGCTATGATGAAAGTTGTCAATTATGTATGACTCTACCAAATGGCTGTTTGTTACTAAAGATGGGCGTCTAACGCCTAATGGCTAACCGAGAAATCCTGTTTGAAAAAGTTCCTCTTATCAGAAACTCCTGTGAAGATATCTCAATAATCACCATTTTCGACAATCCTCCCAGGGTCTCCACAAAAATACCCGTCAGGATTACATCTGTTCCAAGGTCTGCTCCCCTAATCATCACCATGCCGAGGCCAATACCATACTCTTCGAATAAAGTTGTTCCCTAGAACTATGGTTATGACGTCTATTACCATGACGTCATGCAAGATCTGTTGGTTGTCCAAGACAAAATTGAGAAAGACACTGATCCCGACGTCGTCAATATCATTGGGACCAGTAAGATAACAAGAAGTGGAAGAATATTCTCACCTGAGATCTCTCCAAAGGCCATTACTACTCCTGTAATTATTCCCGCTACCGCTCCTACAAGCATTCCCAGTGATACTCCTGTTGACAATGTTATTGTTATCCCTGCGACCAAGACAAGGGGAAAAGCGTTGTTATCTGAGCCTGTCTAGACGATGGAGCATCCAGAGGATATTCCTGAAGCTTCTAGAAAGGAGATAGAAGAGATACTAAAGATAATCAAGAAAAGTGTCTACAACCTCATGGAACAGTTGGGGCAAACCCCCTCGAAAATATCAAAGTTGGCTTTGCTTTTGTGTTCTGAGGCCCATGCCAAAGCCCTGGTAAAGTTTCTAAAGACCGCCCACGTGCCCCAAGAGACTTCCATTGATCAATTTGAGAATTGTGTGTCCAGTATAACTGCTGGTAATGGATTGGGCTTTTCTGACGCCGACTGGACTCTCAAAGGAAGGAAACACAACGATGCATTGCACGTCTCCATTGAGTGTAGGGGCACTATGCTAGCCCATATTCTGGTGGATTCGTGCTCATCGCTGAATGTCTTGCCCAAAAACGCTCTTGACCGGTTAGACTGCAAGGGACTTAATTTAAAGCCTGGCAACATTGTAGTGAGAGCCTTTGATGGTTCTAAGAGGACAATACACGGAGAAGTTGACATGCCTATAAAAGTTGGAACTCAGACTTTTGATTCAAATTTCTATGTGATGGATATCCTCCCTTCCTATTCCTGTATTTTGGGCTGACCCTGGATTCATGGCACTGGTGTTGTTACCTCTACGTTACATCAGATGTTGAAGTACCCAATCAAGGGAAAATCATCTTTTTCCATGGAGAGGAGGAATATATGGTCAGTCACCTGAACTCTTTCAGGTACGTGGTAATGGATGGTGATCGAAACACTGTGTCAACATTTTGAGGAGGTCCCACAAACAGTTGCGGCAGCCAAGACTACTACCCAAACTCTAAAGGCTATCAGACTGCCATTGAAAATAGCCTCTTTGAAGGATGCTAGAGCAATGATTGAAGAAGGTGGATGCACTATCTGGGGTCAACTTCCAGATATTCCTTAAAAGTCCAACAAATTTGGTTTGGGTTTTGCTTCGGAGGCCCAAAGAGCTGTTCGACGAACTCGTGCAGCGGGCCACCTTTACATATCAGTAATCAGGGAGTCAACACAGTGGAAGACAGTGATGGCAGTTATGAGCTGGATGAGTGGATTTTTCCAACCATCAGCGGAGGACTCAACAATTGGGAAGCCAAAGAATTTGTCCCTATTACTTTTCTTCAAGAGTAATTGTCTTTCAATTTTTGTCAGATTTGTAATAATTAAAAAATTTAGAATTTAAAATCTTGTGTCTTACGCGAGGCATAATGGTCCATTTGTGAGGGTTGTTGCTTCATCTTCATATGTCATCAATAAATCATGGACATTTTTGCATGCAAAATTTTACGCTCATTGTTTTTCTTTTTTAACCTTTATCATTTTGGAAAGATAGCTATGCTCTTACACACACTCACGTATCAAAATGCAGATCCACATCCACTCAGGATCCCATGGGTAATGATTCTGCTATGGCCTATCATGACTTTGAAAATCCGATCTACCAAGCCGAAGACGAATGTGAGGAAGATTGTGAGGTACCCGGAAAGTTAGCCAGGTTATTACAACAAGAAGAAAGGACCATACAACCCCACGAAGAGCCAGTGGAAACAATTAACCTAGGTACTGAAGAGGACAAGAAAGAAGTCGGGGTAGGTGCCAACTTGTAGCCTAGTGTCAAGAAGCGCTTAACTCATTTAATACATGACTATGTTGAGTTCTTTTCCTGGTCATACGAAGACATTCCAAGACTCGACATTGATATCGTGGTCCATCATCTGCCGACAAAATAAGACTGGCCTCTGGTAAAATAGAAGGTCAGACGCATGCGGCCAGAAATGTTAGAGAAAATCAAGACTGAAGTCATGAAGCAGTTCAACACCGGATTCTTAGTTGTCACCTCTTATTCATAATGGGTCGCCAACGTTGTTCCAGTGCCTAAAAATGACGATAAGGTATGTATGTGTATGGACTACAGATACTTGAATAGGGCAAGCCCCAAGGATGACTTCCCTCTTCCCCACATCGATATTCTAGTTGACAACACTACACAACATAAAGTATTTTCCTTCATGGAAGGTTTCTCCGAATACAACCAGATCAAAATGGCACCTGAAGACATGGAAAAAACGACCTTCGTCACATAAAGGGGCACATTCTGTTACAAAGTTATGCCATTCGGGTTGAAGAACGCTGGGGCAACCTATCAGCGTGCCATGGTAGCTTTGTTTCACGATAAGATCCATCACGAGATAGAGGTCTATGTGGATGACATGATAGCCAGATCTCAAACTGAGGAAGAACACATTGACCATCTGCAGAAACTGTTTGAAAGACTGAAGAAATACAAACTAAGTCTAAATCCGAATAAATGCACTTTTGGAGTGAGGTCCGACAAGCTCTTAGGCGTCATTGCTAGTGGCAAAGGTATCGAAGTGGACCCTGCAAAGGTAAAAGCAATACAAGAAATGCCTGCTCCTCGCACTGAGAAGGAAGTTAGGGGATTCTTAGGACGGCTAAACTACATCGCCCGGTTCATTTCCCATCTAACCGCTACTTGTTAACCAATCTTTAAATTACTGAAGAAAGATAAAATGGTGGAATGGAACGACGACTGCCAGGCTTCCTTCGACAGGATCAAAGAACACCTTCAAGAGCCTCCCGTTTTGATGTCTCCAGTCGAGGGAAGACCTCTGATCATGTATCTAACTGTCTTAGAAAATTAAATGGGGTGTGTTCTAGGGAAGCGTGACGAGTATGGTTGAAAAGAGCATGCAATATACTACCTGAGCAAACAATTTACCTATTGTGAAACCAGATATTCACTGCTCGAGAAAACTTGATACGCTCTGGCCTGGGCTGCTCACCGGCTAAGACAGTATATGTTGACCCATACTACCTTATTGATATCCAAGATGGATCCAATTAATTACATATTCGAGAAGCCCGCCCTATCTGGAAGAATAGCAAGATGGCAGATGGTTCTGACTGAATACGACATTCAATACACTACCCAGAAAGCAATAAAGGGAAGTGTGTTAGCCGATCACCTTTCTCATCAGGCTATGGATGACTATTAATCCATGAATTTATAATTTCCGGACGAAGACATCATATTGGTAAACAATTATGAAGAACTTAGACCATATGACGGACCTGAACAAGGATCCCGATGGACCATAGTTTTTGACGGAACTTCCAACACACTCGTCAATGACATATGCGCTATGATCATATCCCCTGAAGGATGCCATACTCCCTTCACTGCTAGATTGTGTTTCAACTGTACCAATAATATGAAGGAATATGAAGTGTGTATTATGGGTCTCAAGGCTACCATAGTATTGGGAATCAAGTCCTTAAGTGTATTTGGAGACTCAGCCTTAGTCATCAGTTAGATCAAAGGAGAATGGGACACAAAGAATCCTAATCTCATCCCCTACAAAAAACATGTGTTGACATTAATCCCACATTTTGAGGAAATTACCTTTGAGCATTTTCCACGAGAGGAAAATCAACTAGCAGATGCGCTAGTAACTATGTCATCCATGTTCAAAGTCAGATGGGATAATGAGGCTCCTCGGATCACCATAGAGAGGAGGCACGTACCAGCTTACTGTCACGAGATTGATACTGAAGAAGTAGTGGCCAAACCTTGGTTCCATGAAATTAAGAGATATCTCAAAGTCCAAGAGTATCCGGAAGGAGCTTCAGTCAACGACAAGAAATTCCTGAGAAGATTCACTGCTAAGTTCTTCCTCAGTAATGGGATTCTATATAAGTGCAACCCCGATTCTACTTTGCTTCGGTACGTAGACAAGAGTAAGGCAGACAAGATCATGGTTGATTTACACGAAGGCACTTTTGGCACCCGTTCTAGTGGGCACACGATGGCTAAAAAGATCCTACGGGCAGGATACTACTGGTCCACCATGGAGGCAAATTGCCATCAACATTCACGAACCTATCACAAGTGTCAGATCTATGCTGACAAAGTACATGTGCCTCCAGTTCCTCTAAATGTCGTAACTGCTCCTTGGCCATTCGTGATGTGGGGAATTGACATGATTGGAGAAATCAAACCTACAACTTATAATGGGAACCGCTTCATCTTGGATGCCATTGATTACTTCACGAAGTGGGTCAAGGTAGCTTCCTCCACTTCTGTCACCAAGAATCTTATGGCCCGTTTCATCAAATAGAATCTTATTTGTCGGTACAGTATTCTGGATAGTATCATCACAGATAATGGTACCAATCTCAACAATACCATGATCACTGCACTATGCGCGCAATTTAAGATCCAGCATCATAACTCTTCTCCGTACCGGCCGAAGATGAATGGCGTTGTAGAATCCGCTAATAAGAACATCAAGAAGATCATATAAAAATGATAGTGACCTACAAGGACTGGCATGATATGTTACCATTTTCTCTCCACGATTACCGTACCACATCGCGCACATCAACAGAGGAAACTCCTTTCTCCTTTGTATACGGCATGGAAGTTGTCCTACCAATTGAGGTTTAAATACCTTCTCTGAGAATCATAAAGGATGCAAGTTTGAATGAAGACGAATGGATCCAAACTCGATTTGACCAGTTGAACTTGATTGATGAGAAGAGGCTTATGGTTGTCTTCCATGGCCAGATGTACCAAAAATGCATGATCAAATCTTTTAACAAGAATGTGAGATGGCAGTTATATCGGGTTAGTGATTTGGTGATCAAGCGTATCATTCTTCCACAAGGTGATCCCAGGGGAAAATGGACTCCTACATAGGAAGGACCGTTTGTGATTAAAAACATATTTTTTTGTGGGGCGATGATCTTAACCACTATGGACGGCGACGACCTTCCGCACCCTGTAAACACGGACATAGTTAAAAGGTACTACGCATGACAAAAACCCGTTAGGTCGACTGGCCTAGGAAAAAATTAGGGCATCGCGGCGAACCAAAAGGGTTCGAGCAAAAATTAGGGATAAAATACTAAAAAATCTGTACACCCGGCAAGCTGAAAACCTGAAAAGGCGGCTTGGGAAAAAAAGGGTATCTCGGTGGACCGAAAACCAGAAAGGGTGGTCCAGGAAAAAGTTAGGATTTAAAGCGTATGACAATGTCCTGTTGGATCACCTTATAATTAATTGTTAGTATTAATCGTCAAACTCGAATAGTTCTAATCAATTCAATCAACTTCGGACAAAGAAACAAGTAGATGAGACACTCAGAGACATAAAGGCTATAGCAAAGTGGGAACCCATGGGATTATTTCATATAGTTGTCTTTTCTTTGTATCAGTTTTCATTTTTACGACGACATTCTCTTACTAGGATGTTCGTCTCTTTGTACAAAAATACTTATTCAAGTTAATATAAAAACATTCCTTTAAAAGTGCAAAACTATCTATTTTTATTTTACTTTCTTGTTTTGTGTGCAAAAATGTCCAGTATTTATTTTTGAACATATGCATTTGAACGTAATTACTATTTATAAATGAACGCCTAAAAAGTGAGAACTAAACAGAAAAACAATTACTATTGGCTTTAAGAAATGGGACAATATTTATGGGCCATTCCACAAAACCCCCGTAGGTACTTTCCCAAGGGGCAGAAGCAAGAACATCTTGCTACAAAATCTTTGTCATATCTCCAGCATGTAGCCTAATGGTATCTTTTGCCTTCATATCCCCGACGAAGCAAAACTTCCAGTTACCTCCTCAAAGATTCCCCAGTTAAAGTCGCCCAGCTTCTCAGGATTCCCAGCAGGATTTCACGAAGTCCACAAGCAATGCACGGTGTTTCCCTTCCCCAACAGAGTTTATTTCTCTAATTATGGAAGCCCATCCATCAACACTTCAACTTCAACAAAGCATGAAGACTTACACCCCTCATTCCCAACAGCGGTCAGAGATTTATTTCCCCTAATCCAACAACACTACAGCAGAACAACTTAATATGTGCATACATCACATTCATACATCATAACATCAACAACATGAATACATACATCACAATCTTATTTATTTTGAGAAACATCATTACGCCATGCATTTCATACATCATGACATTACATACAACTAACTCTTTACCTTTTCAGGAAAGAACAATCAACATAATATTATCATCAATAGATTTTTCAACAAGTCAAGGCAATTATTTGTGAACAAATTGATGTTAGATCAATTCTCAAGACAAGACTAAATTGACTATCTACATGATAAAATACTCCCTTCAGACCTCAGCTGGTTCAGTTTAAACCTCTCAACGGTTTATCCTGATTCTTTCCCATGGACATCTTTCTCTGGTTCAGATAAGTCGCTCCAAGATATATTCCGATTCTTTTCCGGACCCCTGCTGGTTCAGTTTAAATATCTCAATGGTTTATCCTGATTCTTTCCCGCTGACATCTTTCTCTGGTTCAGATAAGTCGCTCCAAGATTTATTCTGATTCTTTTCCAGACCCCTACTGGTTCAGTCTAAATCTCTCAACGGTTTATCCTGATTCTTTCCCGCAGACACCTTCTCTGGTTCAGATAAGTCCCGCCAAGATTTATTCCGATTCTTTTCCGGACCCCTGCTGGTTCAGTTTAAATATCTCAATGGTTTATCCTGATTCTTTCCTGCAAACATCTTCTCTGGTTCAGATAAGTCGCTCTAAGGCTTGTTCTGATTCTTCTCCAGACCCCTGCTGGTTCAAATTAAATCTCTCAATAGTTTATCCTGATTTATTCCTACAAACATATTCTCTGGTTCAGATAAGCCGCTCTAATGCTTGTTCTGATTCCTTTCTAGACCCTTGTTGGTTCAGTTTAAATCTCTCAATGGTTTATCCTGATCCTTTCCACAGTAGACATCTTCTCTGGTTCAGTTAAATCGATCCAAAGGTTTACTCTGATTCTTGTCCCAGTTGAAGTCAAACTTAGACTCAGTCTAATTTCTGTCAACAATCATTTTTAAATGGCATCTATAAGCCCATCTCCGCCAACTCTCCATTATTTCTCCAAATGGCATATTTAAATTCATTCCTTACACCTCAACCAGGATATCAATTAGTGAAAATTTCTAGGCACTCTAGTGTTCAATCAACTTCCACCTTCAAGTTAGGAATGGCAGATTCACCAATCTAACTCCTCGGGTTTAAGAAGATTGAACAAGGGCAGCTGTTGTACCCCAAAATTTTCCCTCTCATTTCTCAAAGGATCCTCCTAGACCCTCAGGTTTGCTTCTATCAATTTTCAAGTCTTGGACTACAATTTTCCAAGAAAGTCATTCACAAGGCAAAATAGTCAAATGCACACTGAAAAGTCAAACTTTGACTTTTGGGTCCAAAATCAAGTTTCAACAATCTTAATTCATCAAGACATGAAATTGGTTCGTCAAGAAATCAAAAGTCAGAAATTGCTTTGAAAAATCAAATTTCTAAACATTTAGAAAATTTTCTAAGTGTTAAGAGAATATGGTACTTCAGAACTTCTAGGCCAGACTCCATACAAGTGCAGTCAGAATTTGCAAACATGGTTCAGAACATGACTCATCAATTAGAACATATAGAAACTATGTTCTTCAACCAAAACATAATTCTTCTGCATATGTAGGCTATGTTCAACGCTTCGGTCAAAACATCACCCTTCGAGTCTCATTCTGGTCTTCTGCGACCAGAATATCACCAGATCCCAAAACCTTGTTTGAGTAGCCTACTGCACTGCTACAACACATTCCTACAATCAGCTGCTGATCAAGTCCACACCTGCACTTTCTCAAACCCCATATTTGCACCAAATGAGCATACAAAAGTTGTGATTAAAAAGAAATGGAACAGTATGCCAAAAAGGTTTAAATACCATTTATTCCCCCCCCCCCCCCCCAAAACCACAGCAAACCCATATATAAATAAGTTGCTATATCACATGTTCAAGGGGCTGGATTTTGGAAAGAGAGAATTATCAAAGAGAAAAAAGAAAATAGTAAAACATTCGTGAACCCTGAATTCCTAAACAAAACCAATACCTTTGTTCTCCCCTTTGAATCAAAGAACATAACATTTTCTGTTTCGTTGCTCTTGCTGACTCCAGAACATCTGAAGGAAGCAGCTCAAGTCCCAAACACACGCTTCAGATTCAAGTTAAGTCTTTCTAACTTTGCATCTTTTCATTCAGAACATAATTAAATATGTAAATATCATAGTATTGATGTTGTCCATATCATTGCATGAGTAAGAAAAATCGTGGATCAGAACTTCTCGAATAAATCTAGGCTCAGAATTAGGATTAGAACTTCTATGAACTGTTGTGCTTTTATCTCTCTGATTTACTGTTGTTAAGAACTGAATAAGTTGATGATGAGTAGATTAATGTAAGGAAGGAGTTGAAGTGTAACACAGAACTTCTAGGTCTTTCTTTCCCACTGTTTTAGCACAACACATAACTTATGAGTTCTCCTCACTGTTTTAACACACAAAACTTCTAGGTTTCCTTACTGTTTTAACACGCACAAAACTTCTAATTTTTACTCACTATTTAACACAACACAAAACTTCTGATTTTTACTCATTGTTTAACACAAGACAGAACTTCTGACTTTCTGCTCACTATTTAACACAACGCAAAACTTATGATTCTTTCCTACTATCTAAACACAACCCATAACTTTTGTTTTTGCCCCCTAACATTTCTTTCAGGATTCCAATGGCATCAACCCATAACTTCTGGTCACCTCTGACTTGTTTTTCTGAGCTACACCATACAGCGTCAGAACTTCTGGTTCCCTTCATTTTCATTTTCAGCAATGCGCAGATCCTGCCTTCATTAGTTTTTTCCTTTTTTTTTCTTCTTATTTTTATTATTTTCAGCATTAATACTTTTTTAATATAACAAGACATAAAAAATATTTTCTTTTTTAATCATTTTTTCTTTTTTTTATTAGGACAAAAAAAACAATTTTTAAAACAAGTCTTTTCCTTTTATTATATTGTACAATTCAATATGGTTGTAATAGATAATTAGGATTTAAATTCTTGCAAATCCTCATTTGTAATTATGTACCCCCATCCCTGAAATGATGTAATAGCGTAGGACTTTACATTTCTGCAATTTATCGCTTTCGAATATAAATGCTAGTAATTAGGGTTTGTATGGAAAGACATGAAATTAACAAATAGATAACCCTAATCAATACTAAATGCATGTAAATCAAACACACTTTCACAATATCACCCTTAGGGAAATCCCGCTTTGTTGCCTCTCGGAAAATAGTCATGTCCCTCGAATATGGGCGTTTTAGAAAAGACCCTCGATAAAAGATAGTAGTCCCTCGATGTCCCTCGATGTTGCCTTCGGTGAAGTATCTAGTCCCCGAACGAAAATTGCTATAACGTCCCATAAGTTGCCTTCAATGATTATACAAAATGTCTCGTGCCCGTCCCTTCACATCCAACGATGGGGTTTCCTACCAAAACAATGGTGAGATAACAACATCTAAAGGAGAAGGAAAGGAACGTTTAAGACCTTTTGAGTAGGTAGGTTGATCTTAGTTGCTCGCTTGCTCACAACAAAAACATTTTATACACCCACAACTTCACTTTGAAACATTTTTTTAAAGATAAAACACTTTGTACGCGTTCATATAGAGACGATAACCATTACAAATACATTCTTTTTCAATATACTTTCAAAACCCACATCACAAACACACTTTCAAACAAAAAGCTAGTGACCTAGCAAGCAACTAAGATCCCGTAGATAACTACGGATGAAAAGGGTGCCAACACCTTCCCTTTTCATAACCTACCCCCCGAACTCAAGAAAATATCTCGAGAGGTCTTTCCTGTTCTTTTCAACCTTTCCTTTTTGATAAAAGAAAAGTCGGTGGTGACTCTTGCTAACCGCGACAATTGCGATCAAACACAAAACAACCAAGTCAGTTCTCCCACCGTATTACAGTGAAACATGGGGAGTTATAATCACACCACCAATTCCTTTTCCATAAGCATTTACATAGGTTTGGGCCACGAATGATCATTTTCCGAATCGGGACAAATTTGGCATTATGTTAAGCAATCATAAGTGGACTTATGTATAAGCCACACCTATTTTAAGGCTGATCAATAGAAATCTATGTACCAACATGTTAGAGAAATGATATACATAGATCATTCTCCAAAAATATGTACCAAAAGTAAAAATAAGAAAGAGATAAGATGAAGAGGGGGCATGTATCAGATGAAACTAGGGTTTTAAATATCATCATCATTAATCCATTTTGGTGAATTTGATTTTTCAACCTCACAACACCCAAGATCCAATGAGGTTGAGGAACTTGTCCCAAAAAAACAACCAAGTATCAAAATCAGGACCAATCAAAAGATAATAAAATATATTTAATATAAAATAAAATTTAAATGTTTTATAAAGGAAATAATTGGTAAAATACACAACATGTATTAAAACACCAAATAAAAATCCTAAAAAAATATCAGAGGTCAAACATGAGTCAACAAGTGTTGACAACTTCTTTAGAACTTTTTAAAGTCATAAACTATTTTTAAAATTTAAAGAAATAAGAAAAATAAATCAAAATTTGTGAAAATTAGTAAAATAAAAAAAATGAGGTGACCAATATTTTCGAAGAGGTCATTGGATCCTTCCATAATTTTTCAGAATTTTAAAATCAAGAAAAATATTTTTAAACAATTAAAACAAATCAAATAAAGTGAAAAATCATAAAAAATACCAAATCATAAAATAAAATTGTGAAAAAATAAAAATCAGAAAGAAAAAAATCAAAAGTAT
Source organism: Vicia faba (assembly GCA_948472305.1). NCBI lineage: Eukaryota > Viridiplantae > Streptophyta > Magnoliopsida > Fabales > Fabaceae > Vicia > Vicia faba. The sequence goes on along the minus strand of OX451738.1, from coordinate 723,637,309 downwards.
TTTTGGTAATTTTTTCACAATTTAAGTTGAAATGATTTTTTTTAATGAATTTATGAAGTTTAAATCAATTAAACAGAAAAATAAGAAAATAAAAATAAAGCCAAAAAATGTAGACCACTGTTTCAATGCCAAACGCGTTAGTAAATCAATCCAAAGGATCAGACGCGATGTGCATGATATCAACATTAGTGAATAAACCACCAGATTATTTATTTAAAACGATTTAAAAAAATAGGTGGCGCAATATCATTGGTTGAGAGGTGACACACTGGTCATCTTCAACCTCCAGCCACGCGCGAATCGCAGGTCCTTCAATATGTAAAATTAGAAGCTCAAACCTGTTCCACTCGCTTCGTCTCTTCATGACGATTCCAATGGTACCCTCATTAAAATTTTATATAAACTGTAGCTCAATCGATTTGCAAAAAAAACATAAGAAAAATAATGAAAAGGGATTTGAAAACTCATGAGAAAAACTCAATTCCAGTTAAAAAACCAACGATGCCAGGAATATCAGAGTGATGAGAGCTACATTGTAGTAACAAGTTGGGAGAGAATTGATGGAGTAATCTACCTATTGAAGCTCAACTTCAGATCTATGAAACTTGACTTGGCTAGTACCATTTAGGGCACTTTAAGGCTTAGTTCTTCTTCTATTAGCTTCAGTGAAGTTCAAGGATAAAGAATGAACAAAGAAATTGATATCTGAAGATGAAATGAAGTAGACCTCTTGAATTGAATTGTTGAATTCAGATCACTCAAAAATCATAAAAATTGAGAGAATTATGATCTTTGGGAGATGATGAACAAATTTGGGAAAATTCATAAAAGACCTATAATCCTTTCAATTCTTCAACAACTTTCCAAGCATTTTCAAGTATTGCACATTGAAACAAAGTTTTATTAGAAATCCCAAATATTATTTTGTAAAAAGAATGGGCTCAAGGAGATAAAAATTGACCAAGTTATGATCATTTGAAGGCAAACCCTAAGATTCTAAGGCTTTTCAAAGAGACTTGTAATCTTTCTCAACCATTAGTGATCTTTCATTCAAAACTTTCATTAGATCCATGAAGAGAAATTGTTAATGACTTTTTAAATAGAATCATGGCTTTGAAGTCAATCAAAAATCTCAAAAAATGAGCAATATATGGTCCTTGGAAGTCAACAAACCCTTGCTTAGAGAGTGTCAAAAGGACTTGAAATCCCTTTCAACTTTTAATGATTTTTCTTAAACAATTGGATCTTGTCATGTAAAGAGAAGTTATTGTAGATGGTGATAAGAATCCATATCAAAAAAACCAACTCAAAATGTTGAAAATTGATAGAGTTATGCACTTGTGATTTCTGAATCAAGCACTTGCTCAATTAGGTCAAACTTATTGAACCAACCTTGAATCTTTTGAACTTTCTTGGAAAAAGAAAGCATGATGAATCAAAATTTGCCTTGAGATGATGTTGTCTTGAAGCATAATCAAAGATGGAGATAAAGTCTCAATGAAACTTGTTGAAGAAGGAATGGAAATAAAAACATGAACCTATGAATCTTCTTGATGAATTCCGCGACCAACTTTAAGGAAAGTTTTACCTAAATAAAGTGGGGGAACCCTTTGAACCACAAAAATTTGATATCATAGACATATCCTTGAAGCTTGAACTCTTGCAATCCATTGAACAAACATTTGATTGAGGACCACCCCTCAAACCCTAGGTTAGATGGTAAGATGAATGCAATTGTGTCATCAACTATAATATGAACATTCAAAGAGACATATATACATATTTTGATGTTAGTCTAATAAAACATGTACAAGATACACAATTCAAGGTGCTTGGTGATCACTCAAGAGAAAACTTAAAGATAAGATGAAATAGAAAGGGAGAACCAACTCTAATGTGTGATCTTGATGTATTGATGATATGAGATGATTAGGGATATTAGGGGGGAAATTGGGGCATAACAAGAGGCCATAATAATCAAATCTTACTTTTGAAGAAAACTTGTGCTTTATGGTACCAACTTTGCAGCTATGTGGCACACATTGTAGGAGGCTTTATGATCTCATTATTTTTGCAATTGAAAGTTCTCAAACCAAACTTGACAATTCTCCAATAAAGGTACCGTTGTACCCCAAAATTTTCCCTCCCATATTCTTCAAGATTTGCCACGATCAGTCTTCAGATGATTCAAAATCACTCAAAGGTTGCACAGTCCAATTGCCTCCTAACACAGTCAAAATTAGGGTTTTGGTTCTGGCAAAGAAATTGAAGTTTTCAAGGGTCCAATCATGTCCCACATGCCTATAAACATTGTCAAGCATCCATATGCCATGTTTTCAAGGCTCACAGCATCCAATTGCACAGTCAAAAACCCTAAATGCTCCACAGTCAACTGCAGGGGCAAAATGGTCATTTGACAGTCAAAAGTCAAAATTTTTGGTCAAAATCTTATTTTGAAGCCACAAAAATCATTTGATCAATTCTTGATCATGATTCTCAAAGCATGGCTCAAAAAGTCTCAAGATGCAAAAGTTTCTATTTTTGGACAGTTGAAAAAGTCAACTGCAAATTGACCAGGGCATAACTTCCTCATGGTTCATCAGAAAAATTCCATCCAAAGCTCATTTTGAAGAGGATAACATTTCCTACAACTCATCTTCACACTTCAAGTCCAAGAAATGCTCTCACAAAAAGTTATCAATTTCAACATTATAGGTCATTTTCAAAAGTCAACAAAAAGGCACTTTAAGTCAAAGACCATAACTTGATATTGGTAAATCAAAATGACATGGGACCAAAGGCATTGGTTATAGGACTTCAAGACCTTTCCAAAATGTCCAAGAACATGTTCATAGCTCCAAAATTGAGCAAGATATGCCTTGTAGAAGTTGGGAAATTTTTGGGAATTTTGAAAAGTCAACTTTGCACAAAAGACTTCAAAATTGCTAATGGGCCACAAATTATTCCATGAATCATTACCCAAAGGCTATGCACGACCCATTAAGCTCAAAGGGAGTTATTTTCTCATTTTTTATTAACTATTTGAATTTTTATTATCATTAATTCATTTAATTAAATTTAAATATAAGAAAAATACCAAATCAATGGTTTTAAATCTTTTTATGCAGAAAATATCTTCCACACATGTAAGAGATCTCATGCACCTTCTCAAGGGGACCAAATCATCCATATTTGGCAAGTTTCCATGGCAAAAAGATTGGAAAAAGATGTGAACAAAATCAAATATTGAATTATTAAATCAATGGATCTTTGGGCTTGGTTTTGACCTAATTGCATTCAGATACTTATACACAACATGACCTAATGCTCATACACACAAAAAAGCTGCGCAGAAAAGGAAGAACAACATTGCAAATTTTTGGCAAAAAGTTGAAAACTGATTTCATACCTAGAAGGCATTTCAAAGCACAAAAAGCATTAAAAACACATTCCTGACATTGCTAGGAACGTGTTGCAATCAAGAACCAATCTCCAGACCTCAAGAATCGGTAGAACAAAGTCTCACTTTTCACAAACTTTTCCATAATCGTGTTTCAATCTACATGCATTATTCCTGAGTTTTAATTATTAATTCTTGCTAATATTGATGCTCTGAAGCTAATGGTACCCTTTAATTGAACTAACCATGCATGTATCAATATCTGCCATTAACGCTTTCTAGGGTTTCAGAAGCTTCGAATTGGGGTCTTCTTCATATGGAAAAATTAGGCCTTAAAACTTATGCCAATGGATTCATAACAACAAGACGAACTGAATAATGACCTCGCGCCTTTTTTATATGGAGGCATATGCTAATCGCTATTTTTCTGAATTGCAGTTAGTGGGGGTTTAAAACCCCTGCTATTTAATTATGTTACAGGCAGAAAAAGGAAGACGAAGCTGGCGTGTCATGACGTGATAGGACAATTCAAATCCTAGCGCGCTTTTTCTTGTTTCATACTATTAACTTTGTTTTTCTATTATAATAATTATTTTCCACTAATATTACAAAGAAACGCGCTAGCCTGGATGGTTGATGAGTTGGCTTGCAGGTATTGGGACCTGGGTTCGATTCCCAGGTCCCCCCAAACGCTTAATAATTTTTATCTTAAGGTGTTCCAGCGTAGCACTTCATCCAAAGTCCACCATGCACGTTCATGCTTGTGCTTGCCAAGTGTCCATGAGCTTCAATCCAAAGGCCAGAACGTGGAGACTACCATACACGCTGGTCAACTACTCCACATGCAAACTGGAAAGTCAATGCAGGCCTTGCAATCTTAGGCCCAAATTACTCTACAAAAACCTCCAAATTGGGTCAGACACCCCCATTGTTTGTATTTTTTTTAATTTCCTTTTCTTTTCTTTTAATTATTTTAATTGTTTTCTTTAAATTCCAATAATTAATTTTCATAATCTACAAATCAGAAACTAAAATATATTATTTAATTTACTTATTAAATATTTTTTTTGTAAATAAATGTACATTAATTATTTAGTAAATTAGGTTTTAAAACTTAAATCTTTTTCTTAACAAATTAAAATATGTAGAAATTAGGGTTTTTAGCATTTTCATCCTTTCTCTTAATAAATAATTTTTTCTTATTATCATTATTATTAGTTACTAATTTATTTTGTAAATAAACATATACTTTAATTATTTAGTAAATTAGGTTAAACTTTAATATTTTCTTAATAATTAAAACAACTTAGAATTAGGGTTTCTTTTAATTTTAATTTTAATTTTCTTTATTTTCATTAAATACAAAAAAACATAAAAACAATTTCTTTTCTTAATTAAATAACTAATTAGTCTTAATTTCAATTTAATTTCAAAAGGGTCCAACGCCCTCGAACGTTCTATCTTTAATTCTTTCGCGCATTTATTCTTATTTATTCTCTTTCAAATATTATGTAATTGCTCAAGCCGTGTAATAGTAACTAGGTTTTACTTTCCGCATTTTTATTCAAACGGGTCTTTGTAATTTGGTGATGTATAGACCCGCGCCTTGTAATAGTGTAGGATTTTACTTTCCACATTTAAATTTCCGCACTTTTAAATTATAATTGCATGAAAGAATGTATGGCCTAAATTAAAAACAAGCGTAGATCACCATGATACATGTACAAGATAATATAACATGAAAACAACACACAAATACACACACCACTCTTAGGGTACGCCTCACTGTTGCCTTGCCCTCGAAACGTGGTCGTCGAGTATAGGACGTTTTAGTAAGTCCTTATGTCCATGACATGATCCAGTTGCCTCGGAAAAGTTGCCTCGAATTAAAAAAAGGATCAATGGCATAAGGGTAGCTTCTAAGGTGTCCTACTGTTGCTCTGGTGACCACACTGTCCCTACAAACGAATTGACCCGAACACCTCCAACGGTGGTGCTACCTATCTCTCAATGGTGGGATGGCACTACCTTAAGGACATTTACACAGCCTAATTCCTTAGGGTAGGTAGATGACTCATAGATACTTGCTCTAAAAAACAAATCAAAAACTCTTTTCACACCGACACTTTCAAAAAGCTTTCCAAACAATTTTTCAAACACTCTTGAGGACTGATACAAGAGTCGATCTGAAATCTTTAAACGAAACTTTTTCAAAGTCACTCACAATTGAAAAACAAACACTTTTGAAAACACAATGAGCAAGTATCTAAGAGCCCATGGATAACCATGGATAGGAAGGGTGCTAACACCTTCCCTTTCTATAAATCTACCTCCCGAACCGAGAAACTATCTCATAAGAAATTTTGCTGTGCTTTTGTCCTGTCCATGTTGGAGAAAATAAAAGACGGTGGAGACTCTTGCTTCCGCGACATTTCGCGAACCAGCGTTAAACAGTCAGTTCCAGATCCACCGGTCACAGGTACCATTTGGATGCTTGAGCAAAAAGTTATTCAAGTTTGAAATCATGAAAAACACACTGGTATTTGTACTCAAAAATATTTCAAGAGTTGAGCTTCAAAATGACTTATAATATTCTTCAAAGTTACATGTCCTTCCACTCAAAATTTGATCTTGATCCTTGAAGATGAAATGAAGTAGACCTCTTGAATTGAATTATGGAATTGAGATCACTAAAAAATCATAAATATTGAAATAGTTATAGTCTTTGGAAGATGATTAACAAATTAGGGAAAATTCACAAAAGACCTATAATCGTTTCAATTATCAAACAACTTTCCAAGCATGTTCAAGTCTTGCATATTGAAACAATGTTCTAGTAGACACCCAAAATATTATTATGGAAAAATAATGAGTTCAAGGAGATAAAAATTGACCAAGTTATGATCCTTTAAAGTCACACAATATAATTTGATAACTTTCCCAAAGGACTTGTAATCTTTCTCAACCATTAGTGATCTTCCATTCAAAATTAGCCTTAGTTCCTTTAAAATAACTTGTTAATGACACTTTTAAGAGAGTCCATGATATTTTATCAATCAAAAATATCAAAAAATGAGTAAGATATGGTACTTGGAAGTCAACAAACTCTAGCTCAGAGAGTGTTAAAATGACTTGAAACCCCTTTCAACTTTTGATGATTTTTCTTGCACATTTGGATCTTGTCATGTGAAGAGAAGTTGTTTTGGATGACGATAAGAAAGCATAGAAAAAATAAAAAACTCAAAATATTGAAAATTTAGAGAGTTCTTGTGATCACCAAGTCAAGCACTTGCTCAATTAGGTCAAACTTGTTGAATCAACCTTGAATCTTTTGAACTTTCTTGGAAAAATAAAGCATGATAAATCACATTAGCCATTGAAAGGATGTTATCTTGAAGAACAATCAAAGATGAAGCTTAAGTCTCAATAAAGCTTGTTTTAGAAGGCATGGAAATAAATACCTGAACCTATGAATCTTCTTGATGAATACCACCATCAACTTTGAGGTAAACTTGACCCAAATAAGATGAGAGAGCTCTTTGAACCAAAAAATTTGATATCATAGATATAGCCTTAAAGCTTGAGCTCTTTTTATCCATTAAAGAACCATTTGACTGAGGACTAACCCTTAAACCCTAGGTTAGATGGTGAGATGGGTGCAATTGTGTCATCACCTACAATATGAACATTCAAAGAAACATATATACATATTTTGATGTTAGTTAATCCACCTAAAAACACATGTACAAAATACACAATTCAAGGTGCTTGGTGATCCCTCAAGAGCACACTTAAAGATAGGATGAAGTAGAAAGAGAGAACAAACCCTATTGTGTGATCTTGATGTATTGATAAAATGAGATAATGAGAGATCTTACGGGGGAAATTAGGGTTTAACAGCTGCCCTTATTTAAGTGTCTTCTATCCGGAGATACGAAGGGTAAAATATTCGTCTCGACGCAATTGAAGATACTTAAATACAAAACAAACCCTATTTTTGGCCCTAATATAACATGTAATGCTTATGATTATGGATGCAAGCGGCCAACACCATAGGTGACACTGAACACCACTGGGGAAGCAGGAAATAAAACTAACAAACCAAAAATAGAGTTCGACTAGGAAAATAAGTCGTTAGGGAACAACACAACTCTGGGGATGGCTATAAGCAGGTAAATCCAAAATAAAGATTAAAGAAACCAAATGTATAATAAGATTTCAATGACGGAAATTCTTAACAATGCAAGCAACAAACTACCAATGAGGTAACCATTAGGCAAGGATTACCCTGTCACCTCGGGAAAGAAACTTAACTCCATTAGAGGAAAATCAACTTCGCTGGGAATAGAAGACTCAATCTAATAGGGTAAAGCCCAAAGATGAGACAAAATATCATCAACTCAATAAATGAGGAAAAAGAAAAGGATAACAACAATCGATAGATAACTTTGAACTATCCACCCCTAGAAGAGATGGCAAAAAAAAAGAGAAACATCGACCCACATGAGATCATAAACTACCAACCCGAAGGATACGAATAGAAATGGTAAGATAATACTGACTCAGAGATAGTGGAAAACATCAACCTCGAGACTAGTAAACAAATTATTGACATCACTACTTATGACTGGAAACAAAAGTTTGGAATCAACGCTTATGACTGGGAATAAAGGATTGACATCAACACTTATGGCTGGGAGAAAAAGGGTTGACATCAACACTTATGGTTGGTAACAAAGGTTGACATCAACACTTATGGCTGAGAACAAAGGTTGACATAAACACTTATGGATAGGAACAAAGGGTTGGCATCAACACTTATGGTTGGGAACAAAGATTTTAATATCAGCACTTATGGTTGGGAACAAAGATTAACATCAACACTTATGGTTGGGAATAAAAATTGACATCAACATTTATTGTTGGGAATAAAGATTGACATCAACACTTATGGCTAGGAACAAAAATTGACATCAACACTTATGGCTAGGAACAAAGATTGACATCAACACTTATGGTTGAGAACAAAGGTTGACATTAACACTTATGGCTTGGAACAACTCAACTCTATTGGAGTAAAGTCCAATGAGGAGAAAGAGACAAATTTCGACTACAAAAGAAGATGAACTACCAACTCAAGGATGAAGGTAGAGAAAAACATAGAACAATAACAAGTTTCCCAAAATTCTGGTATTCCACCTAGAACGAGTCTAACCTTCTTCTTTGATCAAGATATCACTTGAAAAAGGTAAGAACTGCTGTAAGAATCTTTCAACAAACTTTTTTTAGCATTGGAGTAAAGCCAAACTCAATAATGAACTATCTCCCAAAACAAAGAGACTACCATCCATTGGAGTAAAATGAATCTCAACAACGAACTATCTCCTATAACAAAGAGACTACCGTCCATCGGAGTAGATATATCCTCAACAACGAACTACCTCCCGTAACAAAGAGACTACCATCCATTGGAGTACATATATCTTCTCTGGAATTAACAGACTTACTGGGGAAGTATAGATTGCTCAAATAAAGAGACCACCACTTGTTGTTACCAAAAGGATTGTGATAACATTTTTGGAGAGCGAATCTTGATTTCGTGAGGGAAATACCAACATATTCCTGCTGAGGGGATAAAGTATTCATGTGAAAAATAAATTCACATTCTCAATCTAGGGCTCACAGCCTAGAGAGGTCAAAATAATATTGCTATCGGGGACCACAAATTCAAACCAGGAACAAACTAAAGTGAAACAGCCAACCAAAACACCACCCAATGAGGAATAAACTCAAATAGGGACCAAGTTTCATCCAGATAATGAGCTGGGTAGGAAGGCTAAAGCGAAATTCTTCCACGAGGGATAACTTAGTGGGGGAATTGAAAGGTTATACACCATATGCTTAAGGTTGACACTCTATTGGAGAGAGGATAACATAACTCTGCAAAGAGGATAATATGCTAACAAAAATATCAATGAGTGCAAATGAACCATGAGTTTTAATTCAGTTATGCATTGATGTATGTATGATTGTATAAATGTTATCATGTATATAATGTTAAAAAAAACATACTGCCACGAGTATAACTAGACAAACCAACTTGGGTATGGAAAACACTCGGCTAAATCACATCCAGGAGGAATATTCCAAAGAGAGTGAGCACCAACTGATGAAACAAAGTCCTACTTCAAGGGTTAACTTAACTGGGAAGAAAGATGGTTTGAAAAATAATCAAAGCATAATCTGATGGCGATAAACCAATACAGTTGCAGGGATATAACACCCTACTGAGGTAAGAAACTTAACTCCACTTAAGGGGAATCAACTTTGCCGAGGAAAAGAAAACTCCACTCTATTGAGGTAAGGCCCAAAGTGGAGACAAAGCATCATCAACTCAATAAATGAGGAAAAAACAATGAATAACATCGATCAACAAATAACTGTGAACTATCCACTCAAAGAGGAGATAGAAAAAAGAGTGTAACATCAACTCACAAGGGATAATGAATTAACCACCTGTAGGACGTGAATAGAAACATTAAGATAATACCGGCTCAGAGATGATAGTAAACATGAACATTGAGACTAGTAAATGAATGATTTACATTAGCACTTATGACTAGAAACATAAGATTGACATCAGCGCTTATAGATGAAAATAAAGGGTTGACATTAGCACTTATGGCTGGTAACAAAGATTGACATCATTACTTATGGCTGGGAGCAAAGGGTTGACATCAACACTTATGGCTGGGAACAGAGGTTTGACACCAGCACTTATGATTGGAACAAAGTATTGACATCAACACTTATGGTTGGGAATAAAGGTTTGACATCAGTACTTATGGTTAGGAACAAAGGTTTGACATCAGCACTTATGGCTGGGAAAAAAGGTTTGACATCAACACTTATGGCTGGGAACAAAGGATTGGCATTAACATTTATGGATGGGAATAAAGGATTGACTTCAGCACTTATGGCTGGGAACAAAGGATTGACATCAACACTTATGGCTGAGAACAAAGGATTGACATCAACACTTATGGTTGGGAGCAACAAACTCTATTGGAGTAAAGTCCAATGAGGAGAAAGAGATAAATACATGTTGTACCCAAAATTTTTCCCTCTCATTTATCAAATATTTTCTCACAAGGATCTCTCTTGGTTCAAGATTGCACTAGGATTGATCAGCTCAAGACACCTCCTTAAGCACTGATGACCAAAATTAGGGTTTGAGATTGCACAAGGATAATTGAACTTTCAATGATTCAAATTACTTTCATGGATCATTATGGACCCCTAAGATTACTCATGTCAAGTTTCAAGCCTGGGATCACAATTTTTCTCAGTCAATTGGGAAGTTGACCTAAATAACAGCTGTATTAGCGAAAAAGTCAACTATGGCCAATTTACAGTCAAAATTCATAATATTTTATCCACATCAATGTTATAAACTCATATGTTTCATTTTATTAAGTTTGGACCACAATTCCTCAAGAAATTTGATCAAATCACCAAAAGGGCAAAATGGTCAAAATTAGGGTTTTGGCTGAAAGAGGGCAATTTCTGATTTTTGACCTAGCAAATGGTCAATTGGTTTGAAGCATGATTCCAATAGTTCAATTGCATCATTTTGACCTAATGGCATGACCTAAAACATTTCCCAAGATCAATTGGATTGATAGTGAATTTCCAATCAACTGATCAAAAGTCAATTGTACACTGAAAAGTCAAACTTTGACTTTTTGGTCAAAATTCAATGTAAAAGATTACAATTCATCAAAACATGTCAAAATATGAAACTTATTCATAAATAAATCAAAAAGTAAAGATTTCATTTTGAAAAGTCAAAGTTTTCTAACTTAGAAATTTTTCTAAGTGTTTAAACTTCATGTTTTTTCTTAACTTTGGGCCAATTTTTCACCATGATGCATGAGGATTCAGAAGAAGCTTTCAACATGAAATTTGTAGATCTCCATGATATATAAAACATTTCTTTACACAACTTCTTCTAAAAATTCTTGGATCTCAAGTTATTAATTCATAAAGCCATGGTCTTGAAATTGGACACTTAGTGAAATTTTACCCTAGATTTGACCAGGATTTTGACCTATCTTCATGACACTTTTTCATATAGTTCCAAAGGGAATTTTCAAAAGTGATTCAAAGAGGGGTTGTAGAGCATATTACAATCTTTCCAAAATATCAGAAAACTCCTTGAGATCATTCTTGATTAGGGAGAATCGAAGAGATGAAGTTAGGGTTTTCACACTTGAATTACAAGTCATTTTGTGATGAACAAGATTCAAATTTCAAACCTATGTTGCATAATCTCTACTTTACAGGCCTAAAACTTGTTAGGAACTCCATAATTAATTGATTTCACAACTGTTAGAGGTCTCAATTCAAGCATTCAATGCAAGGTCATGCTTTACATCCATTTTAGGAAGAAAGTGCATAATGTCATTCTGATAAAGTAGCTTTTTACACAAAACTTGTTCTTGAGCCTTGCAATTGCCTTCTTATGATTATACATGTCCCATAACTCAAGAGAAGCTTGTCCAAACACTTACAATCACCCAGCTCATGCTTGTACCATACATTGAAACTTATTTTCCCATTTTTCTTCAAAATCAAGTAACATAACAATCAACCTATAACTTGTACTTCTGACTCTCTCAAGCACTAAGACCTTTTGCTTATACATACACAAGTTATTTGCCACAAATACCATGCATGCTCGAGCCCTAAAAAGACCAAAAACACAAATTTGCATCTCACACTTCCATTGTTGCAGATTCTGGCCAAAAATCCAAAAACCAAAAATTACTCGTGTATTTCTTGGCTTCTTGCTTCCAAAAGCTTCTAAACATCATTTAGAAGTCATCCCTTACCCTGTTACAGTTCTGTAACACCATCTTCCTCCATTTCCAAGTCCAAAAATAGAGCACTGCAAGTGAACTTCTCTAGACGATTTCAGCCACTCTCCAACCTAGCTAATCATTGCATTAGTTTCCTGGGACCTCAGTGGAACTATTCTGATCATCACAACACCTTGAGAAGTGCTCATTTGCAGGACACAGTTTCCAGTTTGGAGGTAAGCTATCTCAACTTTGAACTCTTCATACAAGCATCATTAATGGTTTATTTGTGAATGAAAAATATAGATATCATTGCTCTAAAGCTAACCATGTCCATAGTTTTCATTTATGTTGCTTGAGCTTAGAGAATTTTAAGATTGAAGTTTCTGAAATTTTTAGGGTTCAGATTAGGGCCATTAAAATTCATGTTTGTCTTTGATCTATAATTTTATTGCTTTGAATTTCTGAAATCGTGAGGAAATTTTCCATAAGATTCATGTTTACATTTTTACAATGGATGAGAGATGAACAAGATGCAGGTACCCTGGCTAGGCCTTAATTTGAAGATGAAGGTCAGGCCATGGACTTGATTTCTAATATGTATTTATTGTTTTCATTATATGAATGGATGTATAGCCACCCCAGTGGTAAAGCACGCTCCTATTAACCTTTGGGACCTGGGTTCGAGCCCCAGTGGTACCCTTTGGCTTATTTTTTCCCATTTTTCTCATTTTTGACACTTGTATGCAGCGTTGGGCCTCCCCCTTTGGGCTTTGTATTTTTGCTACATTCTGACCACCCTGCTCACTATTCGCACCTGGCCCATTTCATTTTCTTTTTCTCATTTTTATTTTATTTGTTTTCTTAAATATATTGTTTAATATTAAAAAAATCAGAAAATAATATAAAAATCTTAGGTTTATTTTTTATATAGTTTTATTTATTTTTTACAATAAAAATTACTTTTATTTTAATCATATTTTATTTATTTTTACTAATTAATTTGCAAATTTAATTAAAAACTAGGTTTTTTTTAGTTATTTTATTTTACACAATTAAAATATATTATTTTAACATATAAAAAGACCAAAAATATTTTACAAAATACTATAAATTATTTTTAAGACAAAAATACCAAAAATATTCTTCTTACAAACTTAATTTCTTTTTTTTAATCAATTAACATTTACATTAGGGTTTTATTTAAATTTTTTCCTTAGTAAATTTAGGTTTACTTTTTACTAATTTAATTAATTATTTTTCTTTTAATTAGTTTAAAACAAAACCCTTTTCCCTAAAAAAACCCAAATAAAAGTCAATTTTCTTTCCGTTTTACATTCTTGTATATTTACTCATTTTTGTACATTATTTATCCAAATTCAATATGGTTGTAATAGATAATTAGGTTTATTTTCTAGAAATCCCCATTTGTCATTTGTACACCCCCTCCCATAAGTATTATAATAGCATAGTAATTTTAAATTCCTCAATTTATCGCTTTATTTACAAATGTTAGTAATTAGGGTTTGTATGAAAAGACTAAAATCAATCAAGTAGCAAGCCCTAATCAAAGACTAAACAAAGCATGAAAATCAACACACTTGCACACAAGCACCCCTAGGGTAAAATCCACTTGGTTGCCTTGCAAAATGGGCATGTTATGCATGTGAGGTATCTTAGCAAAAACAAGCAAAATACAAGATCATAGCCCCTCGATGACGCTATCAAAAGTTGCCTTTAAAAATGATCTTAGTCCCTAAGGAAATATGCTAAGATACCTTGCAACATTGCTAATCATGGTTATACGATGACCCACGCCCGTCCCATTTAATCCAAAGATAGGGTTATTTACCAAATCAATGGTAAAATAACAATGTCAAAGGAGAAAGGAAATGAACATGAAAGACTTTTGAGTAGGTGGAATGCTCCTAGTTACTTGTAAAATTTCAAAACAAAACATCCTTTCTATTTTCAAAATAAACACCACTACTTTCAAAACATCTTTCAAAACTTGAAAAACATTTTCAAAAGATCAACACTTTTTATACATTCTTACGAACGAGAATCATTACAAAGTTTTCCTAAACGATGGCGCCTTTTCAAAATACTTTCAAAAACCACATAAAGCACCATTTCAAACAAAAAGCAAGTGATCTAGAAAGTAACTAAGAGCCCAAGGAAAACCATGTATGAAAAGGATGCTAATACCTTCCCTTTTCATAATCTACCCCCCCCCCCCCCCCCCCCCCCCCGAACTCAGAAATAATCTCAAAGGTCTTTCCTGTGATTTTTCACCTTTCCTTTTAGATAAAATAAAAGGCGATGGCGACTCTTGCTAACTGCAACATTTGTGATAAAATGCAAAACAACCAAGTCAGTTCTCCCACCATATCACAATACCAACTAAGAACAACAATGAACTATCAGCTCATGAATGAAGGTAGAAAAAACATAACATTGCCGGATTTTATTGAAGGTAAAGAAACAGAAGATACACCTTCATTTACTGAAGGTGAACTACCAACTTTCACTGAAGGTAGAGATACACAAGGTGCACCAACTTTTAATGAAGGTGAACTACCAACTTCCACTGAAGGTAGGATTTACAATAACAATAACAAGTTTCCCAAAATTATTGCGTTCCACATAGAACGGGTCTTAACTCCTTCTTTCATCAAGGTATTCCACTTGGAAAGGGTAATAAACTTTACCGACGTCTAAATTTCATCGAGAATGATAAGAGTTTCTTACTTAATCAAGATTTTACTTGAAACAGGTAACAAATTTCTAGAAGAATCTTTCAACAAATTGTCTTTATCATTTGAGTAAAGCCGACCTCAACAATGAACTATCTCTCATATTGAAGAGACTACCATCCACCGGAGTAAATAAAACCCCAACAACGAACTATCTCCCATAATGTAGAGACTACTAACCATCGAAGTAAATCAAACCTCAACAATGAACTAATCTCCCATATTGTAGAGACTACCATCCATCGGAGTCAAAATATCTTCTTTGGCATTAACAGACTTATTTGAGAAGTATAGGTTGCTCAAATAAAGAGACCGCCACTTGCTATTACAAAAAGGATTACGATAACACTGCTAGAGAATGAGGGAAATACCAATATATTCATGCTGAGGGGATAGTGTCTTCATGTGCAAAATAAATTCACATTCTCAATCTAGGGATCAGAGCCTAGAGAGGTCAAAATAATATTGCTGTCAGGGACCACAAATTCAAACAAGGAATAAACTTAAGTAAAATAGTTAACCAAAAAACCATCCAATGAGGAATAAACTCAGATGGGGACCAAGTTCCATCCAGATAATGAGCTGGGCAGGAAGGCTAAAGCGAAATTCTTCCAAGAGGGATAACTCGATGGGGAAATTGAAAGGGTATACACTTTATGCTTAAGGTTAACACTCTACTGGAGAGAGGATAACATAACTCTGCAAAGAGGATAATATGCCAACAAAAATATTAATGAGTGCAAATGAATTATGAGTTTTAATTCACCTATGCATTGATGTATGTATGAGTGTATGAATGTTATCATGTATATGCTGATAAAACAAACATACTGCAACAAGTATAACCAGACAAAACCAACTTGGGTAAGGAAAACACTCAGCTAAATCACATCCAGGAGGAAGACCCCATAAGAGAGTGGGCACCAACCGAGGAAACAAAGTCCTACTTTAAGGCTTAACTTCACTGGAAAGAAACATGGTTTGAAAAATAATCAAAGCACATTTTGATAGCAATAAACTAATACAAATTCAAGGATATAACACCCTAATCCAGGCTTCACCGGGGAATATCATACAGACTTTGCTAGGGAATATAATGCCACATCATCTAGACTTGAATTGGATATACCGTACTGACTTCACTAGGGAAAATGAAACCATGCACGCCGAGGGGAGTCCAAATACATTCTTCAACATAAAGGGTAGTGGTCGTGCAAACTTCTCAGGCGAGAATTTATGAAACTTCATAGGGATAAAAACCTTAGAGGGAAGCATCATCTTTGCTTCATCTGAGGAATTAAGAAGTTAACATCACAGTAAGAAATAAAATTATGGGGATTTTAAATCAAACTCAACACTTGGTGATAGAAAACCCAAAAGGTTGATAGCTATCTCAACACTTCTTAGAAAATGATATTGCTTTTGTCTGGATACTTGGGGAGCATACAACAACAACAATGTCATAATTGGAGAGAGTAGTGCTCTGCAAGAGATTTTACATCAATCCTCAACACACAAAAGGGAGAAAGAATCTAACAAATGAGAAAAGGATTCATAACTCTACAATATCTGCTTGATCACAACCCAGCTGAGGAAATAGTCACACTCAGCTAGAGAAATCTGCATCAAGAGCTAACTGGGGAACATGTGATAGAGATGTTAAACCGCCTAAACTTAAAATCTTATAATAACCTAGAGAAAATCTGAATCCAGACTTAACCTGGGAAAATGGGATCACAAACCCAACACCACATTGTGTCTCAACTGGCATGAATTTAACTATCGAAGAAACAATTACATGTGGACCATGCGCATATCAGCAAGAGTAACCCGGGAATACTTCTTGGGGAATCTTTTCAAAACTTTGGAGTTCGTCCATCCTTGGAACATCTACTTTTATCCCACTTTAAATACATGATTGAAGTAAAAAGTAATTTGCTAATTCTTTTCAAAAACATGTTTTTATTATTAAGTCTTTTTTTTAAAATTACTATCAATAATAAATGAAATTTTTATAAAAAGAATAAATAAAGAACTACAAAGAATTGGATAAAGGCTCAAACTTTATTAATAGAATGGTAGTCCGTAAACAGTGTGACTCATAGATGATTACAAGTTTTGGAAAATGGTAAATACAATGGAAAAGGTACATTGAAATATAATGAACACTATTCTCCCTAACAACTTTGAATTCTTGAGCATAAGCTTCAGTTAAAGTGTGATGAGAATCTAACAAGATTGTTGCTTCAATGATCAAGTCTTGTCTGACGCAATTACTTTCCAGGAAATCCCTAATGCTTGCCTAGGTTGCCCTTGCGGGTTTTTAACCTACTGGGAAAATTTATTTTATTTATGTCCCTAACTTTTTCCTAGACCTCCCTTTCGGGTTTTTAGTCTAACGAGATGCTCTTTTTTTCCTAAGTTGCCCCTTATGGTTTTCAACTTAGCAAGATATTCATTTATTTCTTTAGGTGAAGTATTTCTTGACTGCATCATTATTTATGGTACGTGGGAACTCCTCACCATGCATAGTTTCAAGAGTCAATGCACCGCCAAAGAAGGCTTTCTTGATAACATATGGGCCTTAATAATTGGGATTCCACTTTCCCCTAGACTCATTGTTAAAAGACATGATATTTCTATGCATGAGGTCTCCTTCTCTGAATTCACGAGGCTTGGCCTTCTTATTAAAAGATTTCTTCATTCTTTTTTGATATAACTGACCATGACACAAGGTCGGAATTCTCTTTTCTTCAATTAAAATATACTGGTAAAACCTGTTATGGACCCATTCAACCTTTGACAACTTGGTTTCCGTTATTACACGCAAAAAGGGAATCTCAGCCGCAACGAGAAAGACTGCTTCCATAATATACACAAGAGAAAATGGGGTTGTCCCTTTTGAAGTGCGGACGGATGTACGATACCCATGCATAGCAAAAGGGAGCATCTCATGCCAATCCTTATAGGTAATAACCATCTTCTGGATAATCTTCATAAAGTTTTTATTAGCAGCTTCAACATCCCTATTCATCTTAGGCCTGTAAGGAGACGAGTTCTGGTGAATAATCTTGAATTCTTCACAAAGTTCTGTCATCATCTTATTATTCAAATTTGAGCCGTTATTAGTGATAATCCTACTTGTCACACTATACTAACATATAAGATTATTCTTGATAAAACGTACTACCACCTGCTTGGTGACATTAGCACATGAAGCTGCTTCCACCCACTTGGTGAAGTAGTCAATTTCCACTAAGATGAAATGATGCCCCTTCGATACATTGGGTTCAATCATTCCAATCATATCAATACCTCACATAGAAAAAGACAATGGGGAAGAAATGACATTGAAAAGCATTGAAGGCACATGAATCTTGTCAGCATAAATCTTACATTTATGGCACTTCTTTGCAAATTTGTAACAGTCAGATTCCATTGTCAGCCAATAGTAACATACCCTAAGCATATTCTTTTCCATAAATGTCCATTGGCATGGGTACCAAAGGAACCTTCATGGACCTCGTGCATCAACATGTCTGCTTTGTGTTTATCCACACATCTTAGCAAGACCATGTCATAATTTCTTTTGTATAACACATCTTCATTGAGGAAAATGATACCTACCAACCTTCTCAATGTCTTCCTATCTTTGTTCGACACACCATTTGGATATTCCTGAATTTGGATAAAGTGCTTGATATCATAATGCCAAGGTTTTTCATAGGATGTTTCCTCTATAGCAAACACATGAGTTGGTCTATCAAGACGTCAAACTGTAATCTAAGGTACATCATTCCAAGAATTCACTTGATACATGGAAGCCAAAATGGCTAAAGAATCTGCCATCTATTTCTCATCTCTGGGAATATGATGGAATTCAGCTTTATTGAAGAAAGGTAATAATCTTCTTGCATAATCTTTATAGGGAATCAAGCCAATGTGACGAGTCTCTCATTCTCCTTTGATCGGATTTATTACCAAAGTTAAATCATAATATACATCAAGAATTTTTATTCTGAGGTCTATAGCCTCTTCAAGACCCATTGGATATGTGACCCATGGGGAGTGATAAATACGACACCAATTCCTTTTCCATATGCAATTATAGCTCCATCAAACACCATATCCCACTGGGATTCAGGATCGAGACCTTCCTCAAGCAAAGGTTCATCACAATCTTTTACTTTCAAATACATCACATCCTCGTCAGGGAAATGATACTTAACATACTGATAATTGTTAACTTGTTGGTGAGCAAGATACTCCGCCAACACACTGCCTTTAATAGCCTTCTGAGGATGGTATTCAATATCATATTCAAACAATAGTATCTTGAAATGGGTAATTCTTTTAGTAAGAGCAGGCTTTTCAAAAATATACTTAATTGGATCCATTTTGGAAATCAACCAAGTAGTGTGATTCAACATATATTGCTGCAATCGCTTTGCTGCCCATGCCAAAGCACAACAGGTTTTTTTTAGCATAGAATAATATGACTCACAGCCAGTGAATTTCTTGCTCAAATAATAAATGGAATATTCTTTTCTTCATGTTTCAGCTTGTTGTCCCAAAATATAACCCATGGAGTTATCCAACACTGACAGATACATAATCAATGGTCTTCCATTAATAGGAGGGAGCAAGATAAGAGGCCCAAGCATATACTCTTTAATGCTTTCAAATGCCCTTTGGAAATCATCCTTCCACACAGAAACTTTATCTTTCTTTAATAGCTTGAAGATTGGCTCACATGTTGCAGTCATATGGGAAATAAATCTGGAAATCTAATTCAAACGTCCAAGGAAATCTCTAACTTGCTTTTCTGTTCTTGGTGCTGGAATTTCCTGAATTGCCTTAACTTTATTAGGATCAACTTCAATTACTTTTTGGATGATAATGAAACCTCACAAATTTCCTGAACGAACACCAAAAGTGTACTTATTTGGATTCAAAGGGAGACAATACTTTCTCAAATACTGAAAAAATTTCAATAAGTTTTCTATGTGCTCTTTCTCCGTTTGAGATTTGGCGATCATATCATCATTATATACTTCAATTTCTTTATGCATCAGATCATGGAATAGGGTTTTCATAGCCCTCTGGTACATTGCACCAGCGTTCTTCAACCTGAAAGGCATCACTCTGTAACAGAATATTCCCCAGGGTGTGATAAATGTTATTTTCTCCATGTCCTCAAGAGCCATCCTAATTTGATTGTATATGGAAAATATGTCCATGAATGATAACACTTTTAATTTTGATGTGCTATCAACCAACATATCAATATGGGGCAATGGGAAATCACCTTTCAGACTTTCTTTATTTAAATCTATATAATCAACGCACATGCAGAATTTTCCGTCTTTCTTTTGTACTTGAACAATTGGAAATCCACTAAGGGTACACTGGTGTTACAAGAAAACCAGCATCAATCTACTTTAAAACCTCTTCTTTAATCTTCACCGCCATGTGAGGATGAGTTTTTCGCAGCTTCTGCTTGATTGGTGGACATTCTGGCTTTAGCAGCATATAATGTTGTCCAATATTGGGATCCAAACCAGGCATGTCTTGGTGAGACCAAGCAAAGATATCCACATACTTTTTTAGCAACTCAATCAAATTTCTCTTCACATCGGGATGAAGCAATGCCCCAATCTTGATTTCTTTCGGATCATCCTTTGAACCCAAGTTAATCGTCTCTAGTGGCTCTTTATACGGTTGAATGGTATTTTTCTTATGCTCGAGCAACCGTGCAACCTCTTTTGAGATTTCATCATATTCTTCTTCTCCAGCCACATACAGAGGATATTCAAAGTTGGGAGAGGGTGCAGGGTCATTGCATTCAATGAGTATTTTAATTAATCTGCACGTATAATTTATGATTGGTTTTAGAAACTGACACATGTAACAAGTGATTATGCAAATTTATGTACAATTATCATTTATTTTGAAAGGTTTTTTCTGATTACCATTTTCCAAGAAAAAATAGAAAATAAAGACACAATTTAGAAATCAAAAACAACTTTTATTAATGATCTTAAAAATTAAAACAAAAGACACTCCCATACATCATTACTTTAACCTTAAGAAGAGTGAAAGAATTTTGAAAAGACAAACAAAAAACAAATTACTTTAAAATGTGAATGCAAGAAGGAACATCAACAGTGATCTAATTCTTGATTCTGGCTCCATGTGTCACGAAGCTCGACATCTCTTGATCTGACTCATCTTCGAGAATAGCTTTGATCTTTGGAGTAGTCGAATAGAGATATCCTGTACTGTGAAAGATGTCTTGATATTTACTCAAAGTAGACTTTGGCTTCACAACTTCATTCTTCATAGAGAAACCCAAACCAATTTCATTCTTGTTCACATGTGGATTAATAATCTGCCCCCTCACCTTACTAGGGCCCTTCTGCACTACCTGTTGAGAATCCTTAAATTAGGTGATAGAATCTTCATTCTTCCTTATGTTATCAATAGACAAAGCCTGGAACTGATTTCCTACAGCAGCTTCATCAACTTCTACAATGCTAAAGGAAGAAAAATGAGATATCAATAGAGCTTGCTCACCATTCATATGACTACCTTTCCCTCACGGACAAATTTCAGCTTCTGATGCAAGGTTGAAGTAATAGCTCCTACTTCATGGATCCATGGTTGTCCCAATAAAGAGCTATAGGATGGCACAATATCCATAACCTGAAAGATTATTTGGAATAAGTGCGGACCTATGTGAATAGGTAGTCTACCTCTCTAATGAGAGATTTTGTCGAACCATCAAAAGCCCTTATTATGATGCCATTAGGGTACATATGAGTTCCCTGGTACTTAAAATTCATAAGAGTGCTTCTCGATATGACATTCAAACAGATTCATTGTCTATCTATAGATTGGTGTATCGACTGGTTTTAAATATAGAGCCGCCACTATTAGATTTTATCCTAGGGAAGAGAATCTAACAGAAAACCCTAATTCACAGACAAAGATTCTAGGTTTCATACTTCTTTAGACGAAAGGAAGGTGTTAGGCACCTTTCATCTACCTTGTTCACAAGGATACTAGGTTTTAGGTTTGTGTTGGGGAAATAGGATTTAAATTTTATTAGGGGAAGGGTTTAAATTTTTTATAGGGGAACTCGCTACGATTTTTGATCGTATGCCTATGTATCCTCTTAAGAGGAATCAGAGTCCCAATTCGTAGTTCGTATGGATTTGTATTTTATAGGGGTTGCAAATATATTTTGAATCACCTCACATTTTGGCCGGGATTAGTAATTGTGGAGATTTTGACTGAATGCGCGGTAAGCCAAAATATGTTTGAAACCCTTTTGCAAAAATAGTTGATTAGCTTAATTGATTGCGAAAAATAGTTTGAGATTGGTTAGTATTTATTTTATTGTGTTAATTTCAAAGAAATATTGTTAATGCATGATTAAAGAAATATTTAATGCAAAATATATAAAATAATGCATGAGTTTTTTAAATAAAAATAATTTATTTACATGATAAATAATAAATAAAACATGATAATAATGATAATATAAAAATTAATATTAATAATCATAATAATTATAAATAATAATAATAATAGTAATTATTAAAAAACAATAAAAAAAGAAAATAGAATAAAGAATTACAATTAAAAAAAATATAGAAAATAAATTAATCAGGGGGTGTCTTATTAGTTATGTAGTAAAATAAGGGGTGTTGATAATAACTTGAATTAGGCCCAAACATGAGTCCAGACAGGGGGGTGTAATTGGTTTGATAGTTTAGTAAAGCTAGGGAAAGGGGGTGTAGATAATAATGGGCTTAGGTCCAGGACGCTTAGAAAAGGGGTTTAGTGTAATCCAGTTGGGCGAGGGTGCACGACTTATCCTGTGTCTTGGCCTAGCGGTCGTCAGATTAAGATCGTGTGGATAAGATTTGAGGGAGTACGTTAATTATTATGGGCGGGCGCATTGAATCAAATAGAATATAAAAATATTTTTTATTCATTTAAACAAATATTTTGTTGTTTACAATTTCCCAGCTTCTCTTTCTCTCTCGCGATACACAACCCCTTCATCTAACCCTAACACCCATTTCTTTTTCCCCGGCGGTGACGCTTTTAAAATGAACCTCTACCCACCATGAATCAATCCCACACCCAAACAAAAGAAAAGCTATTGATCGTTACCCCTTAAGCGATTGTCTTGTTCAGCTTCTTGAGTTTCGTCTGATTTGGGCGCTAACTCTTCTTCTTCTGTTTTTTTTTCAGGTTAGAGGTGGTGCGGCGGCAAGAAGTGACCGGCAATGTTGATTAGGGTTTCAGATGTTGAAACCATAACCGTCCTCTTCAATCTTCAACGGAAATCGGTCTGTCGTTCTTCTTGTTCTTCTTTGCGGCTTCAAGCTTCGCCGTCTTCTCTGTATTCTTCCCCTGTCTTTGCCACTTACTGTATCGAGCCTCCTTCTGTATCGAACCTTTCCTTCCTCCTTTTTGTACTTTCGTTGTTAATATATATATATATATATATATATATATATATATATATATATATATATATATATATATATATATATATATATATATATATATATATATATATATATATATATATATATATATATATATATATATATATATATATATATATATATATATATATATATATGGTCATATTTTAGGGTTTTTTCTGTAGAATTGTTGTTACGAAGTTGTCTTAGATTTAGGGATGAAGAGATAATTAGGGATTCAAATTATAGTATGATTTGTAATTGATTTAGATTATTGAATGTAATATATATGATTTTTTTTTGTGAAGATTGAGATTTAATTTTAGTTTTCTGTAAAGATTTTATTTGCTGTAAATTTCGGATTTTATTAGTGTAATTTGAATACTGGAGATTTCATTTGTAATATAGATTTGATATAGCTTAAGATTTGATTTATTTTCAATTTGGATTTTCAGATTTGGTTTCAATTTGATTTGGACAGTTGCTGTTTACATGCGTTAATTTTTTGTTTAATTGGCCCAATTGTTGTTCTTTGATTTTGGGCCAGCATAGTTGTTGTTAGCAAACATGGGCCTGTGTTAATAATTTTGTTCAGCCCATCCTACATTATTTTTTTCTTGTACAGCAAGGAAACAATTCAATTGGGCTTCACATTGTTTGAATTGAGTTGGGCCCGTCTCTGTTTTTTTATCCATCATCATTAAAATTGTTACAGCAAAAAAAATGTTTTTATCAACACTAGGCCCAAATGGCCCCCTCTTTTCGTAACCCAACTATTTTTAAACAAAACTTTAATAAGCAAATAGATTTTATAAAATAAAATATTTTAACAAACAATATGAATAATTTTTTACTATAAATCTCTTAGTAAAACATTATTTTAAGATGGAACAGTTTAATCCATACTACTATAACGTCCCTTTTAGTATATATCTTTTTAGTAAAATGATGATGATAAAAAAATGAATACTTTTTCCCAAAAAACGCCACATGGACCAATCAAGACTTCAATGGGCATGATCTTATAACCATACCCCCTTTCTTTGCTATCTAACAACACAAATGGAAATGGGCTAACTAAATGGGCTTATATGAATTTTCACCTCCTCTTTTATTTAAAAAATAAAGAGACTTAAATGGGCTTTAGTTTGAGAACTAAATAATTATTTGAATAATTTCCATTTATGAATCGCATGGGCCAATGGCTAACATGACTCGCGAATGAATTCACAGATACACGAGTCTTTCTGATTTAGAAAGCCCTACTTTCCTAAATTAAAATACACCCCCTAGTCGATTTGAGTAAAGATGGGACATCTGATACTGTTGTACCATATTTAATTAAATATTTCTTCTATTTTAATCTCGAAAAATAAAATCATCGAGGTAGGACAAATTTGGGGTACGACAGCTGCCCTTATTCAATTATCTTCCAATCAAATAGCGTGAGAAAATGCGAGTCTTACGCATTCCGATTGGGAGTTTATTGAATACTTGGAATACCCCAAAATTTGTCCGACAAACATAATATTACACAGATATAGCATACCCTTACGAGTCTCAAGGAAGTAGGCAAGGCTGATGATGTATCGCTTATTGGGATTTGATAACGAGGAAGATGGTTTTGAGCTTAAGAGCGCTATTTTGTATGTCTTGGTTTGGTTTTGATTATTCACCCATTTGGAGGATGAATACAATGATAATTGATTATGCATGGCTGCTTGAAGACTGAGGCCATGGGTTATGTTCGTGAATCCCTGCATGACGTCTGAGGCGATAGGCTATATTTTTGTTTTCTTTCGAGCATCGCTGCATGAAGTTTGAGGCGATGATCTATGTTACGGAATAAAGAAACACATTGCTGCATGAAGTCTTAGGAAATGAGTTTAGGTTCGTAAATCACTGCGTGAAGTCTGAGGCGATAGGCTAAATTTGGTTCTCGAGCATCGCTACATGAAGTCTGAGGCGATGGTTTGTGTCATGGAATAAAGAAACACATTGTTGCATGAAGACTTAGGCAATGGGTTAAGTTCGCAAATTGCTGCGTGAAGTCTGAGGAAATAAGATAGGTTTTGTTTTCGAGCATCGCTGCATGAAGTATGAGGCGATGATCTGTGTCACAGAATAAGGGAACACATTGATGCATGAAGACTTAGGCAATGGGTTAGGTTCGCAAATCGCTTCATGAAGTCTGATGCGATAGGCAAGACTTTGTTTTCGAGCATTGATGCATGAAGTCTGAGGCGATAATATGTGTCGCGAGATAAAGAAACACATTGCTGCATGAAGACTTAGGCAATGGGTTAGGGTCGCAAATCGCTGCATGAAGTCTGGGGCGATAGGCTGGATTTTGTTTTCAAGCATCGCTGCATGAAGTCTGAGGCGATGGTCTGTGTTACAGAATAAAGAAACACATTGTTGTATGAAGTCTGAGGCAATGGGTTAGGTTCGCAAATCGCTACGTGAAGTCTGAGGCGATAAGCTATGTTTTGTTTTCGAGCATCACTGCATGAAGTCTGAGGCGATGACCTGGGTTTGTAAGGATAAGGGAACACACTGCTGCATAAAGACTTAGGCAATGGGTTAGGTTCATAAATCGTTGCGTGAAGTCTGAGGCGATACGCTAAATTTGGTTTTTGAACATCGTTGCATGAAGTCTTAGGCGATGGTCTGTGTCGCAGAATAAAGAAATACATTGTTGTATGAAGACTTAGGCAATGGGTTAAACGTGTCACGACATGAAGACTTAGGTGACAGGTTAAATCGTAGGATAAGTGTTTTGTTGGTTGACCCTTAGATAGCTAAATCGAGGGTGAGACTTTTTGTTTGAAGTATGAGACATGTGTATGATGGCTGATAGTGAGATGGGACCCTGAGCATATATGTATTAGATGCAAAAATGTATAGTGTATTTATGCTTTGGATATGCAAAATGCATGTATGAAATGTGTGTAAAATGCGCGTATGCCTTGAAATGTTATGAAGACTATTTATGGCATTATCTCCTTTAAACCATTGGCTTAGAGTTACCAATCCCCTGGCATTGTATGTTGTTTCGTCGTAGCTTTGTTGAATTTGAATGCAGTGAATAATGTTAGCAAAATTTTGAAAATTGATTTTCTGTACTGTAAGCGTAGGCGTAGGCTTAGACGTATGTATTGGAATATGTGTATATTTTTATGTTGTAAGTGCAGGCGTAGGTGTGGATGCATGTGCGGACGTGGACTTTGTATTGCAGGCGTAAACATAGGCGTAGATATGCGTATAGTCTCTTGCGTTGCAAGTGTAGGCATAGGCGCATACATGTATATGGACGTAGACTTTATGTACAGATGCGTAGATGTAAGAGTAGATATGTATAGATTTTTGTATTGTGAGCGCAAGCATAGGCGTAGGCATGGGTATGGATGTGGTCGTGGATTTTCTTTTGATGTTTTTCTAACCAAAATTCTTTTTCCGATGTTTTGTCAAATGCTTTTATTCGTTAATTCCCCAAAATGATTTCAAGACAATATTCATAAGAAATAATCATAGTATTTTGTAAACAAGTCTGAGAAAAGAAAAAACACAATTTGAAAGATGCAAAGAAAGCAAATGTTTTATTGATTATGCCTCTGAATAGGAGAATGTACAGGATGCAATTCCTAGAAAGGGGTAATTACAGAAATCCTTAAAATTGTAAATGGCAATAAAAAAATGATAATTGTTGTTGTTGTTCCTCATTATCCTTTTAATGGCTCTTATCTCCTTTGTTTCTAAGTCGTATGATTTATATTTATTTCTCCCTTCGTGGTTCGTAGTCGCAGTTCTTAGATCACAGTATTTTTGTTCTTTATTTCTTTTGAGTGATCCCTAACTTTTGCTTGGATTTACCTTTCGGGTTTTCAATCCACCGGGATAAATTTTTTTGTTATATGCCCCTAATTTCTTCTTGGATTTCCCTTTAGGTTTTTCGATCCACCTGGACGCTCCTTTTTGCTTAAGTCGCATGTTTAAGGTTCGAGCTTAACAAGCTTCTTATACAAAGTGTTTTATGACTGTGTTTGAGTTTGTCGGGTGCGGTAGCTCTTTCCCATCCGTTGTTGTGAGGATGAGACTACCACCGAAGAATGCAGTTTTGACTATGTATGGACCTTCGTAGTTGGGTGTCTATTTACCACGTGAACCGAGGCAAGGTAAAAGAATATTCATGAGTACTAGACCATATTGTAGTTCCTCTTGGGTAGTACATCGTTGCTCAGAAAGAATTTTAAGGCTACTTTCCGTAAAGTTTGTTTGTCGATACTGGAGGCATTTTCTGGATGCCCTTGTTTTCAAGGCTTTTCTTAATGTCGTAAAATCAAGGCTTGTCATCCGGTCTTTCTTTGATAGCAAGACAAAGTGCGGGTTCCTGATTGTGTCTGTTTGTGATGCGCGGTTCTTGGTTCGGCCAGGTTATTTTGAGCATAGTTGAGAGAGTTTCCCGAGCATATGCCATTTGATTTTCTTTTTGTGGGATGTGGCGGAAAATGATCTTTGTGAATTCCATAGTCAGTTTCAAAACATGATCCCGATATGGAATCAGTTTTGGATGTCATTGACTTGGTATATGGCTTGTGAGCATTATTTGGGGAAGTCGAAACTTCCCCTATATCGTGCCCCAGTGTATTTGAAGCCCCGTTGAACTTGAATGTCCAACGTGCACCTGGCTCGGGTTTTTCGTCAGGTCCTGGTATTTCGTAGTCACTGGCGAACAACCTTCTTTGAAGAGGTGATATGTCCATCATCATGTTTGTATCTAACTTTGGCCTATTTCTGTAGGAACAAGCAAATATGTGCAATAATTTGATCAGCTTCTTTGTGGCTTCGCTCTAACATTGCCCCTTAGCTTGATTTCTTCCTTTGTACCTAGATTAATGGCCTTAATAGCCTCTTGATATGGTTGTACGTTCTCCGCCTTTTGCTCTATTTTCCTCGCCATTTTCTCAGAGAGTTCAAGATCTTCATTACTTTCCTCTTCAGCTTGGTTGATGGGAGCATCAAAATTATATCGGGTCACACCGGTAACATTATTGGTGGTTCTGGGCATGAGTTTGCACACTTATCATGTTTTGGTGCATATTTAGTATATGAAATTTGAAAATGCATATGCAGAGAAAGTATTGCCATTTTTAAATTTACGGAATAAATGCAAGAGAAAGGCAAGGATCTTAATTGAAAATAAAATATAACTTTTATTAATTGCAAATATTGTCTGAAACAAAACGGGGGAACCCTTACAAGCAACCCCTATGCTCCGGGCTTGACATAGGTTCTTTCAAAAAATAAGAAAAATTACTTAGGAAAGAAAAAAGATCTCCGAAATCTCCACGGTCGTCCATCTTTTGAGTTCTTCTCCTGGGGTGCATTCCCGGATGAAGTCAGTTGCCTTCTATGTGTTGACTTTGTTGAATATCATCGCCACATGTCTGCCATGCTCTACTCCCTTGTTGACAAAGGTCTCTTGGATTGGCAGAAAATGTGCTTCGCCCTTCAGAGCAGCTTTATATTTTTCTTCAGGGTATTATCTGAACTGGACTATCCCCTGGTCCACTAGTTCTTGCAGCGTTCTTTCGAAGGCTTCATTGTGTTCCAACAGGAACCCGCATCCCAACATATATTCTTTCAGCAGGTTTATCGGGGTTTTTGCTCGTCTGCTTTCCCCAGAGTCAGTGACTACTTCAATTGTATTTATTGTCAGCCCATCGTGCAAAGGAATATGGTTTCATTTGATGTTAGGCTTCTCGAAAGTGATGTCTTGAGGTTCTAACAAATCTTGTACCTTATGCTTGAATAGCTAACATTGGTCTATGGTATGTCCAGGGGAATTAGCATGATGCTCACATCTGGTGTTGGCATTGTATCTTCATGGGAGTGGCCCGACTGGAGGAGATGGAGGCTTGATTTCCACCAAGGATGCCTTAACCAGCTGTTGTAATAAATGGCTAGGTGGCATAGGGAGTGGATCAAATTTTATAGGTGGCCTTCTGCCTTGTTGCTGCCCTTGTGGGATCACTAATGGTTGTTGTACCCTGGGTTGTGACGCTACAACATTAATTTCTCCCTCTTTTCCTTTGGGGAAGTTTGAAGAAGGCATTTTTGAATTGTAGGGAGCATTTGATGGTCCCCCTGATGTCTTCCCACTTTTTATTCTAGTCTAGATTATTTCTACGATAGTCACTAGGCCTGAGAACCCCGAAGAGATACTTCCAACCATCTTCTCATAATAAAGCCCTTACAAAGTCCCCATGAACGTGTCTACTAATTCCTTCTCTAACAGTGGTGGTTGCACATGGGATCCCATCTCCCTCCATCTCTAAGCTTACTCTTTGAAGGACTCTTCTTTCTTCAAGGCCAAATTATGGAGTTGCATGCGGGTAGGCGCCATGTCCAGGTTATATTAGTAATGCTTTAGAAAAGCATTAGCAAGATTTGCACAGGTTCGAATATGCGATCTCTCCAATTGCATATACCAGTCTGAAGATGCCCCATTCAGGCTATTTTAAAAATAGTGAATCATCAGCTTCTGATCGTGGGCATGGGCATGCATCTTCCTGCAATACATGCGCAAATGATTTCTCCCACTCAGGCTATTTTAAAAATAGTGAATCATCAGCTTCTGAGCGTGGGCATGGGCATGCATCTTCCTGCAATACATGCGCAAATGATTTCTTGGACAGGTGAGCCCCTTGTATTTTTTGAAGTCATGTACTTTGAACTTGGGTGGAATCACCACATCAGGAACTACACCCATTTCGAGAGAGTCTACTTTGAAAGCGTCAAAACCATCCACGACTTTTAATCTTTCCTCCAGAGCTTTATATTAATTTATTACCAATGGATTATCAACAACATGAGTACCAGTCATCTTTAAGGGTGCTTGGTTGGCATCCTCTAGGTTGTGGTCTCTGTATTGCAGGTCCAAGTAGTTGTATGCACTATTGGTTGGAATCTGTGAGGTATGTGATGCCCCTGATTTTGGTGGTGGTGGGACAAACCCTTCAGTTTCAACTTCTTGTTGGGCCATGACAGACTTTTGGAGTCTGCCTTCTGGCTCTTTCCTTAGTTGGTGACCACTTGATGCACCAATCGTTTGGGCTACTTCTTCGAAAGCTACCCTTGGAATCTGGTCTTGCCTGTCAATGATGTTCTTCAAAGCTAGGAGAACTTGACTCAAATCTCCTTTCCAGAAGTTACATCACCCTTTACTTGGTCGAGATCCTCTTTGAATGCAGCTTGAGTTTCCTTGATTTACTCCATTGCTTTTTCTGATAGGCCTTTGTTTGATATGGAGGCCAAGGAGGTGGAGATCTACTTCTACCAATGGTTTACTGGAGAGATTTTTTTATAAAATGAGTTTTGATATGATATAGAGGTGTTCGTGAATGCATGCATGCGAACGGATGTGTATGAACATGAAATGATTTCTTGTTTTAAATGTCTTATTCATCTGGGTACAAGCTTGTCTTTGGCTTATTATTTTACTTGGTGACTATCTTTAAAATAGATATGCTAACAAGATGTGGAAACAAAATGCCTTTATTGAAGGTAACATAATTCAGATATTGAAAAATATTACAATCTTAAACCAAAACTTTATTTGCGTGAAATCAAGCAAAGGGAAATAAGTCTTCTAGGTGCGCCTGCGGATATCTGCTTTTGAAACCATCCACCTTTGCTTGACAAAGCTTGAGAAAGTCTTCAGCACATTATTTCCCTTTTTTGGCTTTGATTTCAAACATGTTAGGCGCATTGACGTGGACAAGTTGTTTCCTTTGGTATCCATTTTTAAGGACAGTCACCAAAAATCTTGAGTTTATTATTATTTTTTGTACCCCCTGTGAATAAGACAACAAAGAAACGGGTGACGAATATATGAAATGTATGACGAATATATGAAATGCATGAGTGCATAGGTGTAGGGTTGAGTGACGGGATTTTTGTGATAAGTACCCCTATAAGGTAGGGATGTATGGTTTAGTGACAGGGTTTTTGTGATAAGTACCCTTAGAAGGTTGGCTCCTTAATTTTGACCTACGATTGGTTTACCCTCCCAAAAGGTTGCTTCCTTAAGGGTGTCAAGAATAACACCAGAGGAAAAAGGCACAAGGGCCTCCCCGAGACTTTCGTCTCAAAGTCGTGAAAGGTATCATCATGAGATTTTAGGTTAAGGTCATTACAAAGAGTCACACGTGTCCTTCCAAAGTCCTACTCGTCAAGAGGGTGTCTCTTGATAAGTATTCCTTTTTTGGAAGTCCGCCGACTCTAGGAGAAGTCATCACATAAACTCGTAGGGATGATGTACGCCCTAAGCTAATAGACGGACCTTCTTTCTAATGGTTATTGAAAATATTTTGAGAAAGAAAAAATCTCGCCGCATAGTATATATGATGATAAACAATAGAAAATAATTAAATAAATGCAATGAATAAATGAAAGCAATAAATCAATCAATAAATCAATAAATAAATAAATAAAAACCCCCAAAGTAAAAACCCTAAAACCTAAAGTTGAAGTCCCCAGCAGAGTCGCCAGCTGTAGCGACTGGTTTTAAATATAGAGCAACCATTATTAGTTTTTATCCTAGGGAAGAGAATTTAACAGAAAACCCTAATTCACAGATAGAGATTCTAGGTTTCGAACTTATTTAGACGAAAGGAAGGTGTTAGGCACCTTTCGTCTACCTTGTTTACAAGGATACTAGTTTTTAGGTTTAAGTTGGGGAAACAGGATTTAAATTTTATTAGGGGAAGGGTTTAAATTTTTTATAGGGGAACTCGCTACGATTTTTGATCATATGCCTACGTATCCTCTTAAGAGGAATCAGAGTCCCAATTCGTAGTTCGTATGGGTTGGTGTTTTTTAGGGGTCGCAGACGTATTTTGAATCACCTCGCCATTTGGTCGGGAGTAGTGATTGCGGAGATTTTGACTGAATGCGCGGCAAGTCAAAATCTGTTTGAAACCCTTTTGCAAAAACAGTTGATTAGCTTAATTGATTGCGAAAAATAGTTTGAGATTGGTTAGTATTTTTTTATTGTGTTAATTGCGAAGAAATCTTGTTAATGCAAGATTAAAGAAATATTTAATGCAAAATATATGAAATAATACATGAGTTTTTTGAATAAAAATAATTTATTTACATGATAAATAATAAATAAAACATGATAATAATGATAATATAAAAATTAATATTAATAATCATAATAATTATAAATAATCATAATAATAATTATTAAAAAACAATAAAAAAGAAAGAAAATAGAATAAAGAATTATAAATAAAAAAAATATAGAAAATAAATTAATCAGGGGGGGTGTCTTATTAGTTATGTAGTAAAATAAGGGGTGCTAAAAATTACTTGAATTAGGCCCATACATGAGTCGAGATAGGGGGTGTAATTGGTTTGACAGTTTAGTAAAGCTAGGGAAAGAGGTGTAGATAATAATGGGCTTAGGCCCAAGACGCTTAGAAAAGGGGTTCAGTGTAATCCGGTAGGGTGAGGGTGCACGGCTTATTATGTGACTTGGTCTAGCGGCCGTCAGATTAAGATCGCGTGGATAAGATTTGAGGGAGTACGTTAATTATTATGGGCGCGGTGCATTAAATCAAACGGAATATCAAAATTTGTTTTTATTCATTTTAATAAATATTTTGTCATTTACATTTTCCCAGCTTCTCTTTCTCTCTCGCGATACACAACCCCTTCATCTAACCCTAACACCCCTTTCTTTTTCCCCGACGGCGACGCTTGTAAAACGAACCTCTACCCACCATGTATCAATCCCACACCCAAACAAAAGAAAAGCTAATGATCATTACCCCTTAACCGATTGTCTTTTTCTGCTTCTTGAGTTTTGTCTGATTTGGGAAAAAACTCTTCTTCTTCTTCACTTTTTTTTCAAGGTTAGAGGTGGCGCGGTGGAAATAAGCGACCAGCAACGGCGGTTAGGGTTTCAGGTGTTGAAACCATAACCGCCCTCTTCAATCTTTAATGGCAATCAGTCTATCGTTCTTCTTGTTCTTCTTTGCGGCTTCAAGCTTCGTCCTCTTCTCTGTATTCTTCCCCTGTCTTTGCTTCTTACTGTATCGAGCCTCCTTTTGTATTGAACCTTTCCTTCCTCCTTTTTGTACTTTCATTGTTAATATATATAGGGTCAGATTTTAGGGTTTTTTCTGTAGAATTGTCGTTACGAAGTTGTCTTAGATTTTGGGATGAAGAGATAATTAGGGATTCAAATTGTAGTATGATTTGTAATTGATTGAGATTATTGAATGTAATATATTTTATTTTGTTTTTGTGAATATTGAGATTTAATGTTAGTTTTCTGTATAGATTTTATTTGCTGTAAATTTCATATTTTATTAGTGTAATTTGAATTCTGGAGATTTGATTTGTAATATAGATTTGATATAGCTTAAGATTTGACTTATTTTCAATTTAGATTTTCAGATTTGGTTTCAGTTTGATTTGGACAGTTGTTATTTACATGCGTTAATTTTTGGTTTAATTGGCAAAATTGTTGTTCTTTGATTTTGGGCCAGCATAGTTGTTGTTAGCAAACATGGTCCTACTTTAATAATTTTGTTCAGCCCATCCTATATTTTTTTTGTACAGCAAGGAAACAATTCAATTGGGCTTCACATTGTTTGAATTGAGTTGGGTCCATCTCTATTTTTTTATCCATCATCATTAAAATTGTTACAGCAAAAAAAATGTTTTTATCAACACTAGGCCCAAATGCCCCCCTCTTTCCGTAACCCAACTATTTTGAAACAAAACATTAATAAGCAAATAGATTTTATAAAATAAATTATTTTTACAAACAATATAAATTATTTTTTACTATGAATCTCTTAGTAAAATATTATTGTAAAATGGAACAGTTTAATCCATACTACAATAACGTCCCTTTTAGTATATATCTTTTTAGTAAAATGATGATGATAAAAAAATTAATACTTTTTCCCAAAAAATGCCAGATGGACCAATCAAGACTTCAATGGGCCTGATCTTATAACCATACCTCCTTTCTTTGCTATCTAACAATATAAATGGAAATGGTCTAACTAAATGGGCTTATATATTGAATTTTTACCTCCTCTTTTACTAAAAAATAATTAGACTTAAATGGGCTTTAGTTTGAGAACTTAATAATTATTTGAATAATTTCCATTTGTGAATCGCATGGGCCAATGGCCAACATGCCTCGTGAATGAATTCACGTATACACGAGTCTTTCTGATTTAGAAAGCCCCCTTTCCTGAATTAAAATACACCCCCTAGTCGATTTGGATAAAGATGGGCCATCAGATACTATTGTACCATCTTTAATTAAATATTTCTTCTATTTTAATCTCTAAAAATAAAATCATCGAGGTAGGACAAATTTGGGGTACGAAAATTGGATAAAGAGTCATTCTTACAATTCATAGATATATGTAGAGCCAAGTTTTGGTTTCTCCCTTCATCAGGAAATTCATCATCACAAAAACTCAGATTGTTACAAGACGTAATATTCCTCACAACACCGTTGAATTGATCCATAGACATATTCCTTTCAACAAAAGCCTGATCCAACACCCTCATCAGAGATTCACGATGAGCAGAGGAGTTCATCAACAAGGGGAAAATAGAAATCTTAGATTGAGTTTGCAACAACTGATCCACAATCTTGTAATCACTCATCTTGATGATTTTTAGCAGATCATCAACATCCTTTTTTAAGGCGGTGCCACTAGATTCTCCTACCATTTTCTTTGGTTCAGCATTCTCACCAACCTTCTTACCAGAATTAACATCTCTTTGAAAGGTAGGGGCGAAGACACGACCATTACGAGTTACCCGACTAGCTTCAGCAATATTCTACATATGGGACAAAAGTTGGATAGGAATTTCCACAATGTCTTCCAGAATAGTTGCATTGTACTTATAAGGTACAGCTTTATCTGATTCATATGGGATAGGACCAGGCAGGCATATAACTATGGGAGAAACAACAGGTTTGTTGTGATATGTAATCTCTACAGGAGCAGAAACACCAAAATCTGGCACAATGACATTCACTCCTGCTTCTTCAGAATACTCAGGAATCACAAAATCATTGTTAGTCAAAACACCTTCATTCATAGACTCTGACTCATCATAAGAAAAGAACTAATCAGCAGAAACATACCCATCATCTGACATGACCCCAATAGAGTAGTCTTTAATCATGTTAAATCCATTATAATCATCTATGTTTCATGTGACTCTAATAGTACCTTTATCTAACAACAATTGAACACCTCTTCTTCATATTCAGTCCTTGGTCTGATTATGTGGATAAGACCTTCATTCATCATTTCATGAAGATCACTTCTAACTTTATCACATCCATGGATATCTGAACTGCAAATACTACAACCCGCATGATCGTGTGTATAATAGCTGAATTCACAAGAATCAGCATGCATCTTCACTAAATCACCTCTGACCAGATTGATATAAAAAATCATGAAGTCCCTAGGACAACCAACAACCATATTTATAACACTTTCACCTCCATGTTTGGGTAGTGAATTATCCTTCACATTGGGACCAACATCTTTAAAAGACATGGACCATATCTTACCATCTTTGTACTTCAGACTTTAATGAATAACAGTTTTCAATGCTATACCCATAGGTTCCTTGATGAAAAGCACAAGTCTGATCAGCTTTATAGTATCATGGCAACCTGTTGTTGAATCAAAGTCGGAAACAATTCTATATAACTCATCAAAATAGGATCAAAAGCTTCTCTGTTCTGACCTTTCCCTTGATTACCTTGTTGTGGCGCTCTCTGATAGGCAACAATAGTCAGAGACACATTGATAACCAGAGTTACAGAGGGTACCTATTGTTGATGTTGATGACATCTTCTTGGAGGTCTAACCATTCTTTCTTCAGAAACAACATTTGTTTCACTTTCTTTCTTCTTAGAAAACCTATATGATGATTTCCTTGTTCAACTAGAACCTTCATCTTTTATCAATCGTCCTTCCCTGGTGCATTCTTCTAGATGGACAAATATACTTACCGTCTCAATGAAATCATTTGGTACACTTGCAACCATCCTTTCGTAGTAAAATGAACCAAGGGTTTTTAGGAAGACCTTATTCATTTCTTGCTCTCCCATTGGGGTACCACATGGGAAGCAACCTTGCGCTAACGATACACATACTCTTTAAATGATTCTTTATCTTTCTGAGCCGTTACTCTTAATTATTCACAATCAGGTTCCATAAACATATTGTACTTATACTGTTTCACGAAAGCTTCCCCCAAGTCAATGAATGTGCGGATGTTGCTACTGTCCAATCCCATATACCATTTCAAAGCAGCACCAGTTAAACTATCCTGGAAGAAATAAATAAGAAAGTGTTGGTCATCAGTATGAGTGGAAATCCTTCTGATATACATCACCAGGTGGTCACAGGACAAGAGTTTCCCTTGTACTTCTCAAATTCTAGCACCTTAAACTTTATTGGCACTTACATATTAGGAACCAAGCAGAGATCACTAACATTATGTCTGAATAATTATTTTCCTCGGAGAGTCTTCACTTCTTTTTGAATTTCATTGAATTGATCCTGAAAGTCATCCATTCGGTCATAAAAGCACAAAATTTCACTTGGTGGAGGAGCAAGATGATAAACTTCGCCATTAATAACATGCATAACATTCACTGCATGAGGTGCAGTATGATGAATCTCATTATTAATATTAGGGACAACATGAACCACAGAGGTGCAAAAATAACAACAGTTTGAACAAATGGAGCAACTTGAGCAGCAGTATTATAACCTTCTGGC
Source organism: Vicia faba (assembly GCA_948472305.1). Classification (NCBI taxonomy): domain Eukaryota; kingdom Viridiplantae; phylum Streptophyta; class Magnoliopsida; order Fabales; family Fabaceae; genus Vicia; species Vicia faba. Next base: position 723,599,935 of record OX451738.1, on the reverse strand, counting down.
ATGAAATTGTCAGGCATTCCCCACGGTAACTGCGAGGCATACAGTTCTGAGTAGCAGTAATTGAAGTAACAGAGATGGGAATTGACAGAACCTCTTAAATAACGGTTGTCTGTTGTGGTTAAGTATCATGAAGAGGCAGAGAAGGAGGATGTGGTGGCTGATTCTGAGAAGCCACTAATGATTCTACAAAAGCAGTCAGATTAGCCATACCGACTCTTAAAGCAGTAACTTCTTCACGCAAATCATGATTCTCTTGTTCAAGGTTTTTCATCTTATTTTTAGAATGAGCCCGAGTATTATAGCGATGAGACAACTTGCCGACTGAATGAATCTTATTTTAATAATAATTTTGGAATGGATTACAACTTTTAATACAAGTTTCAATAATCATAAGTACAAGAGAATAAAGATAGAATTTAAAAATCCTAAGTAGCCAAAGCTGATGAAGATCTCTCCACACACTGACGCTATCCCATGAGTCTTGCAATCGAGCCTTGAACTGCTTGTTCTCTTCTTCATACTTGTCGATGACTTTTTTCTGTTAGAATATAGTTTGATTCTACAAACCTTAATTAGAGTTTTTATGATAACAAATACAAAGAACAAAGATGCACTCTAAAACTTGTGTTACTGTGTATGTAGAAGTTCTGACTAAAGCAACATCAGAAGTTAAAGCTATAGAAGCTTTCACGCTGAGGTAAATTAGAATTTCCGCTGAAGAATGATGACCAGAACCTGCACTAAAGTAAAGAAAACTCTGATTCTGAACAGAAGGATCATATACAATCATATCCTCACTTATCTAAGTCATCAATGTTCTGAAGCATTTGCAGCAGGCAAGATTGTAAGATTCTGAAGCGTTACTATTCAATAAAGACAATATCACATGCAACGACTTCATTCAGACATGATCTTCTCAATATGGAAACTGCTTAAATGTCCATTATCACGCTTAATGTTGGATAGGATTCCTTTGCCTATATAAACAAGCTAAGAGATCAAATCATTAACGATTTTCCTACACTACTGCAATTCATCTCAAAAGGCTGCAAACTTACATACTTATTTTTCTACGCTTTAAATTGTGTAAATTATCACAGTTGTGGTAACTGTTTTTGTAACGAAAAACTATTATACACATAATCCTTGTATCTTGATTAAGACAGTTTTTCCTTGAGATTAACCGGATTGTGGTTGTACTCAAGAGGACTTTGACAGTTGTCAAAGTAGTGATTGTAATCAGTTTTTGATTATTGGATTAAGTCCTCATTGGAGAAAGGAGAAATCACCTTGACGGGTGGGCTGGAGTAGTTTTAGATCAAATGAACCAGGATAAAAATATTGTGTCATTGCACATTTGATTTTAAGTTTTCAATTTAACCCCCCCTTCTTGTGTTTTTCACTTCTTCAATTGGCATCAGAGCATATGGTTCTGAGTTAATACACTTAACCGTGTCAGTACAAGATCCAAGCTTTAGAAAAACACTATGGTGGGACCAAGCCAAAACATCTGCAATGACTATCATGAAGACAAGGACAGAATCAGTGGAAAACCTCCAGTCTTTGATGGAGAAAATTTTGACTACTGGAAAGATAGAATTGAGAGCTTCTTTCTGGTCCATGATGCTGATCTATGGGACATCGTAACTGATGGATACACACATCCAGTGGATGGAATTGGTCAGAAGATAGATAGAAAAATGATGTCTGACCAGCAAAAACATGAATTCAGAAACCATCATAAAGCCAGAACAATACTCCTTAGTGCCATCTCATACTCAGAATATGAGAAAATCTCAAACAGAGAGACAACCAAAAATATGTTTGACTATTTGAGAATGATGCATGAAGGCAACATACAAGTCAAAGAAACCAAGGCCCTTGCGCTCATTCAGAAGTATGAGGCATTCAAGATGGGAGATAGTGAATCCATAGAAGTAATGTTCTCAAGATTCCAGATCCTTGTTGCTGGGCTGAAGGTTCTTGACAAAGGATATTCTACTACTTATCACGTAAAGAAGATCATCAGAAGTCTACCCAAGCAATGGAGGCCAATGGTCACAGCACTTAAGCTAGCCAAAGATCTCAACAAGATATCTCTGGAGGAACTTGTCACCTCCCTCAAAAGTCACGAGATAGAGCTAGAAGAAGACGGGCCTCAAAAGCAAGGTAAGCCACTAGCATTAAAATCTAACAGAAAATCTGATTCTAAGGTTTTGCAGGCTATGGAAGAAACCTTTGATGGATCCTCATCAGAAGAAGATGAATTGTCTCTCCTCTCCAGAAGGGTGAATCAACTGTGGAAGCAGAGACAAAGAAAATTCAGAAATCCTAGAAGATCAGAGAATCAAAATGAATCCTCCTCTAGATACAGAAAGTTTGAGTCTTCCCTTGGACATAGAAGATCTGAAGGCTCTTCAGGACACAGAAAGTCAAATAACAAGGACATCATCTGCTATGAGTGCAATGAGCAAGGGCACTACAAAAGTGATTGTCCAAAGCTTCAGAAGGAGAAGCCCAAAAAGAAGTTCTTCAAGGAGAAGAAGAAAAGCCTCATGGCAACATGGGATGATTCAGACACTTCTGATGCTGACTCAGAGTTAGATGATGAAAGAGAAAACATAGCTCTCATGGCAAACGTGTCAGAAGACAGTGAAGCTTCTGGTTCAGACTCAGAATCAGACACTGAAGAGGTATTCCCTGACTTCACTATTAATTTCACTAAGGATGAACTTGTAGAAAGTCTAAATGAAATTCTGGAAAGGTATCAGTAAATCAGAGTCAAATTCAAGAACCTGAAAAGGGATCTTGTCTCTGACTCTGAAAAGACTGAGAGTCTCAGATTAGAAAATTCAGAGTTAAAATAAAAAGTTTCAAAATTAGAAAACGATTTGCAAAACTCTCAGAGACTCCCAGTAATGCTGATGAGATCATCAAAGAGTATGATCACACTTTCCGAAGTTTCTGGCTAAAAACATAGATAGAAGCAAGATGGCTTCAATGAACTATGGAGTTAGCAGAAACGGCAGAAAAAGGATAGGATATCAAGGTAAGGTATCTACACCTAAGAAAGTCATGGACTTAGTCATAAAACGCACACCACTTAAATCACACTTCATATATGGGCACACATATGACCTAAAATACACTAGTAATGATTACTCTCTCAAACCAAAATTCAACCAGAATTTTGGTAAAACTAACAAACCAGGACCCAAGAAGATATGGGTACCTAAGGACAAAATTATATATGTAGCGGATATCTTTAGCAGCAAGGCTAAAACACCAGTCATGGTACCTGGACTCTGGATGCTCTCGACACATGACAGGAAGAAAGAATATGTTCCAAAGCCTGGAACTTAAACTTGGAGGCTATGTGGGCTTTGGAGGCAACCAAAGAGGAAAGATCATTGGCTCTGGACAGTAGGTAATAGAAATCTTCCCTCTATAAATAATGTACTATTAGTTGATGGATTAATGCATAACCTGTTATCCATAAGCCAATTAAGTGATAACGGTTATGATATAATCTTTAATCAAAATTCATGCAAAGCTGTTATCCAGAAAGATGGAACTATCCTTTTCAATGGAAAGAGGAAAAATAAAATTTATAAGATAAAACTTTCTGAACTAAAGAGTCAAAATTTAAAATGTCTTCTCTCTGTTAACAACGAGCAATGGGTCTGGCACAGAAGATTGGGGCATGTTAGTATGAGAAGAATATCTCAGATTAACAAACTCAATCTGGTCAGAGGACTTCCTAATTTGAAGTTCCGCTCAGATGCTCTGTGTGAAGCATGTCAGAAAGGCAAATTTGCAAAACCTGCTTTTAAATCTAAAAATGTTGTTTCCACCTATATGCCATTAGAACTTCTGCACATAGACTTATTTGGACCAGTAAAAATTGCGTCTGTTGGTGGCAAAAAGTATGGGTTAGTGATCGTAGATGACTATAGCAGATGGACATGGGTAAAGTTCTTAAGACACAAGGACGAGTCACACTTTGTGTTCGTTGCATTCTATAACCAAGTTCAGAATAAAAAGAATCTTAGAATTGTCAAAGTCAGAAGTGATCATGGTGGAGAATTTGAAAATAAATATTTTGAATCATTTTTTAATGAAAAAGGCATATTGCATGACTTCTCTTGTCCTAGAACTCCCCAACAAAATGGAGCTGTATAACGAAAGAACAGAACATTACAAGAAATGGCCAGAACCATGATCAATGATACTAACATTGCTAAGATCTTCTAGGCAGAAGCAATTAACACAGCGTGTTACATTCATAATAGAATCTCTATAAGACCTATTCTGGAAAGACTCCATATGAATTATGGAAGAACAGAAAGCCCAACATTTCTTATTTCCATCCGTTTGGATGCACTTGTTTCATTCTGAATACTAAAAATTATCTGAACAAGTTTGACTCTAAAGCACAAAAGTGTATTATGTTAGGATACTCTGAACACTCAAGAGGGTACAAAGTATACAATACAGAAACACAGATTGTTAAAGAGTCAATCAGTGTTAGATTTGATGATAAGCTTGACCCTCAAAAGTCAAAGCAGAATGAATTATTTGCAGATATAGAAGTTGAATTCACAGGTACTGAAGACAACTCATCAGAAGTTCTCAACAGAGACGCTTCAACAATGTCAGAAAGAAATGTTACAAGCAATCTAGCACCTTCTGTTGATCAACTCCAGAAAAGGTTTTCCAGAAGCAGAATAGCTCACCCAAAAGATAAACTCCTGGGAAAGAAGGATGATCCAATCAGAACAAGATCAACATTCAGAAACTTTGAAGAATCCCTCATGGGACTGGTCTCTCTGATTGAACCAACAACAATGGGTGAAGCTCTTCTGGACAATGACTGGATTCTGGAAATGCAGGAGGAATTAAATCAGTTCACCAGAAATGACGTATGGGATCTGGTTCCCAAACCAAAAGGATTCAACATCATTGGAACAAAGTGGGTGTTTAGAAACAAACTGAACGAGCAAGGAGAAGTCATCAGAAACAAAGCACGACTGGTGGCACAAGGTTATAGTCAGCAAGAAGGAATTGACTATACAGAAACCTTTTCTCTAGTCTCCAGGTTAAAATCTATCATACTCTTAATCTCATTTGCTGTAAACAATGGCATCACTCTGTATCAGATGGATGTCAAAAGCACATTCCTAAATGGATACATAGATGAAGAGGTATATGTACACCAACCCCCTTGGTTTGAGAATTCCAAACACCCAGAATATGTTTTCAAACTAAAGAAGTCACTCTATGGTCTGAAACAAGCTCCCAGAGCTTGGTATGAAAGACTAAGTAACTTCTTGTTAGAAAAGGAATTCACCAGAGGGAAAGTGGACACAACCTTATTTTGTAAGTCATTTAAGAATGACATTTTAGTGTGTCAGATTTATGTAGATGACATCATCTTTGGATCCACTAAACCTTCTATGGGAAGAGAGTTTGCTAAGTGCATGCAAGAAGAGTTTGAGATGAGCTTAATGGGGGAACTCAAATTCTTTCTGGGTATTCAGATAAACCAAACCTCAGAAGGAACTTACATTCATCAGAGCAAATATGTCAGAGAACTTCTGAAGAAATTTGATCTCTCAGAATGTAAGCCCTCAAAGACTCCAATGCACCCCACGTGCATTCTGGAAAAGGAAGAGGTAAGTAAAATGGTAGAACAGAAAATCTACAGAGGTATGATTGGCTCTCTCCTTTATCTGACGGCTTCAAGGCCTGATATTTTATTTAGTGTTTGCTTATGTGCTAGATTCCAATCAGATCCTAGAGAATCTCACTTAACAGCAGTTAAGCAAATTTTCAAGTATCTGAAAGGTACTACTAATCTGGGTTTATTTTATAGAAAATCCAATGAATACAGCTTAGTAGGATACTGTGACGCTGATTTTGCTGGAGATAGAGTAGAGCATAAAAGCACTTCTGGAAGCTTCCAGTTTTTGGGAGACAGTCTGATATCATGGACCTGCAAGAGACAATCCACAATAGCATTATCAATAACAGAAGCTGGATACATAGCAGCTGCTGGATGTAGCACTCAAATGCTCTGGATGAAAAGTCAACTTGAAGACTTCAACATATTTGAGAGTAACATTCTTATCTTCTGTGATAACACTTTAGCTATATGTCTCAGTAAGAATCCTATTTTGCATTCTAGGGCTAAGCATATAGAAATAAAACATCACTTTATTAGGGACTATATTCAGAAAGGAATTCTTACCTTAAAAGTTATTGACACAGACCATCAATGGGCTGATGTACTTACAAAACCCCTTTCTGAAGATAGATTCAATTTCATTCTGAAACATCTCAGCATGAAGTTATGCCCAGAATAAAATGTTTTATTTGCATATCTTAACCCTCATAACTTTATTGTTTTCTGTGAACATCTGATCAACTTGTCTTCAGAAGTTAGAAGTATCGTTGCCTCAGAATTTATCTATGAAGAACTAAACGTTTCATTTCAAGGATAGAGGCGTGCAGTTCACATCATCAAACATCTGTCATCCTCTCACAAGCCACCTTCTGAGGCTGAACACGTGTTCAAATTCTGAAGGGTCCAAGGCTCTGATTGGATGCATTGAGATAGTTGTCAGTGGTAATCATTCAAATATCTTTCTAAATCCCCTAATTTTATGTTTCATTAATGCATATAATCATTACTTATTTTCTTGGTTACTATTTATGTTTTCAAAAACCTATTTAAACTCAATTTACTATTCCATTAATTTACTTTTAATCTCTTCTATATTCTCTCTTGTTTCAAGTTTCATTTTCAAAAACCCTTTCCATCTTCTTCAACGAACTCGTGTTAACAATGGCTTCATCATCAAACCTCAAGAATCTCAGTGCTCCTGAATCTTCTTCATCGGAACAATATGAAGAACCCATTAGAATGCTTCTCACTCCTGTTGACAACTTGGAAGTTCTCTCTTAACTGATCATTGATTTTTAGAGTCTATAAGAAAATGGGTTTAATCTCTATGAAGACGTAATTGCTCAGGGTTGGAACAGATATTTTGACCGTCTGTTGGGTCCAATGTTTCCCATTTTCGTCAAAGAGTTCTGGATTCATGCTACCTCATCCAACCACCATGTTACTTCATATGTTATGGGAAAGAAAATAGTGATAACAGAAGATCTTATTGGGAAACTCATTGGTTACAATGGTGGTGGAGTCAGATGCATTGATATGGCTGATAGATGTTCTGACCTAAAATCGATTACCAAGGAAATTTTCACTTCTGGACAGCCATCCAGCAAGATCAGAGACTTGAAGGATCATCACAGAATCTGGGCTAGAATAATTATGGGATGTATCAATCACAGGAAGTCTACAAGCTCTCCTGATTACATCAATATTGATCAGCAGTTTCTGATCTACTTCATTGCAAAGAAGACCAAGATAAACCTTCCACACTTTCTCTTCAACCATCTCATAACAAGTGTGAAAGAGACAAGAGAAGAAGAAATAACTAAGAGGGATTGGATTCCCTTAGGAAGATTAATATCAGATATTCTAACAGAAAATAGGCTGATAGAACATCTGACAGAGGCTCAAGAAATAAGCACTTTGGAAGCAACTGCTGGGAAGCCTTTGAACGCCAAGAATCTGAAGAAATGAAGATCATTGAGAACATTAAGAAGGAACCAACTCTTACTTCTCATGAGGCCATTACTTCTAGGAGAATCCCTCTGAAGGATTTTCCATTATTTTCTAAAATAGATGCCTCACCAGAAATCATAGTCAGATACCTTCAAGCTTGCAAGGCTGATGGGACTGCTCCAGAAATCAACATTCAAGATCTGCACAAGCCAGCTCCAGAGGCTGTGCTAAAGAAATCCAAAAAGAGGAAAGCAGCAAGAGAAGGATCCTCTCAAAAGGCACCTAAAGCTGTGAAAAAGAAAGGTAATACATCTTTTGTTTCTGTTATAAAATCAATAGCCGTTACAACATCTGAAACCATTCCCCCTCAACCAATAGAAAATCCTTCACCCCAAACTTTTGAAGATTTTGACATAGAGTTTGATCCATCTGTAACTCTAGGAAACTTTTTGAATGAACCTCACTCCCCCAATCAAAATCCAAATCCAGAACATCACCAACCAGAACTTGCCAAAGTTCTATCTGACATTGAACTGTTTGATTCAGACTTTTCCTCTCCAATACCAGAAAATCCAAACTCTTAACAACAACCAGAAAATCCACAACCACACTCTCCTCAACCAGAACATATGAACCCCAACTCACCACAACTAAAAAATAGACACTCTCTCTCCACCTTCTGAAAACCCATCTTCTGAAATTCCTGAACTAGAAACTCAACACGCCTCCACAAACCAATCTGAAGTCTCTCCTTCAGATTCTAATACCACTATCCCAATCCATGGAATAATAAAATCTCTTATGATACGCTTACCCCTCACTATTCATGATATTTCAGAAATCCCTTCACCATATGAATCTACACCACCAAACACCCCTAACACACCAATTCTAATTCCTGACTCTCTCACTCCTTCACCCATCAACCATCCAGCTGACAACCTCAGAATTGTCATTGATCCACTAGTGTTGGACCAACTAGCTTCCACCTCAAACAAAACTGCCATTACCAAACCTAAACCAACCGCAACCAAATCAGATGTTGGTAAGAGTCTGTTGATTTTTGAAACAAAAATGCTGGAATGGATCAATTATTTGAAGCATGCAAGCCTAGAGATTTCTAATCAAGCTGCTTCTGATTCTCTGTGGGAAAGATTCAGAAAATGGCTCAACTCTGAAACTCTGAAGCTAAAAGAATTAGGTTATGAAAGGGCTCAACAGAACTTAAGTGATCAGCTAAAAGCCTTCCAAGATCAAGTTCTGAGCCAATGGTGCAAGAAAGAAATTCTTCCGCTGGATAATGCTCCCTGGAAAGAGCATCATCCTTCAGAAGTTGTTGAATTAGATTCAGATAGTCTCTCCCTCACTACTGCTCCAAAAGACATGATTGTAGCAGAAGAAGTGGTTTAATCAGAAGAGGCTACAGAATGTTCTGAACAACATGCAACCCCTGAAGAGACACAAGCTTCCTCTCTAGTCATGCAAACTCTGGAAGAGTTGAAGAAAGAGAATGCATTAATCCATGCCAGACTGGATAAACAAGAGGACAAAAACAAAGAGATCAAGGGTATTCTGGATAAACAAGAAGATACTACAAAAGAAATCAAAGACATTCTGGGAAAGAAGGAAGAATCAAGCACTCAGATCAAGAGCTTGTTGGAAGCGTTGTTCACACGTCTTCCCCCTCTTCTTAGATTTTCTTTAAAATTGTTTATCTGTAATTTCTTATCTTTACCTCCTTGTTTCTGAAACTTGTCATTGCATTATGTTTTCAATATAATTCATCTTTTTGACTCTGATTATATTTCTTTTTGATACCTGACAAAAAGGGGGAGAAAGTAAGATATTTTCAATAACAGTATACCGGGACAAAGTCTCAAACATTCTGAATATTTTAACCTTTACTTTATGAAAAGCTTGAACAGGAACACATTTTGATACGAACAGAAGGATATGCATCAAAAGCTCTGACGAGAAGGAACTTAAGGGAAGTAATTAACTCAGGGGGGAGTCTCTCTTAAGTTTTTTTTTGTTCTCTATTTTTCATTAAAAATCCTAATTTTTGTCATCATAAAAAACAGGGAGATTGTTAGAACATAGTTTGATTCTATAACCCTTAATTAGAGTTTTGATGATAACAAATACAAAGAACAAATATGCACTCTAAAACTTTTGTTACTGTGTATGCAGAAGTTCTGACCAAAGAAGCATCAGAAGTTAAATCTATAGAAGCTTTCACGCTGAGGTAAATTAGAATTTGCGCTGAAGAATGATGACCAGAACCTGTGCTGAAGTAAAGAAAACTCTGATTCTGAACAGAAGGATCATATACAATCAGATCCTCACTTCTCTAAGTCATCAATGTTCTGAAGCATTTCTAGCAGGCAAGATTGTAAGATTCTGAAGCGTTACTATTCAATAAAGACAGTATCACATGCAACGACTTCATTCATACAGGATCTTCTCAATATGGAAACTGCTTAAATGTCCATTATCATGCTTAATGTTGGACAAGATTCCTTTTCCTATATAAACAAGCTAAGAGATCAAATCGTTAACGATTTTCCTACACTACTGCAATTCATCTCAAAAGGCTGCAAGCTTACATACTTATTTTTCTACGCTTTAAATTGTGTAAATTATCACAGTTGTGGTAACTGTTTTTGTAACGAAAAACTATTATACACAGAATTCTTGTATCTTGATTAAGACAGTTTTTCCTTGAGATTAACCGGATTGTGGTTGTACTCAAGAGGACTTTGACAGTTGTCAAAGTAGTGATTGTAATCAGTTTTTGATTAGTGGATTAAGTCCTCGTTGGAGAGAGGAGAAATCACCTTGACGGGTGGACTGGAGTAGTTTAAGATCAAACGAACCAGGATAAAAATACTGTGTCATTGCACATTTGATTTTATGTTTTCAATTCAACCCCCCCTTCTTGTGTTTTTCACTTCTTCACTTTCTATCCACCAGAATCAGAAAATAGGTGACCGATACCTGACTGAACTCTAGAGGAAAATAAATCCTCCCGCTTCTCCATCATCTCCACATCATGACTTTCAAGAATCACAATCAAGTCATTCTTCTCTTTCAATTATGTTAAGTAGGAAACCTCCAAAGTCTGGTACTTGTTCTTCCATGCTTCCTTCTCTTGCTGCATCCTAACTAAGGCAAGCTGAAGTCTTCCACATCATCTAAGAGAGGAGGATTAGTCCTCATAAACATATCAGATATTGGTTCTTCACGAGAATAAGGCATCTTCAACTGAATCGCCCTTGCTTGTACCCAACAGAGATGCAGCTCTAAGAAAACGGCTCCTCTTGGTCCCAAATCTTGTTTATCCTTCCTATCTGTGATACGGTGGCAAAACTGACTGTTGATACTGGTTTGTATTTTTTGTTCGCAAATGTCGCGGTAAGCAAGAGTCGCCACCGACTTTTCTTTTATCCAACAAAGGAAAGGGTGAAAATAACAGAAAAATACCTTTTTTCGAGATTTTGAGTAAGGGGGGTATATTATGGAAAGGGAAGGTGTTAGCACCCTTTCCATCCGTGGTTTTCCACGGGCTCTTAGGTACTTGCACATTTTTGAAAACTGTTTGTGTTTGTGTGTTTTGAAAGTTTTTGTTTGCTTTAGGCTAACTCTTGTATCCGTCCTCAAGAGTGTGATAAAGAGTTTTTGAAAATAGTTTTTGAATGTATGTAAGTGTAAAAGAAGATTTGAGCAAGTACTTAAGAGTTATCTACCTACTCGAAAAAAGACGTTCTTTTCCTCCTTTCCTTTATATAGTGCTATCATGCTATTAGTGAGTAGGTATCCCTATCGTTGGATATTGAGGGACATTCCAAGGGTCGTTTTATAGTCATAAAGGCAACATACGGAGACACTTTAGAAACTTTTGTTTAAGGGACAAGATCATTTACAGAAAGGCAACACTGTAAGGGTCATCGAGGGACTATGATCTTTTGATTTGACGGGTCTTTGCTAAAGCGTCCCCATTCTCGAGGGACATGACTGCTTTATTTTCCAAAAGGCAACCGAAGCGGGGATACCTTAGAGGTGCATATGTGCATATGTGTTCAATTCAGTTATTTTTGTCTTTTTATTAGGTTAGCTAACGTTTTAGTTTTCAGTCTTATCATGCACGCCTAGTTACTAACACTTAATATTTATAGAAATTTAAAATGCGAAAATTTAAATTCTAGACTATTACAATGCTTTGGGACAACTACATAAAAAAGTGCAAGAAAATAAAATGCAGAATTTTAAATCTAGACTATTACATCCGATAATTAGTTACATTATTTATATAAAATGAGAGAATAAAAATAACACGCGCGAAATAAATATTACGTCTAAAAATCATAAGAAAAATTCTAAGTAAACAAGAAAAATCTTTTTGGTTTTATTTTAATTTATTTCAAGAAAAATAATTAAACTAAATATAAATTTAATTTAAGAAAATAAATATTGAATGAAATTAATCTAAGTCTAATAGTTTTGCATTTTTTAATAAGAAAACATTTGAAACATAAATTAAATCGTAAATTCTAGTTCATTTTAAAATAAGAAAGCAGTTAAAATTTAATTAATTAATTAATTAAAGCAATTTATTATTTTAATTAAAAAAAAGTCTAAGCATAATTTTTTTGTGAGTTTTTTTTATTATTTTCTTAATTAAGTAAAGAAGATAAAAGAAATTAAAACATTACAAAAAAAACTAGATGGGCCTGAGATAGTAGAAAAAAAGTGGGTGTGTGGTTGTTGAATTAGCTGGCCCATGAAGGGAGAGGCTCAAATTTGCTTCCGGATCCAATGTGAATTAGTCTTGATGGCATATGATGAGCACGTAGATAGAGTGCGCTAGATCTGATCAGATGGACATCTGATGGCACATGTCTGATGGTGTATACTACACATCTAGCAACGAGGCGCACCGGATCTACATGAAACAAGTTAGAAAATATAAAAATGGATCTTACTGAGGCGTTTTGTGATGTTTCAGGGCTTGGTAATGATTGCAAAAGCTTCAGGGAGCCTCCAGGAATGTATTTGGATCTTTTGTTTGGACTGAGGAAGGCTGGAACCTAAAATGCGAATTTTACAACTTTGATATTATTGCAAAATTTGTAGAGCTTTTCCAGGCTGTATATCATGTGTTGAAGCTTGCTAATGTATCCTTTATATAGAGAGGATGGAGGAGACAAGAGAACAAAGGTAATAACAACCATAAACATGTTCTTTTAAAGCCATGAATGATGTTTTGTAACTTTGCCAAAGACATGGGATCTTGTCCTTTTTGAATTTGAATGAATGTGGACATTGCTTGCACGAAATTTTATGGGCCTAGGCTGTCCAAAACATTAACTCAAAGCTCAAAGCCCATTTCCAATTATTTTATACATTTTATTTTATATTTATTTAAAATAAATTTAAATAAATATGAATAAATTGCTCAATGAATAAATTGAGCCCTTGCCTTAAAACTTCAAATTTGCTCAATGCATAATTCTTGAAAATTCCCAAATTTTCCCAACTTGGGAAAGCCATAACTTGCTCAATATATATCTCATGATTATGCTGTTGGACTTTTTGGAAAGCCCAAGACGTCTACTTTAATCCCTCTTTTGATCCATTTTTCTTTTGAAGCTTTTGTATTGATGTAAAAGGTCTTGGCAAAACGTGGCTTTTGTTGACTTTCTAAAATTGACCTGTAATGTATGAACTTGTATCTTTCAAATGGTGCATTTCTTGAACTTTAGGGCTGAAGAGAAGTTGTAGGTAATTGGATTCTATTCAAAATGAGCTTTGGTTGGAGAATTTCTGATAAAGTATGAGAAAGTTATGCTTCGTCAAAGTTTGGTTGACTTTTCCTATAGAAACACTAATTTGCCATTTTTTTCTTTTGATAAATTAGGAATATTTCTTGAGGAATCATGATCAACCCTTGATCAAATAATGGATATCACCTCAAAATTTTGATGTTGACCAAAAATCTTGAAGTTTGACTGTACATGATGGGCCACAGTTGACTTTTGACCTAGAATCGTTGTTTTTCCAATACTTGAGCAATTGACTGAGAAAACTTATTGTGCAAGGCATGCAATTTGGCATGGATAATCTTGAATACATATTAGGACAATGGAGAATATTTGGGATCCTTGGAGCTCAACCATCTTGATGAAAATTGAAATCCTAGTTGGGGGTTCATTGCCTTAGGAGGAAAATTGTCTAGTCAAATATTGGTCAACCTAGGGCAAGTTGGGAACCTCTAGGAGTATGTCTTGTGTGAAAATGGGAGGGAAAATTTTAGGGTACAACAGCTGCCCCTGTTTAATCTTCTTAAACCGGAAGATGTAGATTGGCTTGTTTGCCTTTCTTAATCTGAAGGTGAAGGATGATTGAACACTAGAGTGCCCAGATATTTGCACTCCTCCGAAGTGAGACTGTTGGTGGATAATATCGGGAATGGGCTTATAGATGCCATTTGGAGAAGTTGAAGGAAGAGTGTCATGGATGGGCTTAAAGATTCCATCCATGGAGTATGACAGAGAGTCGTTGAAGATGGGCTTAAAGATGCCATCCCAAATAGATGCTAACTTCGTAAGAATTCTCTTTGTAGGGATTCATGTTCCTATTGTCTGAGGAGGAGCCCGCTGGGGAATGTTGGTATTTATCTTGGGAAATAGAGCTTAGGAGCTTACATTGTCCCTTACTCTACTGGGGAATCATCTCTTGACTGAAGATACGGAAGTGAACTGCTTTCTGGTCAGGATCCAGGCATCATAGTGGTTTGCTTAGGATAATAAGGCTGACTGCTATCTGGTCGTATTCCAGGCTTCACAGCGGCTTACTGGGGAAATGAGATTAAACTATTACCTGGTCGTACCCTAGGCCTTGCAGTTTCTTTAACTGGAATATAAATCATAAAAACCTTAGTGTCGATTTAACTGAACCAGGGAAAGGATCTATCGGAAAAAGAATCAGTAGTAAATCAATGGTCGATTCAAACTGAACCAGCATAGGTCTTGATTTATCTTTGACTGGATAAGAATCAAAAAAATCTTAATGTCGATTTAACTGAACAAGAAAAAGGTCTTGGATTATCTTCAATTAGAATAGGAATCAGAGAGATCTTAGTATCGATCTAACTGAACCAGAGTAAAATCTTGAACTAAATTTTACTGGAATGGAAATCAGAAGAGTCTTAGTATCGATTCAACTGAACCAGATAAAAGTCTTGGAATATCTTCAACTGGAATAGAAATCATAGAGATCTTAATGTCAATCTGACTGAACCAGAGAAGGTCTTTAATTAACTTTGACTGGAATGGAAATCAGAAGAATCTTAGGATTGATTAAAATGAACCACACAAAAGTCTTGGAATATCTTCATCTGGAATAGGAATCAGAGAGATCTTAGTGTCGATCTAACTGAACCAGAGAAGGTCTTTAATTAACTTTGATTGGAATGGAAATTAGAAGAATCTTAGGATCGATTCAACTGAAACAGACAAAAGTCTTGGAATATCTTCTACTGGAATAGGAATCAGAGAGATCTTAGTGTCGATGTGACTGAACCAAAGGAGGTCTTTAATTAACTTTGACTGGAATGGAAATCGGAAGAATCTTAGGATCGATTCAACTGAAACAGACAAAAGTCTTGGAATATCTTCAACTGGAATAGGAAACAGAGAGATCTTAGTGTCGATCTGACTGAACTAGAGAAGGTCTTGGGTTATCTTCAACTGGAATAGGAATCAGAGAGATTTTAGTGTCTATCTGACTAAACCAGAGAAGGTCTTGGATTAACTTTGACTGGAATGGAAATCAGAAGAATCTTAGTATCGATTCAACTGAACCAGATAAAAGTCTTGGAATATCTTCAACTGGAATAGAAATCAGAGAGATCTTAGTGTCGATCTGACTGAACCAGAGAAGGTCTTGGATTAACTTTGACTAGAATGGAAATCAAAAGAATCTTAGTATCGATTCGACTGAACCAGACAAAAGTTTTGGAATATCTTCAACTAGAATAGGAATCAGAGAGATCTTAGTGTCGATCTAACTGAACCAGAGAAGGTCTTGAATTAACTTTGACTGGATAAGAATCAGAAAAATCATAGGATCGATTTAACTGAACCAGACAAAAGTCTTGGAATATATTCAACTAGAATAAGAATCTGAGAGAGCTTAGTGTCGATCTAACAGAACCAGAGAAGGTCTTTAATTAACTTTGACTGGAATGGAAATCAGAAGAATCTTAGGATCGATTCAACTGAACCAGACAAAATTCTTGGAATATCTTCATCTGGAATAAGAATTAGAGAGATCTTAGTGTCGATCTGACTGAACCAGAGAAGGTCTTTAATTAACTTTGACTGGAATTGAAATCAGAAGAATCTTAGGATCAATTCAACTGAACCAGACAAAAGTCTTGGAATATCTTCAACTGAAATAAGAATCAGAGAGATCTTAGTGTCGATCTGATTGAACCAGAGAAGGTCTTTAATTAACTTTGATTGGAATGAAAATTAGAAGAATCTTAGTATCGATTCAACTGAACCAGACGAAAGTCTTGGGATATCTTCAACTTGGAATAGGAATCAGAGAGATCTTAGTTTCAATCTGACTAAACCAGAGAAGGTCTTGTGAGGATATATTTTTGAGGAAAATCATGAAAGAATCCTTCGTTAGACGTAGCTTTTGAGAAGACTACCATGTCACATAAGTAGTCAACGATGTTTGTTGATTTGATCTTTTCCCTGAAAAAGGCAAAGAGTTAGTCATATGCAATGTCATGATGGATTAATGCATTATGGTGATGTTCTCAAAATAAATGATGTTATGTTGTATGCGATGTGTATGTGCATGCCACGGTGTATGAACATGGGATGTTATTGCGATATTTCCCAATCTGGGAAAATAAATCCCTAACTGTTGTTGGAGAGTATAAGGAGGCTGAATCCTTCATTTCCGCTGGGGATCATGAATGGATATGATTTTCTGGGGATTTACTCTTTCTGTTTGAGGATGTTCTGTCGGGGATTGACTCTGCTTGAGAATAACTCTGTGGAGGGAGATGCTTTATTGGAATATTTTGTTGATGTAGAGAAATAAACTTTGTTGGGGAATGAACTTTCACAGTCTTTGAAATAAACTCTATCCTGGAGGAGGTTTTATAAACTGTTTAAGGTTATAAAGCTCGGCTGGGGAACACATATTTCATCTCTCTGAAGGAACTTTACTGGAGGAAGTAATTCTTGCTTAGGGAAGAAGAGGTCAAAACTTTGGTTGTTTCAACTCTATGGGGAAGATAGGTGTCACGGGGTCATATGTAGCGGTGACTTCGTCTCAGAATATCTCTTCCCCTGTACCTACCAGAGAACGTACCTGTGGAGACTTTTATGGATGGTTTGAGTGTCATCCCTACTCACAGGGTCCTTGGTAAATGCTGATCAGGATATAAAGTCTTCTACTAATAGACAAGTGACAAGATGACGGGACATAGTCGTATGTTTTAATCCCTAACTTTTTCTTGGACCGCCCTTTCGGGTTTTTAGTCCACCGGAATACCCTTTTTTGCCCAAGCCGTCTTTTCAGGTTTTCGACTTGCCGGGTGCATAATTTTTGTAATATCCCTAATTTTTGCTCGAACTCTTTTTGGTTCATCGGGATTCCTTTATTTTCGCCTAGGCATGTCAACCTAGCGGGTCATTTTCATGCGTAGTCTTTTATGACTATGTCCACATTCACCGGTTGTGGAGAATCGTCATTATCCATAGTAGTAAGTGTTGTCACACTTCCAGAAGGTGTTTGTTTGATCGTACATGATTCATTGCTGGAATTTATGTCCAATGCCCCAAGTGATTCAGATGGAGTTTTGCCCCTAGGTATTTGGCATTTTTGAGAGATTCCTTGAACCTTGACTTGACTTCCCTGGATCAGCTGGACACCATTCTACGCCCCTTGATTATGAATGGCCTATCACTGGACTTTCTTTCCATCTGAGGTGATTCTATCCACTGAGAAGATTTTTGTTCATCGAATATTTATCGTGCGAATTTCTCTGTTGTTGAACAAATAGTCATATGCAAATAATGGTATTTTAAGAATGCGAAGCTTATGTCTGTCTTGAAGTTTTAAAATTCATTTTTTAGTAAAACAAACAAATTTTGTAAAAGTGTGATGTCAACTCAGGATTTATAGTGAACCCTACAGGAGTCAGGATACCTTTTGTAACAGTATGCTTTCGAACTAACCCATGCTTCAGCTAGGAATTTTAAGGGTTATAACTTGGCTTAGTTCATGGTTTAAGAAACAAAGGGTAAAGGCTCAAAGTTTATTTGTACCCACCCTTTCTTCGTGGTGTTCTTTGATCCTATGCTCAGTTAATTGTACGTTCAGATCCCAATTGAGTCTGGCATCTTGTCCTTGATGTTCTGGTGATGGTTCGGATAATGAAAGTTTATTTTGAAGAGACAGTCATTTTTGTAATATTCTTTTTGTTAAGGATTTGTAGCGACCTCTGTTTTTTATTATCCCTGCTTTTTCCTGAATTGGTTCTTTTATGATCACAGTCAGTGGGATGCCCCAAGTTTTTCTTAAGTTTCCTTCATAGGTTTTGACTTAGCGGGATTTTATTTTGAGAGATAATGACTGCCTGCTTTAATGACTATGCGGAATCATCACCATCTTTTGGAAGGTATCTTCTACACTATTTTTCGTGTATGAAGGATGAGCTTGCGACTGAATGCGCCTCTGAATTAACTAAGAAAACTACCCTGCCCCAGGTTATAATTAAGGGTTTTAATTTGTGTGAAAAGAAAAACTCCTACTTCTTTGGCTCAAAGAGGTTGACTAGGGATTATCTTCCTTATAACTCCACTGTTTAGGATTTGAAACAATGCATGTACATCGTTAGTGGGGTCTTTTCAAAAGCATATTGTAGAGATTGTGGTATCATTTTCATCATCCTCCCTCTAAAGGCTCAAAGCTTTTGATCG
Source organism: Vicia faba (assembly GCA_948472305.1). Taxonomy (NCBI): domain Eukaryota; kingdom Viridiplantae; phylum Streptophyta; class Magnoliopsida; order Fabales; family Fabaceae; genus Vicia; species Vicia faba. The sequence goes on along the minus strand of OX451738.1, from coordinate 723,581,293 downwards.
AGAGTTGAATATCACAAAAAAGAAAGCAGTTTAAATATAGTGAATATGAATGAATTGATTCAAAACAGACATATGCAATACATTGATAAAGTAACAAAGTTTGACATGAATAAATGTTTGAACAATCAAAAGAAAATTACAAATTGAAAATTCTAATGAACAAAAGCTTATTCGTATGATCTTGTCACTTCAGATGGCGTGCCTTTAAGGGATGGCAGAAGAACTCCGCCTGACCATCTTGTGTAAACTCCAGCACTCTTTCATCAATCAAATTTCGAATTTTATATTTCAACATTCAACAATCGTCAGTATCATGCCGCAGACTGTTGGAGTGATATGCACACCTTACATCAGGATTGTAGTTAGGGGAAGAAGTCTTGGGATTCGGAGGAGGCCCTATCAACGTAAACAGATTCATCCTCAACATGTGTTGTAAATCTTGAGACAGCGGCATGTTGAGTTTGGTAAAGTGCCTCTTGGGTGTATCCGGCTTACTCTGATTAACCTGTTGTTTTTAGCGAGGTTGTTGTTGGACCCGTGATGTGGTAGCAATTTGGAAAGTTCCACTCTTCACCAAACCAACCTCTTGTCTTCTTGGAGGTTGATCAATGACTTGGTCCCCAACCTCGACTGTTTTCTTCACACGGTTGCATCCGTCTTGATTAAGCTTGTTGGCAATTCCTCTCAACTCTTCTTGTACCCGGGTCAGGCCTTGGATAAGAGCCATCTTCCCCAGCATCTGGGTTCTCATTGCTTCAACCTCAGCTTGAAGTTGTTCCAACCATTCGTCCTTATTTTGTTCAGGATTTTTCTTGGCCAGGTTCCCAACAATGAGTGCTTTCAACTCTTCCTGCCCCTTGGATAGGTTTATGAACATTTCCATGAACTGAGCCTCTTGAATTTGGATATCTCTGCTGTCTTGTTTGAGAGCCATTGCTGAAATAAACAACGAGAACATGAGAGACCTGTTATGAAACCTGGTTATGCAATGATATGTATGATATATATATGCAATGTTTTCAAGTATTTCTAAGACTTAAAATTTATTAAACAGAAAGAGAACAAATGTTAATTACATTAAGAAGTTTTATCCATCACAATGATGCCTCTTGGGCTTACAAAGGCGATAACAAAGCAAAAATAACTCTCTAAGCAAAGAGACTCAAGCTTCCCACCGGCGCATCCTCTTTGGTGCAATGTAAGTATTTATACTCTTTTCCTCGTGAAGTAACCTGGTAAGCTCTAAAACCTTCTTCTCACTGGCGTAGAATTGGGTTTCGAAAGTATCTCGTTCTTCTTTGAGTTGGATCCAGGATTTCTGTAGATCCTCAAGGTTAGTTGGCATGTCAGGATGAAACACAATGTAAGGAGTGTCTCCCTCAGTAATTGGCTCCATAATCACAGGTAAGATGGCGGGGTAAGGCATCATAATACGTTGAGTACGAGCCTGCACCCATTTAAGGTAAGGCTCAAGAGAGATGGAATTCATGTGCCCTAGTGTCTTGCTATCAACTATGTTTATCATGCCCCAAGCTCGAATGAACCTCTTTCGATAACCCTGAACATCATTCTCGTGGTCAAATGTGATTCCTTGGACGAGTGTGTCGTGAGGACCATCCCTTCTAGCATAACAAAATTGTCGCAACGCCAAAAAGGAATTATAAGTGATTCCTCCCCTAATGCCTAAGAGATGGACATTAGGAAATTCCCCACAACGATCAATGATAGTGATACTCTCCAAGGATCTGGAACACCAATGAATATCCGAATGTGTAAGGGACATCAGCCAATGAGACCATCTCATACCCTGCTCATTCTTCAAAATAGACCGGGGTAGTTGAGAAACAAACCACCTAGCCAATAGAGGAGTGCAACATAGAAGGGTCTCTCTTCTCTTTAGAGTGCGAGTATGCAGAGAATGTAGAATATCCCTAAGTAAAGTAGGTACTGGATTATGAGACTGAAAAATCTTAACCGCATTCACATCTATGAGTTGGTCCGTGTTAGGGAATAGTACCATCTGATAGATGAGAAGGGCCAACACTTCTTCAAAAGCTTGTAAATCCAGGCTATCCCAAAAATGGCGAGCTTTCTCAAATAAAAACTTAGCTGGAAATCCTTGGACACTTCTTCTGGTTTTCCAATATGCCACTACATCAGACCGTTGTAAAGACAGAGCTTGAGCAATCTCTTCAGGCTTTGGGTCTCTTTCCATACCATTGAATGGTGGCTGATTAAGGATAGGTACCCCTAATATCTGAGAAAACTCCTGCATAGTAGGCACTAACTGGTAATCTGAAAAAGTGAAGTTGTGGTGCAACGGGTCAAAGAACTGAAAGAGCACCTTTAACATTTTTTCATCAGCAATTGAAGTGACCAAGTTGAGAATTCGACCATGTTTTTTAGTGAAGGGAGAGCTTTCAGGAATCATTGATGCTAATTCCTTGAGTTGAGGAGGTATTTTCTCAAGGTTGATTTGGATAGTGTTCCTGCGGGCGGATGTGATGTCCTACAAAACAAGACAAAGATAAGCCCTAGAAAAACCTTGAATTGGTTAGTATGATATGCCATGTTATGATGTCATGAATATGCTAAGAAATCACCGATATAGCAAGCACAAGAAAATCACACCAAAAACCTTAGGTTTAACGCTTGCATGGGTTTTAAGGTCATACCCTCTTGAAGTTGGATTGGTTCAACCAATCCTATAAATAGTAACCTAGTACTAAGGGATCTCAATATCACTGATCTTTCCCATAAGTTTCGTTCCAATAGGCGACTAACTCGCAAACAAACAAAACTCGGGACTCAAATCTCAATGAGTGTAGCATCGAGTATCTTCCGACTTTGGGAATACACCAAAGACGGCCATCTCGCTACGTCCTAATGGCCAAGTTGTTCATTTTAAGGTTCTAAGGACAGTTGACGCTTCATGAAACCATGCAACGACCCTGTATTCTCCTTGATTAACTCAAGGCATACTGGTACCAACCAAAGTATCGCATCAATGTAGCCATCACTTCAATCGTGTCGGTATACCCCGTGCAGTTTCCATGATCTATTGCTACTTACCTAACAGGTTTCCCCAGATCCGGGTGTAGGATCTATAGTAACCCAAACAATCCCTTAAAAGTAAAGCAAACAAACAAGCAAACAATTTAGAAATGATTTCGACCTTAAGGTAAACCCCACTTTTATAATTGTTTGTGTTTGTGTGTTTTGAAAGTTTTTGTTTGCTTTATAGTAACTCTTGTATCAGTCCTCAAGAGTGTGATAAAGCTTTTTGAAAATAGTTTTTGAAAGTGTCTAAGTGTAAAATAAGATTTGAACAAGTACTTAAGAGTTATCTACCTACTCGAAAAAAGACGCTCTTTTCCTCCTTTCCTTTAGATAGTGTTATCCTGCTATTAGTGAGTAGGTAGCCCTATTGTCGAATGTTTAGGGACATTCGAAGGAACGTTTTACAGTCATAAAGGCATTATATGGAGGCACTTTAGCAACTTTTGTTTAAGGGACGAGATCATTTACCGAAAGACAACACTGTAAGGGTCATCGAGGGACTTATGATCTTTTGATTCAAAGGGTCTTTGCTAAAGCGTCCCTATTCTCGAGGGACATGACTACTTTATTTTCTGAAAGGAAACCAAAGTGGGCGTACCCTAGAGGTGTATATGTGCAATTATGTTGGTTTTCAGTTATTTTTGTCTTTTTATTAGGTTAGCTAATGTTTTAATTTTCAGTCTTATCATGCACGCCTAGTTACTAACAGTTAATATTTATAGAAATTTAAAGTGCGAAAATTTAAATCCTAGACTATTACAACACTTTGGGAAAATTACATAAAAAAATGCAACAAAATAAAATGCAGAATTTTAAATCTAGACTATTACATCCCATAATCAATTATATTATTTATATAAAATACGAGATTAAAAATAACGCGCGCGAAATAAATATTACGTCTAAAAATCCTAAGAAAAATTCTAAGTAAACAAGAAAAATCTTTTTGGTTTTATTTTTATTTATTTTAAGAAAAATAATTAAACTAAATCTAAATTTAATTTAAGAAAATAAATATTGAATGAAATTAATCTAATTCTAATATTTTTGTATTTTTTATTAAGAAAACATTTGAAACATAAATTAAATCCTAAATTCTAGTTCATTTTTAAATAAGAATGCGGTTAAAATTTAATTAATTAATTAAAGCAATTCATTAATTTAATTTTAAAAAAAAAAGTCTAAGCCTAATTTTTTTGTGAGTTTTTTTATTATATGCTTAACTAAGTAAAGAAGATAAAAGAAATTAAAACATTACAACAAAAAAAACTAGATGGGCCTGAGATAGTAGAAAAAAGAGTGGGGGTGTAGTTGTTGAATTCGCTGGCCCATGAAGGAATAGGCCCATATTTGCTTCTGGATCCAATGTGGATTGGTCTTGATGGCATATGGTGAGCCCGCAGATGGAGTACGCTAGATCTGATCAGGTGGACATCTGATGGCACATGTCTGATGGTGTATAATACACATCTAGCTACGAGGAGCATCAGATCTACATGAAACAAGTTAGAAAATATAAGAATGGAGCTTACTGAGGTGTTTTGTGATATTTCAGGGCTTGGTAATGATTGCAAAAGCTTCAGGGAGCCTCCAGGAATGTATTTGGATCTTTTGTTTGGACTGAGGAAGGCTGGAACCTAAAATGCGAATTTTACAACTTTGATATTTTTTGCAAAATTTGTAGATCTTTTCCAGGCCGTATATCATGTGTTGAAGCTTGCTAATTTATCATTTATATAGAGAGGATGGAGGAGACAAGAGAACAAAGGTAATAACAACCATAAACATGTGTTTTTAACGCCATGAATGATGTTTTGTAACTTTGCCAAAGACATGGAATCTTGTCCTTTTTGAATATAAATGAATGTGGACATTGCTTGCACGAAAGTTTATGGGCCTAGGTTGTCCAAAACATCAACCCAAAGCTAAAATCCCATTTCCAATTATTTTATACATTTTATTTTATATTTATTTGAAATAAATTAAAATAAATATGAATAAAATAGTTAGAAAATTCAAGGCATGGCAAGAATAATTTTAAAGGTCCTATATAAACTCAGGAAGATGCTTGAAGTCCAAGAAATTGAGCCCTTGCCTTAAAACTTCAAATTTGCTCAATGCGTAATTCTTGAAAATTCCCAAATTTTCCCAACTTGGGCAAGCCATAACTTGCTCAATATTTATCTAATTTAATCACTCTTTTGATAAATTTTGCATTTGAAGATTTTATCTTGATGTAAAAGGTCTTGGCAAAAAGTGGCTTTTGTTGACTTTTTGAAAATGACCTGTAATGTATGTACTTATATCTTTCAAATGGTGCATTTCTTGTACTTGAGGGCTGAAGAGAAGTTGTAGGGAACTGGATTCTCTTCAAAGTAAGCTTTGGTTGGAGAATTTCTGATAAAGTATGAGAAAGTTATGCTTCGTCAAAGTTTCGTTGACTTTTCCTATAGAAACCCTAATTTGCCATTTTTGACTTTTGATGAATTAGGAACATTTCTTGAGGAATCATGATCAAACCTTGATCAAATGATGGATATCACTTCAAAATGTTAATGTTGACCAAAAATATTGAAGTTTGACTGTACATGGGCCATAGTTGAATTTTGACCTAGCATAGTTGATTTTCCAATACTTGAGCAATTGACTGGGCAAACTTATTATGCAAGGCATGAAATTTGGCATGGATAATCTTGAAGACATATTAGGAAAATGTAGAACATTTGGAATCCTTGGAGCTCAACGATCTTGATGAAAATAGAAATCCTAGTTGGGGGTTCATTGCCTTAGGAGGAAAATTGTCTGGTCAAATCTTGGTCAACCTAGGGCAAGTTGGAACCCTCTAGGAGTATGTCTTGAGTGAAAATGGGATGGAAACTTTTGGGGTACAACACTATCAATATGACGCCGAGCCTTTTCAATCTCTTCCCTAGCAGCCTTGTGATCTTCTCCTTCTTTGAGAAAGAAATCACTCATATAAATGTTATTTGGCATGTCTCTCATTGGATATCCAAGTTGGCGGCGTGCAAGAACAAGATTGTAGTTAATTCCTCCCTTTGTACAAAGAAGAGGCACAGTGGGGAAATTACCACAACTATCAATAATCTTCACTTCATAATAATCCTTATGATAACAATCAATTTCAGAATGAGTGAGAGCCATAATCTTCGGGGCCCAATGTGGTTCCTTCTTGATATCTCAAAAAGCAACAGACCGAGGTGAGTGAGAAATAAACCAGTGATATAATAATTGTGTGCAACAGATGATCATCCCTCCCCGATATATCTTCTGAAGAAGGATGGAATACTATGTATCTCCTAGCAGTGTAGAAACTGGGTTCCCAATCAGAAAGATCCTAATGGAATTAACATCCATAAATCTTTCAATGTTAGGAAACAAGAACAACCCATAGGAAAGAAAAAAAAAGATAGCCTCGAAAGCAGTTGTACTCTTCATCTTAACGAAGTAACGAGCTTTCTCCAATAGAAACTGAGCAGGTAAACCATTGTTTCCTCCTTTGGTAGTCATGTTAGTCTCAATCTCAGACTTCCTCATGTGAGTTATGGTAGCAATCTCATGAGACTTGGGCTCTCCTTCTAGTTCATTGAAAAGAACACAATCAGTAATAGTTAAACCAAATAAGTAAGAATACTCCTTCAATATGGGCGTTGGTAATCAGGAAAAGTAAAACACTGGGACAAGGGATCATATAATTGGACCAATGTAGAAAGAATACCCTCCTTCATCTTGAGTTTCATTAATGGATCTATAATTCTTCTAGAAATCTATAGAACTCTCAATCTCAGTGTGATCGGTGGAAATAGAACTGACTGTTTTAAATCTGGTTCGCGAAATGTCGCGGTAAGCAAGAGTCTCCACCGTCTTTTATTTTCTCCAACAAGGAAAGGATAAAAGCACATCAAAATTCCTTTTCGAGATGTTTCTCGGTTCGGGAGGTAGATTATAGAAAGGGAAGGTGTTAGCACCCTTTCTATCAGTGGTTATCCACGGGCTCTTAGGTACTTGCTCTTATGTTTTCAAGATTTGTTTGCTTTTCAAGTGTGTGTGGGTTTTGAAAAAGTTTCGTTTGAAAAATTTCTAAGTAACTCTTGTATCTGTCCTCAAGAGTGTATGAAAAATTTGTTTGAAAACTTTTGAAAGTGTCAATGTGAAAAGTTGTTTTGTTTGTTTGAAAGAGAGCAAGTACCCATGAGATCTACCTACTCTAAGGAATTAGGTTGTGTAAGAGTCCTTTAAATAGTGTTATTCCACCATTGAGAGGTAGGTAGCACCGTCGTTGGAGGTGTTTGGGTCAATACGATTATAAGGGACAATGTGGTCACTGAAGCAATAGTAGGACACTTTAGAAGTAACCCTAATGTCCTAGATCCTTTTTATCCGAGGAAACCGTTTCGAGGCAACTGGATCTTAGACAGGAGGGCGACCTCTAAAACACCCTATACTTGACGACCACGTTCAAGGCAACTAGTGAGGCGTACCCTAGGAGTGGCATGTGCTTGTGTGTTGTTTTCATGTTAATGTTTATCTTGTACAGGTTATTTGTGAGCTACGAATTTATTTTATTTGGCATTCATTCTTGCATGCATATTAATAGTTAAGAGTGCGGAGAATTAAAGTACGGAAATGTAAAGCTACGCTATTACAAGGCGCGGGTCTATACATCGCCAAAAACAAAAAACCCGTTTTGGAAAAGTGCGAGAAAATAAAGAAATAAAGCGATAAAACCTAATTAACTATTACATTTCGGAAACAGTTACATAAATAATCAAAAATAAGAATTAAAATGTGAAAGAAAATTAAATCAGGACGTCCTAGGGTTTTTGACCCTTTTGAGAAAATCTGAATGAAATTGGTCCTTTTTGTAATTAATTAAATGTTAAATCTAATAACTAATTAATTAAATAAAGAAAGAAAAATGTTTTTTATGTTTTTTGTGTTTTTTAATGAAAATATTAAAAGGAATTAAAAATTAGTAAACAAAACCCTAATTCTAAACTAATTTTATTTATTATAAAAAAAAGAAATTAAAATTACCTAATTAAACTAAGTCAATTGGTTAGTATTTTATTTACAAAAATAATAATTAGTGAATTTAATAAATAATAAACATATTTACAATTTTTATATTATCTGAATTTAAAAAAATATTAATTTGTTAGGTAATTAAATAATTAGTTAAAAGAAAAATAAAAGAGAAAGAAAATAAAATAAAAATAAAAAACTAGGAACCAGGGGGGTATGCTGGACCCAAGGGAGGTTAATTTGGAATTCAGGCCCATTAACACAAAGCCATGTTGACTTTCTGTGGTTGTCTACGTGTAGGTTGACTTGGAGCATGGTGTTCTCTTCCCTTTTGACCATTGGATGGACGCTAGAAACACTTGGCATGCTGATTTGTGAGGGCATATGGTGGAATTCTTAACAAGCGCTGCATTAGAACATATGATGAAAAAAGATATAACAAGCGTTTGGGGGACCTGGGAATCAAACCCAGGTCCCAATGGTCATTGGACAAGTCATCCACCACTCAGCCAAGCGAACGCCTTTGATATTATAGTGGTCATTAATTATAATATATAAAAAACAAATAATGTTCTGAAGAAACCAAAACGCGCGTTGTTTTTGAATCCCCCAACCACGCACTGACACCTATTATCTTCTTCCTCGTTTCCATGCGAAACAAAACAAGATAGCGGGGGTTTTGAACCCCCACTAACTACAACGACAAAAAATAGCGATTAGAGTTAGGGTGCATATAAATTGGGCGCGATGATTCCATCTTGATCGTCTCATTCAGACGGTTTCAGCCATGGGCATTATGGTCTCTAATTTTACTTATGCTGAAAAGCCCCATTTGAGAGCTTTAAAAACCCTAGATTTCTCCAATGGTGGATTCTGATTCAGGGCGCCATAATCAAATTAAATCATACCAATAGCTTCAGAATGGTCCTATTAACACAAATCCATCCAAAAAAGAGGTTAAAAATGCATGAATGGTGATGTGCGATTATGGAAAACAAACCAAGTTGTGTGACTTGTTCTGGACGATTCTGATAGCTTCAAGGCTCGTTTCTGATTGCAAATCGTTCCTCAATATCCCAGCAAGCTATTGGAATCACTTTTAGGCTTTGAATCGTGCTTGAATAATGAATTCAGTTTTGAGTTTTTTTGCTTGATTTTTGAATAATGATTATGGCTCTGTAACAGCTTTTGCACGTGCCTTCATTAGGGTTAGACTCAGTGTATATATGAGAAGGGAATTAGGTCATTAGCTGGCCTTGATCCATGCCCATGAGAGAATTAGTCTTGGCTTTTTTATCATTAACAAACTTTCCCTTTTTTAAGAAAAACCAAGACTTGGTGTACAACATAACCCTAGCATGAGTTTGTGAGCTGGCCCATAATGTATGGAAGCTATTCAAATCCAAATGACACTATTCCATTGATTTTTAAATTTTATTTGAATTATTATGGATTTAAATTGAATTAAATCAATAAAAATTAAATAAAATAGAAAAATAAATGTTTGATCTTGAAATTAATCATGGGACATGTGTGTGGCATGACAAGGCTGAATCAAGTGGAAGAAAGTGGGCCCTTTTGTCAAAAATTGAAGTTTCAAGGATAGTTGACTTTTGCCATTTCACAAAAATTTCCTAACTTCTCCAATGCATATCTTGCTCAATTTTGATCATATGAACATGTTCTTGGACATTTTGGAAAGGTCTTTAAGTCCTCTAACCAATGCCTTTGGTCCCATGTCATTTTGATTTACCAATCTCAAGTTATGGTCTTTGACTTAAAATGCCTTTTTGTTGACTTTTGAAAATGACTTATAATGTTGAAATTGATAACTTTTTGTGAGAGCATTTCTTGGACTTGGAATGTGAAGATGAGTTGTAGGAAATGTCATACCCTTCAAAATTAGAGTTGGATGGGATTTGTCTGATGAACTATGAAAAAGTTATGCCTTGGTCAAGTTACAGTTGACTTTTCAGCTGTCCAAAAATGGAAACTTTTGCATCTTGATGAATTTTGAGCCATTCTTGTGGAATCATGATCAAGACTTGATCAAATGATGATTGTGGCTTCAAAATAAGATGTTGACCAAAAAAGTTTGACTTTTGACTGCCAAATGACCATTTTACCCCTACAGTTGATTGTGAAGCAATTAGGGCTTTTTACTATGCAACTTGATGCTGTGAGTCTTGAAACTGGACATGTAGATGCTTAGCAATGTGTATAGGCATATGAGGCTTGATTGAGCCTTTGAAAACCTCAACTTCCTTGCAAGAAAAAAACCCCTAATTTTGACTGGCTTAGGAGGATGTTTGACTGTGCAACCCCTTGAGAAGTTTTGAGCCATTTGAGGATTGATCTTGACAAATCTTGAAGAATATGGGAGGGCAAATTTTGGGGTACAACACTCAGGAATCAAACTCATCAGTTCCTCTATCTTAGGATCGTTAAAACTGTACTTCGGAGTCTTTCTCCTTCCAAAATCCATGGTCAAAAAGGTACTTAAGATATTCGCAAAAGTCAACCTTAAGTTCCTTGAAAACATGTTTAAAGAATGCTCATGGGTGCATGAATGCATGATGATGAAACAATCACACACAAGATCACAAACATGGGGGTTCATAGGTTCGACATCACGAGCATCAAGTTAAAGATACTACCCACAAGTTATGGACTAATTTTTATCACCTGCCGAACAAGTTTCTAAAAAGTTCCTAGAGTCTACATTCTTCCTTTAGATATTACCAATGTCCCGATTAGCTCAATTATTAGAAATATTCTTAGGAAAAAAATCATATGAGTGTAGCATCACATGATAACCACTTCTGGATTGCTCTGTCATAGTCTCCGCACTACACCTAAAAGGCCAATATGGGTTAAGGGTTCTATGGTATCTAAGCTTCTCGGGCTCCCAGGTTGAAAGCAACAATGTCTTCCCTATTGCTCGGTTAATAAAAACTACAGTCAAAGGGGCCTCCTATCTTAAGTTAACCCAAGTCCAGGTATAGGACTTATAAGAGATCACCAAGCACCTTGAAAACCAGGAAAATCCAGACATACATATATACAACATATAATACACAACAGATAGTAGAACATACACAAATAAACAAAGATGGGCTCAACCCACTTAGAGATGTTATCCCCAGCGAAGTCCACAGTTTTCTGTACAGGTAGAAATGTTGAGACTAAGCCATTGGATTGACTTAACTCATACAGATCAAATAAAAATCTCCGCGGTACTTTATTGTTTCTAAAGGAAATGGGAAGAGAGAGAATACACCCAAAAAAAGAGAGGGAGAATCTTGGTACGGGGGTTGGTTATGCAAAGGGAAGGTATTAGCAACCTAAAAATCTATGGTACTCCGGAGGAACCTCTTTGAAACTCTGTGTATTTTGGATATAAAAGGTGTATACAAAATAAGATAGTGGAGATGAGAAAATAAGTATTTTTTTTACAATTTTTGCATCCGCCACGGTTGAGAACCTTTAGAGCCTATGTACCATTATCGTCATATCTGAATGGAAAACATACTTACTTCCTACGATTATAAGAAAGGAGAATTTGCATCATCTCAAAGTGGAAGATATAGCTTTGACTTTAAAATCCACAAAGCCTCACTCAACACCCAAGTGGAAAATATCTCACTTCATTACATATCGTAGAAGTATAGTAGCTCACATCACTACAAGAATCGACAAGAGTCTAATCTTTTCAGAAAAAGTTTTAAAGTAAAAAGCCAAAGTGGCAAAATGGTTTGAATGAAGTTAATTGACTTTTAGTCTTTCAAAATATGTCAAAGTATGGTTAAGTTGATTAAAGTTTGATTAAGAAAAGAAAGATTTTTGAAAATACATGGACCTAAGTCCAAGTTTATTATGAAAGCGATTCAAGTAAGAAAAACAAGAAGCGTTTTGAAAAGGAGAGAGAATATTTTTGACATTAAAAAAGATAGGAGGAGATGAAGGGACTATCCTAAAGCATAAGGTAAGAGCTAAAGAAATGTACGATCTAACCTACAGCAAGACAACACTTGACATCAAAAGTCAATATAGAATTTCCATCCTTTGGATTGAAACCAGGCAAGCAAAAATACTAAACTTCTAAGGAACACCAAGCTTCAGATGAGTTAAGTCTTCACAAAAGTTGGGCAGAGTAACAATTGTATATAGAGGAATTCTCAATCACAGATAAGGCATAAAATCAGAATAACCTGCACACAAAGAAAATCAATCCAATGCCTTGGACTAAACCCCAAGAACTTTAGACAAAATAACAACAAAGCAATATGATCCTCGAGTATCAAAGATTCTAATCCTAAATCAGAGAGGTCCATAACTCCACAATGCCAAGGATAGTAACCAATAGTCCAAGTAACCTTAAAGCTTTTTAGTGTCCAATTTGATTATTAATTGTCTTTAAAAGAAAATAAAATCTCAAATGAGCAAAGATAAAATGACATGAAGATAAATTCTCAGGTGAACAAAAGGAAAATAGCATGAGATGTAAATTCTAAAGTAAATGGTACATAAAAGTGAGGGCACAAAATAAAGGCATAAAGTAAAGTTAATTTTTAGTGAATTAGAAGTTAGAGGGTTAGTTGAATGACCATCTCGAAGCTTCAATTTGAAAACTCATTAGAAGATTGATAAAATCAAAGCTTCTCAACAACAAGTCTGATTTGATTTTTGTCGAGTATGTCATTCAATTCAAGTGCTCGAAGCAACCAACATATGATCAACGATGTTCAAATGATTCACTTAGACCAAAATTCGTGAAGTTCATTAGAGGATTGATAGAGTCAAAGCCTCCTAACAATGAATTTCAAAGTTATTCAATCAAAGATTTCAAATTAAACACACTTGGGCTTGCAAACATAGGTTAGGGCCTCCAATGATCATTTTTTGAATCGGGAAAAATTTAGCGCTATGTTAATCAATCATAAGTGGACTTATGTAGAAGCCACACCTATTTTGTGGCCGGTCATTAGCAATCTATATACAAAACATGTTAGAGAAACGATATGTAGATCATTATTCAAAAACACGTAGCACAAGTTAAAACAAGAAAGGGATAAGATGAAGAGGAATGGGTGTATGAGACGAAACTAGGGTTTCAAATATCATCGACATCATTCATCCATTTTGGTGGATTTGGTTTTTTCAACCCATTAACACCCAAGATCCAATGAAGTTGAGGAACTTGTCCAAAAAAACACTCAAGTGTCTCCAAATCAGGACCAATTAAAAAAATAATAAAATATATTTAATATAAAAAACACAATTTAAATGATTCAAAAAAGGTAATAATCGGTAAAATACACTACATGTATTAAAATACCAAATAAAAATCCTAAAAAATATTAGAAGTCAAACATGAGTCAATAAGTATTGACAAAAAATTTCAGAATTTTTAAGTTAGAAACTATTTTTTAAAATTTAAAGAAATAAGAAAAATAAACCAATGTTTGTGAAAAATAGTATAAGCAAGAATAAAAATAAAATGAGGTCACTAATATTTGTCAAGAGATCATTGAATCCTTCCATAATTTTTTCAGAATTTTAAAATCAAGAAAAATAATTTTAAACAATTAAAACAAATCAAATAAAGTGAAAAATCTTAAAAAATACCCAATCACAAAATAAAATGGTGAAAAAATAAAAATCAGAAAGAGAAAAATTAAAAGCATTTTTGATTATTTTTTCACAATTTTAGAAGTTGAAATTAAATTTTTATGAATTTTTTAATTTTAAAACAATTAAAACAAAAATCAGAAAATAAGAATAATATCAAAATAATGTAGACCATTGGATTAATATCAAAACGTGTTAGTAAGCTAATCCAAAGGATCATACGCGCTTTGCATATCATGGTCATTGTGAATAACACACCGGATCAATTATTTAAAAACAAATTTAAAAGAAATAGGTGGCACGATGTTATTGGTTGAAAAGAAGACATGTCATCGTCTTCAACCTCAAGCCACACACGAATTGTAGGTCCTTAAATCTATAAAATTAGAAGCTCATATTGGTGTCATTAGCTTCGTCTCATCAAGATGATTCCAATGGTACCCTCGCGAAAAATATATATTAACCACAACTTAGTCGATTTAGAAAAAACCAGAAGGAAACAATTGAAAAGGGATTTGAAAATTCATGAGAAAAACTCACTTCCAGTTAAAAACTAATGATGCCATGAGAATTAGAGTGATGGGAGCTATATTGTAGTAACAAGTTTAGAGAAAATTAATGGAGGAATCTACCTGTTGAAGCTCAACTTCAGAGCTCTGAAACTTGACTTGGCTAGAAGGATTTAGAGCACTTCAAAGATCGATTCTTCTTCTATTAGCTTCAGTGAAGTTCAAGTATGAAGAATAAACCAAAAAATTGGATTGAAAAAGGCTTTAAAACTAAATTCAATGTTGCAGAATTAAGAGGTATGAAGGAAGTTTGACAGAGATTTTTTGGCTCTCTAAAGCTTGTGGGAATTTGTGAGGGATGATCGTTATTTATAGCTGAGCATGTTTGGAAACAAAAGTGATAGAAATGATCAAGTATGAGGGAAATTCGTGTGCACCTTCATCTTGAGCAAAGTGTGACTTGTAAGTTGTCAAAACTCAACCATTCATTGCATTTTGATGTGCTAAACCTATCAGGAAACTTAGTTAGTCATGTTTAAATAGCTAACTCACGACAAATTTGTGTTTAGAAGCCACACTAATCAAAATTAAATATTACTTTTGAAGAAAACTTCAGTTTTATGGTATCAACTTTGCAGCCATGTGGCACACAATGTAGGAGGCTTTATGATCTCATTCTTTTTGAAATAGAAAGATCTCACAACAAACTTCACAATGTGCCAAGAAAGATAGCATTGAGATGCTTGATAAAAAAGTTATTCAAGTTTGAAATCAGGAAAAACACACGGGTATTTGTACTTAGAAATATTTCTAATGTTAAGCTTCAAAATGACCTATAATGTTCTTCAAAGTTACATGTCCTTCCACTCAAAATTTGATCTTTATCCTTGAAGATGAAATGAAGTAGACCTCTTGAATTTAATTGTGGAATTGAGATCACTCAAAAATCATAAAAATTGAAAGAGTTATAGTCTTTAGAAGATGATGAACAAATTTTGGAATATTCACAAAAGACATATAATCTTTTTAATTCTTAAACAACTTTCCAAGCATTTTCAAGTCTTGCATATTGTAACAAATTTGTAGTATACATCCCATATATTATTGTGGAAAAAGAATGAGTTCAAGGAGATAAAAATTGACCAAGTTATGATCCTTTGAAGTCACACAACAGAATTTAATAGCTTTCCCAAAGGAGTTATAATCTTTCTCAACCATTAGTGATCTTCCATTAAAATTTAGTCTTATATCCTTGAAAAGAACTTGTTAAGGACCCTTTCAAGAGAATCATGGCTTTGGAATCAATAAAAAATCTCAAAAACTGAGCAAGATATGGTCCTTGGAAGTCAACAAACCCTAGCTTAGAGAGTGTCAAAATGACTTAAAACACCTTTCAACTTTTGATGATTTTTATTGCAAAATTGAATATTGTCATGTGAAGAGAAGTTGTTGTAGATGATGATAAGAATACATATAAAAAAAACCAACAACTATTATTGAAAATTGAGAGAGCTATGCACATGTGATCACTGAATCAAGCACTTTCTCAATTAGGTCAAACTTGTTGAATCAACCTTGAATCTTTTGAACTTTCTTGGCAAAATAAAGTATGATGAATCACATTAGCCCTTAAAATGATGTTTTCTTGAAGAACACTCAAATATGTAGCTTAAGTATCAATGAATCTTGTTGAAGAAGGCATGGAAATAAATACATGAATTAATTAATCTACTTGATGAATACCACCATCAACTTTGAGGAAAACTTGACCTAAATAATATGAGAGAGATATTTGAACCAAAAACTTTGATATCATAGACATACACTTGAAGCTTGAGCTCTTGCTATCCATTTAAGAACCATTTAACTGAGGACCAACCCTTAAACTCTAGGTTAGATGGTGAGATGAATTCAATTGTGTCATCACCTACAATATGAACATTCAAAGAATTATATAGATATATATATATATATATATATATATATATATATATATATATATATATATATATATATATATATATATATATATATATATATATATATATATATATATATATATATATATATATATATATATATATATATATATATATATATATATATATATATATATATATATATATATATATATATATATATATATATATATATATATATATATATATATATATATATATATATATATATATATATATATATATATATATATATATATATATATATATATATATATATATATATATATATATATATATTGATGTTAGTTAACCCACATAAAAACACATGTACAAGATACACAATTCAAGGTGCTTGGTGATCCCTCAAGAGAAAATTTAAAGATAGGATGAAGTAGAAAGAGAGAACCAACCCTAATGTGTGATCTTGATGTATTGATAAAATGAGATAATGAGAGATCTTAGGGGGGGAAATTGGGGTATAACACATTCATAAGTGGTGTATCTATATATTGATCAACATGTTTATGAGAAATTTGTAGTGTCTTGCACCACTACTGCCTTTTGTAGAGGTAGAAATGTTTAGACTAAGCCATTGGATTGACTTAACTCGCACATATCAAATAAAAATCGCCACGACACTTTATTGTTTCTAGAGGAATTGGAAAAGAGAGAATAAACCCAAAAAAGAAGGGGAGAGAATCTAGGTACCGGGGTTGGTTCTGTAAAGGGAGGGTATTAGCACCGTAAACATCTACGGTACTCTGCAGGAACCTCTTTGAAAATTTGTATATTTCGGCTATAAATGGTGTATACAAAAAATAGATTGTGGAGATGAGAAAAGAAGTATTCTTTTACAATTTTGCACTCGCCGCGGTTGTGAACCTTTAGTGCCTGCATACCACCTTTAGTGCAGTAGGGGATTCGAGTACTTTTAGTTCACTTCAATAGTTTTAAAACACATGTGTGTTGGTTAATTTTAAGAGAAGAGACATCATCTTCATATCCGAGTGGAAAACATACTTACTACCCACAATCATGAGAAAAGAGAATTCACATCATCTCAAAGTTGAGGATATAGCTTGGATTTTAAAATCAACAAAGCCTCGCTCAACATCCCAGTTGAAAATATCTCACTTCACTACATATCATAGAAGTATAGTAGCTCGCATCACTACAAGAATCGCAAGAGTCTAATCTTTTGAGAGAAAAGTTTTAAATTAAAAAGCCAAAGTGGCAAAATGGTTTGAATGAGTTTGATTAAATTTTAGTCTTCTCACAAAAAATGTCAAAGTACGATTAGATTATAAAAATTTGATTAAGAAAAGATTTTTGAAAATGCATGGATCCAAGTCCAAGTTTATTTGGAAAGCGGTTCAAGTTAGAAAACAAGAAGAGTTTTGAAAAGGATGGGGATTTTTGAAATTAAAGAAGATGGGAGGAGATGAAGGGACTATTCTAAAGCATAAGATAAAATATAAGGAAAATAATGATCTAACGACAAGAAGCCAACACTTGACATAAAGAGTCAATGTAGAGTTCCCATCCTCAGATTGAAACCAAGCAAGCAAAAACACTAAACCTCTTAGGAATACCAAGCTTCAAATGAATTAAGTCTTCACAAAAATTGGGCAGAGTAGAAACTGTATACAGAGGAATTCCATATCAAAGACAAAACACATAATCAAAATAACCTTCACATGAAGAAAATCAACCCAATGTCCTGGGGTAAAAGCCAAGAACTCCAGACAAAATAACAACATAGTCATAAGGTCCCAAGGGTAATCAAGGCTTCTAATCCTAAGTCCAAGAGGTCCACAACTTCATTATAACAAGGATAACAACCAAATAGTTGAAGTAACCTTAAGGATTTTCGAATGTTCAAGTTGATTATTAAGTGTCTTCAAAAAGAAAATGAAAGCTCAATGAGCAAAATAAAAATGACATAAAGATAAATGCTCAAGTGAGCAAAGATGAAATGACATAAAGATAAATGCTCAAGTGAGCAAAGATGAAAATAACATTAAATGTAAATTCTAAAGTAAATGGAGCATAAAAGTAAAGGTTATATAATAAAGGGCATAAAGTAAAAGCACACAGTAAAGTCAATTGTTAATGAATTAGAAGTTAGAGGTTAGCTGAATGACCATCTTGAATCTTGCATTTGAAAACTCATTAGAAGATTGATAACATCAAATATTCTCAACAACAAGTCTCATTTGCTTTTTGTCAAGAATATCATTCATTTCGAGTATTCAAAGCAAACACATATGATCAACGATGTTCAAATGATTCAATTAGACCAAAGTTTATGAAGCTCATTAGAGGATTGATAAGATCAAAGCCTCCTAACAATGAACTTCAAAATTATTGGAACAAAGGATTCATATTAAACATACTTGGGCTTGCAAACATAGGTTTAGCCCGCGAATGATTATTTTCGAATCGGGACGAGTTTAGCGCTAGGTTAAGCAATCGTAAGTGGACTTATATAAAAGTCATGCCTATTTTGAGGCTGGTCAATAGCAATCTATGTACTACATGTAAGAGAAATGATATATAGATGATTCTCTAACAACATGTAGCACAAGTAAGAAAGGGATAAGGTGAAGAGGGGAGGGATGTATATGATGAAATTAGGGTTTCAAATATCATCAACATCATTCATCCATTTTGGTGGATTTGGTTTTTCAACTTATCAACACTCAAGATCCAATTCGGTTGAGGAACTTGTCCCAAAATAACATCCAAATCAGGACCAAACAAAAATAATAAAATAATATTTAATAAATTTTTTTAAAAGATTAATAAAAGAGAAATAATTGGTAAAAATACACAAGGTATACTAAAACGCCAAATAAAAATCCCAAAAATAGTCAGAAGTCAAATATGATCCAATAAGTGTTGACAAAAATTTTCATGATTTTTAAAGTCATAAACTATTTTTTAAAATTTAAAGAAAGAAGCTAAATAAACCAAAAATTGTGAAAAATGGAAAAATCTGAAATAAAAATGAGATGAGGTCACCAATATTTGTCAAGAGGTCATTGGATCCTTCCATAATTTTTCCATAATTTAAAAATCAAGAAAAGTGTTTTTAAACAATTAAAACAAGTTAAATAAAGTGAAAAATCATAAAAAATATCAAATCACAAAATAAAATAGTGGAAAAATAAAAATAAAAAAGAGATAAATGTAAAGTATTTTTAAGAATTGTTTCAGAATTTTTGAAGTTGAAATGGGTTTTTTTATGAATTTTTGAAGTTTAAAACAATTAAATCAAAAATTAGAAAATAAAAATAATGTCAAAATAATGTGGATCATCTGATCATAGTCAAACTGCGTTAGTAAACAGATCCAAAGGACCTGACGTGTTGTGCTTGATATGGACCTTAGTGAGAAACACACAGAATCAATTAAATTCAGACCAATCAAAATAAAACAATTGTCACGCTATCATTGGTTGAAGAACGACACGTAGATCATCTTTAACCTCCAGAGCTCTGTGTGTTGGGTTCTTATGAGATTCTTCAAATGTAATCGTTAGAAGCTCAAACTGGTATCATTGGATTCATCTCTTCCACACGATCCTAACCTTACCCTCACAAAAAATTTCTTTAAACCACAGCTCAATAGATTTGAGAAAAATCAGAAGAAAAAAGTTGTAAGGGGATTTGAAAATTCATGAGAACAATTCACTTCCAGTGAAAAACTAATGATGCAATCGGTATCAGAGTTATGAGAGCTATATTGTAGCAACAAATTTGGAGAGAATTAATGCAGAAATCTACTTGTTGAAGTTCGAATTCAGAGCTCTGAAACTCGACATAGCTAGCTTGATTCATGTCACCAAAAGGCTTTGTTCTTCTTCTGTTAGCTTCAGTGAAGTTCAAGGATGAAGAATCAATAAAGAAATTGGATTGAGAGATGCTTTAGAATTGATTTCTAAGTTGCACAATTATGAGTTATAGAGGGAGTTCAACAGAGGTTCTTTGGCTCTCTAAAGCTGGTCAAATAAAGTAGAGGAGTTCTCTATTTATAGGAGAATTTGATGACATGCTGAGAGAGGGTGAATGATAAGTAATTGAGTGAAATTGTGTGCACCTTGATCATGACAAAATTGTGACTTGAAAGTTGTTAAAAGTTAGCTAATTCTTGTGTTTCAATTCTTAATCCAGCCTTAGCAACTTGGTTAAACATGTTTAAGTGGAAAGTGCGCACAAAATTGGTGATTAGAGGTCACATTGTGGAAATCAAATTCTGACTTCAAGAGAAAACTTTAGTTTCAAGGTACTAACTTTGCAGCGATGGTGCAAGCAACTCAGGGACCTTTATTGAATGATTCTTGAAGCATTTGAAAGATATCACCACAACCTTCACATTGTGCCAAGAAAGACATCATTTGGATATTTGAGAAAAAAGTTATGATCAATTGAAATTGTGAAAAACACACGGATTTTTGTACTTAGAAATATTTCTAAGTGTTGAACTTCAAAATGACCTATAGTGTTCTTCAAAATTAAATGACTTTCCACTAAAACATTGTTCTTGATATCTGAAGATGACATAAAGTAGAACTCTTTAATTAAATTGTGGAAATAAATTTACTCAAAAATCATAAAAATTTAAAGAGTTATGGTCTTTGGAAGATGATGAACAAATTTGGGGAAAATCACAAAAACCTATAATCATTTCAATTCTTCAACAACTTTCCAAGCATATTTAAGTCTTGCACATAAAAAAATGTTTTTTAGACATACCAAAGATTATTGTGCAAAAAGAATGGGATCAAGGTGATAAAAATTGACCAATTTATGATCATTTGAAGTCAAACCCTAGGATTCAAAGGCTCTTCAAGTAGACTTGTAATCTTTCTCAACTTTTAGTGATCTTCCATTCAAAATTAGCCTTAGACTTCTGAAAAGAGCTTGTTAAGGACCTTTTAAAGAGAATCATGGATTTGGAACCACTCAAAAATCTCAAAAATTAGCAAGATATGGTCCTCAAAAGTCAACAAACTCTAACTTAGAGAGTATCAAAATGACTTGAAACCCCTTTCAACTTTTGATGATTTTTATTGCATAATTGGATATTTTCATGTGAAGAGAGGTTGTTGTTGATGATGATAAGAATCTATAGCCAAAAGAACCAACTCCAAATGTTGAAAATCGAGAGACTTATGCACTTGTGATAACTAAATTTAGTATTTTCTCAATTAGGTCAAACTTGTTGAACCAACATTGAACCTCTTGGACCTTCTTGGCAAAATAAAGCATGATAAATAATAAGAAGGATTGAAATAATGTTTTCTTGAAGAACACTCAAAGATTAAGCTTAAGTCTCAATGAGGCTTGTTGAAGAAGGAATGGAAATAAACATGGACCTATGAATCTTCATGATGAATTTCATCATCGACTTTTAGGAGATATTAACTTAAATAAAGTGATAGAGCTCATTGAACCATAAATATTTGATTTTATATACATGATCTTGAATATTGAAATCTTGCAATCCATTAGAGAATCATTTGATTGAAAATCACCCCTCAAACCCTATATTAGATGGGGAGATGGATGCAATTGTGATCACCTAAAATATGAATATTCAAAGGAACATATATACACATATTGATGTTAGTTAAAAAAACACATGTACAAGATACACAATTCCAGGTGCTTGGTAATCCCTCAAGAGAAATATTAAAGATAGGATAAAGAGAGAAACAACCCTAATGTGTGTGTCTTTATGCATTGTGACATGAGATGATGAGAAATATTAAGGGAAAATTGGGGTATAACAGCTTCCCTTATTTAAGTGCCTTCTATTCGGAGATACAAAGGTTAAAATCTTTGTCTCGACGCTATTGATGATACTTAAATACAAAACAACCCCTATTTTTGGTCCTAAGATGCCATGAAATGCTTATGATTATAATGCAAACAACTTCAAAGGTGACACAAAACACCTCTGGATAAGCAGAAGATAAAATAATAGATAAAAAAGAGAGTCCAACCATGAAAATAAATCGCTGGGGAACAAAAAACTCAACTCTACTAGGGTAAAGCCCAAAGAGAAGATAAGGTATCACTAACTCAAATAATGAGGAAAAAGCAATGGATGACAACAATCGGCGGGTAACTGTGAACTACTAACTCCTAGAGGGTATAGGAAATTAATGACCCGAAGGATGCAAGTAAAAGCGGCAAGATAATATCGGTAAATACCAATATTAGGATAGTTAATAAATTATTGGCATCAGTAATTATGACTGTAAACAAATGATTGATATCAGCGCTTATGGTTGAGAACAAAGCAACCCTTTTTTTAGAGTAAAGTGAATCTCAACAATGAACTATCTCCCATAATGACGAGACTACCATTCATCGGAGTACAAAAATCAACAACGAACTATCTCCCATAATGATGAGACTACCATTCATTGGAGTACAAACATCTCAACAACGAACTATCTCCCATAATGATGAAACTACCATTCATCAGAGTACATATCTCAATAACGAACTATCTCCCATAATGACAAGACTACCAACCATTGGAGTAAAACATCTCAACAACGAACTATCTCCCAAAATGATGAGACTTTATTTCATCAAAGTACAAATCTCAATAACGAATTATCTCACATAATGACGAGACTACCATTCATTGGAGTAAAACATCTCAACAACGAACTATCTCCCATAATAATGAGACTACCATTAATCAGAGTACAAATCTCAACAACAAACTATTTCCTCTAATGATGAGACTACCATCCATTAGAGTAAAACAGCTCAACAACGAACTATCTCCCATAATGACGAGACTACTATCCATTGGATTAAAACATCTCAACAACGAAATATCTCCCATAATGAAGAGACTACCATCCATTGGAGTAAAGCATCTTAACAACGAACTATCTCCCCTAATGAAGAGACTACCATCCATTGGAGTACAACATCTCAACAACGAACTATCTCCCCCAATGACGAGACTACCATCCATTGGAGTACAAATATCAACAATGAACTATCTCCCATAATGACGAGAATACCATTCATTGGAGTACAAAGTCTTCTCTGGAATTGATAGACTTACTAGGGAAGAACATGTTGCCCAAATAAAGAGACCTTCCATTTGTTGTTTACAAAGAGGACTACGATAACGTTGTAGGGAACTGAGTCTTGACTTCCTAGGGAAGTGTCAATACATTCCTACTGACGTGATAAAGTCTTCATGTGAAAAATAAATTACATTCTCAATCTAGGGATCAAAGCCCGCAGAAACCAAAATAACAATGTTGTTGGGGGCCACAAATTTAAACCAGGAACAAACCGCAGGGAAACAGTCAACCAATACAACAACAAATGAGGAATAAGATAAAATGGGGAGCATATTCCATTCAGATATTGGGCTGAATATGAAGGCTAAAGCAAAGTTCTTCCACGAGGGATAACTCAGTGTCGAAATTGAAAAGATATACACTTTCTGCTTAAGGTTGACAATCTATTGGAGAGAGGGTAACACAACTCTACAAAAAGGGTAATATGCCAACAAAATCATCAATGAATGCAAGTTTCGAAGAATTTTAATTCTGATATGCCTGATGTATGTATGAATGTATGAATGTTATCATATATATGCTGACAAAATAGACATAAAGCACTGGCAATAACCAGACAAAACAAACTATGGTAAGGATAACACTGGGCTAAATCACATCCAGAATGAAGATTCCATAAGAGAGTAAGCACCAACTTAGGAAATAAAGCCCTTCTTCACGACTTAACTTCACTGGGAAGAAACATGGCTTGAAAATAATCAAAGCTTAATCTGATAGCAAAAACCAATACAATTGAAAGGAAATAACAACCTCCTTCAAGCTTCAACGGGAAGTAACATACAGACTTCACTAGGGAAGACAATATCATATTGTCTAGACTTCAACTAGGGATTCTAAACTGACTTCATTAGGGAAAACAACATCACATCGTCAAGGGGGGCCCAAATACAATCTTTAATATCAAGATTAATGGTTGCGCAAACCCCTCTGGGGTGAAATTATGAAACTTCATGGGGATAACAACTTTAGAGAGAAGCCTCATCTTTGCTTCGTTTGGGGATCTAAGAAGTTAACAATGCAGTCAGAAGTCAAAATTATGGGGATTTAAATCAACTCAGCACTTGGGGAGAGAAAACCCAAAAAGTTAACAACTGCCTCAACACTTCTTAGGAAAATAATGACCTTGTCTGGCTACCTGGGGAGCCCACAACAAACACCAATGTCATAACTGGAGAGAGCAATGTCCTACAAGAGATTCTTCATTAGTTCTCAAAACAATAGGGATAAAGAGCTCCATCAAACGAAAAAAAGCTTCCAGTCTTGACTAGGGAATACGGGATAAAAGGCATCAAACCATGTAAACCCAAAACCAAATAATCAACCTGGAGAAAAAATCTGAACTGCGACTTAATTGGGGAAAATGGGATTATAGGCCCAACACAGCACCATATATAAATTGGTATGAAAACCAACTATCCGAGGAAAGAAACACAAGAGGATCATGTGCAAATTAGCAAGAGTAGTCCAGGGATATCTCTTTGGGGAATCTTTTCAAAAATTCGGAGTTCGTCCATCCTTGGAATCACTACTTTTGTTCCACTTGAATCTCAAATTCTGAAGTAAAAAGTAATTAGTGAATTCTTTTCAAACACATTTTTATTATTAAATCATTTTTATAAAAAAAATTACTATCAATAATAAATGAAATATTTATAAACATAATAAAATAATAACTACAAAGAATTAGAAAAAGGCTCAAACTTTATTAATAGAATGGTAGTCTGCAAATGGTGTGACTCCATGGATGATTACAAAGTTTTGAAAATGGTAAATATATGGAAAAGATTCATTGAGATACAATGACCACTATTTTCCCTAATAACTTTGAAATCCTGAGCAGAGGCTTCAGTTGAAGTGTGATGAGAATTTGAGAAGATTGTTACTTAAATGATTAAGTCTTGTTTGACGTGGTTACTTGCCAAGACATACCTACCTTTTGCCTAGGTTTCCCTTTCTTTTTTTCAACCTACCGGGAAAATGTATTTTGTTTTTGTCTCTAATTTTTTCCTAGACTTCCCTTTCGAGTTTTCGGTCTACTGAGACGCTCTTTTTTGCCTAAGTCGCCCTTTTGGGTTTTCAACTTAGCGAGTTGTTCTTTTATTCATTTAGGCGAAGTATTTATTGACTGCGTCAACATCCATAGGATGTGGAAACTCCTCTCCATCCATAGTTTCAAGAATCAATGCACTACTAGAGAAGGTTTTCTTGACAACATATGGGCCTTCATAATTGGGAGTCCACTTGCCCCTAGAATCAGCGTTAAAAAAGACATGATCTTTCTGAACATGAGGTCACCTTCTATGAATTTACGAGGCTTGACCTTGTTATCAAAAGCTTTCTTCATTATTTTTCGGATATAACTGACCATGACACAAGGTCATCATTCTCTTTTATTCAATCAAATTCAACTGGTCAAACCTATCCTAGACCTATTCATCCTTTGACAATTTGGTTTCGATTATTACACGCAAAGAGGAAATCTCAACCTCAATAGGGAGCACTGATTCCATACCATACACAAGAGAGAAGGGGGTTGCCACTATTTAAGTGCAGACAGATGTACGATACCCATGCAAAGCAAAAGGGAGCATCTAATGCCATCCTTATAGGTAACAACCATCTTCAAGATAATATTCTTAATGTTTTTATTAGCAGCTTTAACAGCCTCATTCATCTTAGGCTTATAAGGAGACGAGTTGTAATGGATAATCTTGAATTCTTCACAAAGTTCTGTCATCATCTTATTATTCAAATTTGAGCCGTTATCAGTGATAATACTACTTGGGACACCATACCGACATATAAGATTGATCTTGATAAAGCGTACTACCACCTTCTTGGTGACATTAGCATAAGAAGTTGCTTCCACCCACTTGGTGAAGTAGTCAATTGCCACTAAGATGAAATGATGTCCATTCGAAGCCTTGGGTTCAATCATTCCAACGATATCAATACCCCACATAGAAAAAGGCCACATGGATGAAATAACATTAAGAAGAGTCGGAGGCACATGAATCTTGTCAGCATAAATCTGACATTTATGGCACTTCTTCGCAAATTTATAACAGTTAGATTCCATTGTCATTGAATGTCCATTGGCATGAGCACCAAAGGAACCTTCATGGATCTCATAACATGTCTACTTCGTGTCTATCCACACATATGAGCAAGACCATGTCATAGTTTCTCTTGTATAACACATCTTAATTAAGGAAAAAGCTACCTGCCAACCTTTTTAATGTTTTTCTATCTTTATTCGACATACCAACTGGGTATTCCTGAGTATAGAGAAAGTGTTTGATGTCATAATACCAAGGTTTTTCATTTTACGTCCCCTCTGTAGCAAACACATGGGATGGTTTATCTAGACGTTAAACTCTGATCTGAGGTACATCGTTCCAAGCATTCACTTGGTACATGGAAGCCAAAATGGCTAAAGCATCTGCCATCTGATTCTCATCTCTGAGAATATGATGGAATTCAACCTTGTTAAAGAACGGTAATAATCTTCACTGGGAATCAATCCAATGTGACAAGTCTCTCATTTTCTTTTGATCTGATTTATTACCAAAGCTAGATCTCCATATACATCAAGATTTTTTATTTTGAGATCTATGGCCTCTTCAAGATCCATAATACAAGCTTTATATTCCGCCATATTATTGGTACAATTAAATGCCAACCTTGCAGTAAAAGGGATATGTGACACATGGGGAGTGATAATCACGACACCAATTCCTTTTCCATAAGCATTTACAGCTCCATCAAACACCATAGCCCACAGGGATTCAGGTTCAGGACCTTCCTCAGGCAAAGTCTCATCACAATCTTTTACTTTCAATTATATCACGTCCTCATCAGGGAAGTCATATTTAACGGAATGCTAATCGTCAACTGGTTGGTGAGTAAGTACTATGCCAACACACTGCCTTTAATAGCCTTATGATTATGGTATTCAATATCATATTCAGATAACAACATAAGGCAAAGGGCAATTCTTCCAGTAAGAGCAGGCTTTTCAAAAATATACTTAATTGGATCCATTTTGAAATCAACCAAGTAGTGTGATTCAACATATATTGCCGCAATCGCTTTGCCGCCCAGGCTAAAGCACAACATGTTTTATCTAGCATAGAATACTGTGGCTCACAGACAGTGATCTTTCTTACTCAGATAGTAAATGGCATATTCTTTTCTTCCTGTTTCATCTCGTTGTCCCAAAATATATCCCATGGAATTATCTAACACAGTCAGATACATAATCAATGGTCCTCCTTCAACAGGAGGGTGAAAGATAGGAGGTTCAAGGAAATACTCTTTAATGCTTTCAAATTCCCTTTGGAAATCATTTGTCCACACACAACCTTGATCTTTCTTCAATAACTTGAAGGTTGGTTCACATTTACAGTCATATGGGAAAGAAATATGTAAATCTAATTCAAACGTCCAAGGAAGCCTCTAACTTGCTTTTTAGTTCTTGGTGCAGGCATTTCCTTAATTTCCTTAACTTTATCGGGATCAACCTTAATTCCTTTTTGTATGACAATGAAACCTAGCAACTTTCCTGAATAAACACCAAAAGTACACTTATTTAGATTCAAGCGGAGACGATACTTCCTCAAATGCTGGAATAATTTCAACAAGTCTTCTATATGCCCTTCCTCAGTCTGAGATTTGGCGATCATATCATCAACATATACCTCAATTTCCTTATGCATCAGATCATGGAATAGGGTTATCATAACCCTCTGGTATGTTGCACCAGCGTTCTTCAACCCGAAGAGCATCACTTTGTAACAGAATGTTCCCCAGGATGTGATAAACGTTGTTTTTTCCTTCTCCTATAGATCCATTATAATTTGATTGTATCCGGAAAATCCGTCCATGAAAGAGAGAACTTTGAATTTTGTTGTGCTATCAACCAACATATCAATATATGGCAATGGGAAATCATCTTTCGGACTTGCATTATTTAAATCTCTATATTCAACGCACATGTAGACTTTTCCGTCTTTCTTTGATACTGGAACAATATTGGCAATCCATTGAGGGTACACTGATTTTACAAGAAAACCAGCATCAATTTTCTCCAAAACCTCTTCTTTAATCTTCACTCCCATGTCAGGACGAGTTCTTCGCAACTTCTGCTTGATTGGTGGACATTTTTGTTTTAGCGGCAAATAATGCTCCATAATATCAATATCCAAACCAGACATATTTTGATAAGACCAAGAAAAGATATCCACACACTCTTTCAACAATTCTATCAACCTTCTCTTCACATTAAAATGAAGAATTTCCCTAATCTTGACTTCTTTCGGATCTTCCTCTGAACCCAAGTTAATCGTCTCCAACGACTCTTTACACGGCTGAGTAATATTTTCCTCGTCCTCAAGAAACCGTGAAACCTCTTCTGGTATTTCATCATATTCTTCTTCTTTAGCAACATACACAGGATATTCAATGTTGGGAGAGGGTGCAGGGTTATTGCACTCAATGGATTTTATAGTTAATCTGCACATATGATTTATGATTGATTTTAGAAACTGACACATGTAACAAGTTATTATGCATATTCATTTACAATTATTATTTATTTCAAAAGGTTTTTTATTACCATTTTCCAAGAAAAATCAGAAAATAAAGGCATAGTTTGAGAATCAAAAACAAATTTTATTAATGATTTTAAGAGTCAAAACAAAAGATACGCCCATACAATCATTACTTCCACCTTGGGCAGAGTGAAAGATTTTTGAAAAGAAAAAAAAATTACTTTGAAATGTGAATGCAAGAAGGAACATCCACATCTATCCAATTCTGGACTCTGACTCCATGCGTCACGAAGTTCGACATCTCTTGCTCTGACTCATCTTTAAGAATAGTGTTGATCCTTGGAGTAGTCGGATGAAGATATCCTGCTCTGTGAAAGATGTCTTGATATTTACTCAAAGCGTACTTCGGCTTCACAACTTCCTTCTTCATGGAGAAACCCAAACCATTCTGATTCCTATTCATAGGTAGATTAATAACCTTCTCCCATACCTTAAATGAAGTGATAGAATTTTCATTCTTCCTTATATTATCAATGGACAAAGCTTGGAACTGAGTTCCAACAACGGATTCATCAGCTTCTACAATGCTAAAGGAAGACAAATGAGATACCAACGGAGCTTGCTCACCATTCATAATGACTACCTTTCCTTCACGAACAAATTTCAGCTTCTGATGCAAGGTTGAAGTAACAGCTCCTGCTTCATGGATCCTAGGTCGTCCAATAAACAGCTATACGCTAAGACAATATCCATAACTTGAAAGATAGTCTGGAATAGGTACGGACTTATGTGAATAGGTAAATCCACTTCTCCGATGAAAGACTTTCTCGAACCATCAAAAGCTTTTACTATAATGCCCTTAGGGCGCATGGGAGTTCCTTGGTACTTAAGCTTCGTGAGAGTACTTCTTGGTATGAAATTCAAAGCAGATCCATTGTCTATCAACACATTAGACAAAGAGTTATTCTTACAATTCATAGATATATGCAGAGCTAGGTTATGGTTTTTCCCTTCATCGGGCAACTCGTCATCACAAAAGCTCAGATTGTTACAAGATGTAATATTCCCCATAACATTGTTGAACTGATCCAGAGACATATCACTTTCAACAAAATCCTGATCCAACACCCTCATCAGAGATTTTTTATGAGCAGGAGAATTCATCAACAAGGCTAGAACGGAAATCTTAGATGGAATTTACAATAATTGATCCACAATCTTGTAATCACTCATCTTGATGATTTTCAACAGATCATCAACATCCTTTACCAAGGCAGCGTCACTAGATTCTCCTACCTACTTCTTAGGCTTTACATACGTCTCAACAATCTTTTTTCCAGGATTAACATCTCCTCGAAAGGTAGGGGCGAAGACACGACCACTGCGAGTTACCCTACTAGCTTCAAAAATATTCTCAATATGAGACAAATGTTGGATAAGAATTTCCAGGATAGTTGGATTGTACTTATAAGGCACAACTTTATCTAATTCATATGGGGTAGGACCAAGCAGAAAAATAACCACGGGAGCAACATCAGGCTTGTTATGGTGAGCAATCTCTACAGGAGCAGGAACAACAAAACACGACACAATAACATTCACCCCCACTTATTCAGAACATTCGGGTATCACAAAATCATTATCAGAAAATATACTTTCATCGGAAGAAAAGAACTCATCAGCAGAAATGTACTCATCATCATACATGGCCTCAATAGAGTAGTCTTCAATTATATTAACTTCATTTTAATAATCTATGTTTCATGTGAATCTGATAGTACCATTATCTAATAGTAATTAAACACCTCTTCTTACAATAGAATAACCACAGGAGTCCCTACAACAGATCTGACAAGATCCCTAATTATGCACCTCTTGGCCATCCAAGTGACAAAATGTGGCATGAAACTGCACCTGATCACCATTCATGTAATTCACATCGAAAATTCGAAATTCTCTAGGGTAACCATAAACCATATTCACATCTTCTTCATATTCATCCCTTGGTCTGATTATATGGATAAGACATTCATCCATCATTTCTTGAAGATTAGCTCTCACTTTATCACATCCAAAGATATCTAAACTGCAAATGCTACAACTGGAATGGTCATGTGTATAATATCTGAATTCACAGAGATCAACATACATCTTCACTAAATCACCTATGACCAGACTGATATCAAAAATCTGAAAATCCCCCGAACAACCAGCAACCATATTTACAACATTTCCACCTCCATGTTTGGGTAGTGTATTGTCCTTTACATTGGGACCAACATCTTAAAACACAGGAGACTAGATCTTACCATTTTTTGTACCTCATACTTCAATGGATAAAAGTTCTCAATGTTGTACCCTGGGGCTCCTTGAAGAAAAGCACAAGTCTGCACCAATTTCTTTTGAATCAAAGTTGGAAACAACTTTGCATAACTCATCTGAAGAGGATCAAAATATTTTATCTTCTAACCTTGACCTTGATTACCTTGAGGAGGTTCTCTCAAATAGGCAACAGTAGTCAGAGCTACACTGATGACTGGAGTTACAGAATCAACTTGTTGTTGGTGCTGATGATGTCTTCTCTGAGGTCTAACCTTTCTTTCCTCAACGACATCATTTGTTTCACTTTCTTTATTTCTAGAAAAACCATATGATGATCTCTTTGTTCCACTAGAACCTTCTTATTTTGTCAAATGTTCTTCCCTAATAGCTTCTTCTAGACGAACACCCATACTTACCATCTCAGTGAATTCACTTGGTGCACTTGCAACCATCCTTTCATAATAAAATGAACCAAGGCTTTTTAGGAAGACCTTAGTCATTTCTTATTCTCCCATCAAGGGTACTACTTGGGAATCAACGACACACCAAGTTTGCGCATACTATTTGAATGACTCCTTATCTTTCTGAGCCATCGCTCTTAATTTGGTCACGGTCAGGTGCCATAAACATGTTGTACTTATACTGCTTGATAAAAGCTTCACCCAAACCATTAAATGTGCGAATGTTGCTATTGTCCAATCCCATATACCATTTCAAAGCAGCACCAGTTAAACTATACAGGAATAAATGAATAAGAAAATGTTGGTCATCAGTATGAGTGGACATTCTTCTGATATACATCACCAGGTGGTCACGGTGACAAGGGTTGCCCTTATATTTCTCTAATTCTGGCACCTTAAACTTTTATGGCACTTTCACATTAGGAATTAAGAAGAGGTCAGTGACATTTTGTCCGAATAACTCTTTCCCTCAGAGATCCTTCACTTCTTTCTGCATTTCATTGAAATGATCCTAAAAGTCATCCAGCCGGTCATAGAAACCAAAACTTTCACTCAGTGGAAGAGTGGGATGATAAACTTTATCATTGATAATAGGCATAACATTCACTGTAGGCGGCACAACATGATGAATCTCATTATTAGCAACAGGAGTAATATGCACCAAGGGAGGTACAGAAACATCAGTAGTTTGAACAAATGGAGCAACTTGAGCAGCAAGATTATAACCTTCTGGCATGAAATTCTCAGGAATTCCCCAAGGATAACCATGAGGCTTACGGTATTTAGCAGCGGTAACTGGAGTAACAGATATGAGAACTAACAGAACTTCTGAAGCAACAGTCGTTTATTGAGTAGCACGAGGAGGCGAAGGAGGATATGTTGGTTGATTCTGAGCAACCACCAACGATTCCACCAAAGTAGTCGGATTGTCCATACCATTCATTAAAGCAGTAACTTCTTCGCGTAGCTCACGATTCTCTTGTTCATGATTTTCCATCTTCCTTCTAGAATTATCATGAGTATTGTAGCAGTGAGACAACTATTGACTGAACGAAGTAGAGAAACACAGTAAGACTCCTGTGAGAGATAGGAATGCAAAAAATATATGCAAAATGATGCATGATATGCAATGCATGTGATTTATTTTTTTTATTCAAGGAACTCAATGAATCATAAACAATTTCAAATATTGAAGTACTAACACATTTGGAAATACTGAAAACTTTCATTTTAATAATAATTTTGGAATGGATTACAACTTTTAGTACAAGTTTCAATAATCCTAAGTACAAGAGAATAAAGCTAGAATTTAAAAATACTAAGGAGCCAAATATGATGAAGATCTCTCCACACACTAACACTCTCCCATGAGTCTTGAAAGTTAAACCTTTAACAGCTTGTTCTCTTCTACATACTTGTTAGCGACTTCTTTCCAATCACCGAAATAAATAAAAAATGAGTGTCCGGGACCTAGATGAGCTCTAGAGGAAAATAAATCATCTTGCTTCTCCATCATCTCCATATCACAACTCTTAAGAATCTCAATCAAATCATCCTTATCTTTTAATTATGTTGTGTAGGATACCTCCAAAGTCTGGCACTTATTCTTCCATGTTTCCTTCTCTTGTTGCATTCTAACTAAGGCAAGCTAAAGTTCTTCTAAAACATTTAAGAGAGGGGGAGTAGTCCTTATAAAAATATTAGGTAAAGGTTCTTCACGAGAATATGGCATCTTCAACTAAATTTCTCTTGCTTGTACCCAACGGAGATGAGGCTCCAAGGAAACAACTCCTCTCGGTCCCAAATCTTTTCTACCTTTTCTATGAATATGACGCCAAGCCTTCCCAATCTCTTTATTAGATTCCTTATGATCTTCCCTTTCTTTGAGAAAGAAACCACTCAGATGAAGGTTATTTGGTTTGTCTCTCAGCGGATATCTAAGTTGTTAACGCGCAAGACTGGAATTATAGTTAATCCCTCCCTTTGACAAAAAAGAGGCACATTGGGGAAACTACCACAACTATCAATAATCTCTATATCATAATAAGTCTGATGATACCAAACAATGTCAGAATGAGTGAGATCTATAATCTTTGGGGCCCAACGAGGTTCTTTCTTGGTATCCCAAAAAGAAACAGATTGAGGTAAGTGAGAAATAAACCACTGATATAACAAAAGTGTGCAACAGCTGATCATCCCTCCTTGATAGAAATTCGGAATATGGATGGAATAATAAGTATCTCCTAGCAATGTAGGGACTGGGTTTCCAATCATAAAGATCCTAATGGCATTAACATCCC
Organism: Vicia faba; assembly: GCA_948472305.1. Taxonomy (NCBI): domain Eukaryota; kingdom Viridiplantae; phylum Streptophyta; class Magnoliopsida; order Fabales; family Fabaceae; genus Vicia; species Vicia faba. The sequence goes on along the minus strand of OX451738.1, from coordinate 723,547,331 downwards.
CAAATTTGTCGAAGTTAGGTAACAAGAACAACCAATAGGTAAGCAAAGCAAAGGTAGCCTTGAAAGCAGCTGTACTGATCATTTTGGAAAAATAATGAGCTTTCTCCAACAAAAACTGAGAAGGTAAACCTCTGATTCCTCCTTTGGTAGTCATGTTAGCCTCAATATTAGACTTCTTCAGATGAGTCATGGAAGCAATCTCAAGAGACTTAGGTTCTCCTTCTAAATCGGTGAAAGGAACACGATCAGTAATAGGTAAACCAAGTAAGTAAAAATACTCCTTCAATGTGGGCATCAGCTGATAATCAGGGAAAGTAAAACACTGACACAATGGATCATTGAACTAGACCAATGTAGAAAGAACACCCTCCTTCATCTTGAGCTTCACCAGAGGCACGATGGATCCATAGTTCTTCCAGAAATTTGTAGAGCTCTCAATCTCAGGAATCAAAATCGTCAGTTCCTCTATCTTAGGATCCTTGAAAATGTACTTCTGAGTCTTTCTTTTTCCATAATCCATGGTCAAAAATTACCTGAGATATTTCCAAAAGTAAACTTTAAGTTCCTTGAGTTAATTATTTTAAAGAATGATCATGGCTACATGAATGCATGATGCAACAACCACATACAAGATCACAAACATAGGGGGGGGAGGGGTCATAGGTTTGACATCAAGAGCATGAAGTCAAGGGTACTACCCACAAGGTACAGACTAATTTTTTATCACCTGCCAAACAAGGTTCTAAAAGGTTCCCAGAGTCTACATCCTTCCTTCAGATATTACCAACGTCCCGATTAACCTGATAATCGATAATATTCGCAGGAAAAACTCGTCCGAGTGTAGTATCGCATGACAAACACTTTCGGATTACTCCGTCATAGTTTCCGCACTACACCTAAAAGGCCAAGATGGGTTAGGGGTTCTACGGTCCTCAGCTTCAGCAGGATCCTAAGTCGAAAGTAGCACGTCTTCCTGATTGCTCGGTAAACTAATACTACAGTCAAAGGGGCCTCCACTGAGTGGGGGATCTCATGTATCATTTTTTTGGATTCCTCCCTCAAAGTTAACATGACTATACCGCTCATCCTATCTTAAATTTTTCCAATTCCGGGTAGAGGACTTATGAGAAATCACCAAGCACCCTAAAAACCAGGAAAATCTAGACAAACATATATACAAAACATAATATACAACAAATAATAGCACATACATAATATAAACAAATATAGGCTCAACCCACTTAAAGATAGACCAACATTTGGTCGATCTCTAGCCCCAATGAAGTTGCCATTTTTTCTGTAGCGGTAGAAATATTGAGACTAAGCCATTGGAATAACTTAACTTGCTCAGATCAAATAAAAATTGTCATCGCGCTTTATTATTTTCAGAGGAATGGGAAAAGAGCGAATAAACCCAAAAGAGAGGGGGAGAGAATTTAGGTACGAGGGTTGGTTATGCAAAGGGGAGGTATTAGAACCCTAAACATCTACGGTACTCTGCAGGAACCTCTTCAAAAATTTGTGTATTTCAGCTATAAATGGTGTATACAAAAAATAGATTGTGGAGATGAGAAAAGAAGTTTTTTTTTTTTACAATTTTGCACTCGTCGCGGTTGTGAACCTTTAGTGCCTACGTACCACCTTTTATGTAGTAGGGGATCAGGGTACTCGTAGTTCACCTCAAAAGTTTTAAAACACATGTGTGTTGGTTAATTTTAAAATAAGAGACATCATCGTCATATCTGAGTGGAAAACATACTTACTACCTACAATTATGAAAAAGGAGAATTTGCATCATCTCAAAGTGGAGGATATAGCTTGAATTTTAAATTCAACAAAGCCTTACTCAATGCCCTAGTGGAAAATATCTCACTTGACTACATATCATAGATGTATAGTAGATCGTGTCACTACAAGAATCAATAAGAGTCTAATCTTTTGAGAAAAGAGTTTTAAAGTAAAAATCCAAAGTGGAAAAATGGTTTGAATGAGTTTGATTGACTTTTAGTCTTCTCATAAAAAATGTCAAAGTACAATTAAAATGATTAAAATTTGATTTAGAAAAGATTTTTAAAATGCATGAACCCAAGTCAAAGTTTATTATGAAAGCAGTTCAATTTAGAAAACAAGAAGAGTTTTGAAAAGGATGGAGAAGAATTTTGAAATTAAAGAAGATGATAGGAGATGAAGGGACTATCCTAAAGCATAAGATAAAAGTTACGGAAAATAACTATCTAACCGACAAGAAGCCAACACTTGACATAAAGAGTCAATGTATAATTCCCATCATTTGGATTGAAACTAAGCAAGCAAAAACACTAAACCTCTTAGGAATACCAAGCTTCAGATGAATTAAGTCTTCACAGAGATTGGGCAGAGTAACAACTATGCATAGAGGAATTCTCAATCACAGACAAAACATATAATCAGAATAACTTGTACACAAAAAAAATCACCCAATGTCCTGGGGTAAACCCCAAGAACTCCAAAAAAAATAACAACATAGTCACAAGGTCCCAAGGGTAATCAAGGCTTCTAATCCTATGTTCAAGAGGTCCACAACTTCATTATGCCAAGGATAGCAACCAAATAGTCCAAGTAACCTTAAGGCTTTTTTAATATTCAAGTTGGTTATTAAGTGTCTTCAAAAAAAAAAAGTAAGCTCAAGAGAGAAAAATAAAAATGACATAAACATAAATGCTCAAGTGAGCAAAATAATATGACATAAAGATAAATACTCAAGTGAGTAAATATGAAAATAACATGAAATGTAAATGCTAAAGTAGGTGCGTAAAAGTAAAGGCATAAAATAAAGGACATAAAGTAAAAGCACAAAGTAAAGTCAATTGTTAATGAATTAGAAGTTAGAGGTTAACTGAATAACCATCTTGAATCTTGTATTTGAAAACTCATTAGAATATTGATAACATAAAATCATTTCAACAACAAGTCTCATTTGCTTTTTGTCAAGTATATCATTCATTTCAAGTATTCAAAGCAAACACATATGATCAACGATGTTCAAATGATTCACTTAGATCAAATTTTATGAAGCTCATTAGAGGATTGATAAGATCATAGCCTCCTAAAAATGAACTTCAAAATTATTGGATCAAAGGTTTCAAATTAAACATACTTGGGCTTGCAAACATAGGTTTGGGCCACGAATGATAATTTTTGAATCGGGACGAATTTAGCGCTATGTTAAGCAATTGTATGTGGACTTATATAGAAGTCACACCTATTTTGAGGTCGGTCAATAGCAATCTATGTACTACATGTTAGAGAAATTAGATGAAATTAGTGTTTCAAATATCATCAACATCATTCATCCATTTTGGTGGATTTGGTTTTTAGCTCTATCAACACCCAAGATCCAATGAGGTTGAGGAACTTATCCCAAAATAACATCCAAATCAGGACCAAACAAGAATAATAAAATAATATTTAATAAAATAATATTTAATAAAACAATATTTAAAAGATTAATAAAAGGGAAATAATTGGTAAAACTACACAAATTGTACTAAAACGCCAAATAAAAATCTCAAAAAATAGTCAGAAGTCAAACATGAGCCAATAAGTGTTGACAAAAAATTTAAATTTTTTTTAAAGTCATAAACTATTTTTTACAATTTAAAGAAAGAAGCAAAAAAAAAATTGTGAAAAATAGAAAAATCAGAAATAAAAATGAGATGAAGTCACTAATATTTGTCAAGAGGTCATTGGATCCTTCCATAATTTTTCCATAATTTAAAAATCAAGAAAAGTAGTTTTAAACAATTAAAATAAGTTAAATAAAGTGAAAAATCATAAAAAATATCAAATCATAAAATAAAATCGTGAAAAAATAAAAATCAGAAAGAGAAAAATCAAAAGTATTTTTAAGAATTTTTAAAGTTGAAATGAATTTTTTTATGAATTTTTGAAGTTTAAAACAATTAAGTCAAAAATCAGAAAATAAAAATAATGTCAAAATAATATGGACTATCAGATCATAGTCAAAACACGTTAGTAAACAGAACCAAAGGACCTGTCGCGATATGCTTGATATAGAACTTAGTGAGAAACGCACAGAATGAATTAAATCCAGACCAATCAAAATAGAACAATTGTTACACTATCATTTGTTGAAGAACGACACGTAGGTCATCTTCAACCTCCAGATCTCTGTGAGTTGGGTTCTTATGAGATTCTTCAAACAAAATTATTAGAAGCTCAAACTAGTATCATTGGATTCAACTCTTCTAGACGATCCTAACCTTACCCTCGTGAAAAATTTCTTTAAACCACAACTCAGTCGATTTGAGAAAACCCAGAAGAAAAAATTTGGAAGGGGACTTGAAAATGCATGAGCAAAATTCACTTCCTGTTAAAAACTGATGATTTGATCAATATTAGAGTGATGAGAGCGACATTGTAGAAACAAATTTGGAGAGAATTGATGGAGGAATCTACCTGTTGAAGTTCGAATTTAAAGCTCCAAAACTAGACTTGGCTAGCACAATTCAGGACACCTCAAGGCTTGGTTCTTATTCTATTAGCTTCAGTGAAGTTCAAGGATGAAGAACTAACAAAGAAATTGGATTGAGAGATGGTTTAGAATTGAATTCGAAGTTGCAGAATTATGAGTTATGGAGGGAGTTCAACAGAGGTTCTTTGGATCTCTGAAGCTTGTCAAACAAAGTAGATGAGGTCTCTATTTATAGAAGAATGTGATGTCATGCTGAGAGAGGGTGAATGATAAGTAATTGAGTGAAATCGTGTGCATCCTGATCATGACAAAAGTGTGACTTACAAGTTGTCAAAACTCAGCTAATTCTTGCATTTCAATCCATAATCCAGACTTAGCAACTTGGTTAAAATTTTTTAAGTGGAAAGCATGCACAAAATTGGTGATTAGAGGTCACATTGTGGAATCAAATTCTGACTTCAAGAGAAAACTTTAGTTTCAAGGTACTAACTTTGCAACCATGGTGCAAGCAACTCATGAACCTTTATGGGATGATTCTTGAAGCATTTGAACAATCTCACAACAACCTTCACATTATGCCAAGAAAGACATCATTTGGATGTTTGAGTAAAAAGTTATGATCAATTGAAATCGTGAAAAATACATGGATTTTTGTACTCGTAAATATTTCTAAGTGTTGAACTTCAAAATGACATATAATGTTCTTCAAAATTAAATAACTTTCCACTCAAAATTTGGTCTTCATATCTGAAGTTGACATGAAGTAGACATCTTGAGATGAATTGTGGAATTGAAATCACTCAAAAATCATAAAAACTTAAAGAGTTATGGTCTTTGGAAGATGATGAACAAATTTGGGGAAAATCACAAAAGACCTATAATATGTTCAATTCTTCAACAACTTTCCAAGCATCTTCAAGTCTTGAACGTAAAAACAAAGTTGTTGTAGACATCCCAAGGATTATTGTGGGAGAAGAATGGGCTCAAGGTGATAAAAATTAACCAAGTTATGATCATTTGAAGTCAAACCCTAGGATTTAAAGGCTCTTCAAGTAGAATTGTAATCTTTCTCAACTTTTAGTAATCTTCCATTCAAAATTAGCCTTAGACTTCTGAAGAGAGATCGTTAAGGACCCTGTAAAGAGAGTCATGGCTTTGGAACCACTCAAAAAATGAGCAATATATGATCCTTAGAAGTCAACAAACACTAACTCAGAGAGTGTCAAAATGACTTGAAACCCCTTTCAGATTTTGATGATTTTTATTGAACAATTATAACTTGTCATGTGAAGAGAGGTTGCTATTGATGATGATAATAATCCATAGTAAGAAGAACCAACTCCAAATGTTAAAAATTGAGAGAGGTATGCACTTGTGACCACTGAACCTATTATTTGCTCAATTAGGTCAGACTTGTTGAACCAACCTTGAATCTCTTGGACTTTCTTGGTAAAATAAAGCATGATGAATCATTAGAGGCCTTGAAATGATGTTGTCTTGAAACACACTCAGAGATGGAGCTTAAGTCTCAATAAAGCTTGTTGAAGAAGGCATAGAAATAAACAAATGAACCTGTGAATCTTCTTGATGAATTTCATCACCAACTCTGAGGAGATCTTGACTTAAATAAAGTGAGAGAGCTTATTGAACCACAAACCTTTGATGTTATAGACATGACCTTGAAGATTAAACTCTTTAAATCCATTAGAGAATCATTTGATTGAGAATCACCCCTTAGACCCTAGATTAGATAGTGAGATGAACGCAATTGCGATCACCTACAATATAAACATCCAAAGAAACATATATACATATATTGATGTTAGTTAAAAGAGCAAATGTATAAGATACACAATTCAAGGTGTTTGATAATCCCTCAAGAGCAAACTTACAGATAGGATAAAGAGAGAAACAACCCTAATGTGTGTGTCTTAATTTATTGTGATATGAGATGATGAGAAATCTTAGGGGCAAAGATTGGGGTATAACACCTTCTTGGCAAAGAGAGAAAAAGAAAAGGAAAATCAAGTTAGAAGTATCTATCCACATAGGTTGTATCGTGGAGGATATCAAAGACTTGAAAAAAGGTTGTTTGAAGAAAAAAGAAAACAAATGGAGGAAGAAATGAGAGGTTCTATAAGTCTTGATTAAAATCCAACTCCACCATCATCCCACGAGAAATGGAAGAGGGAACATTAAAGAAAAGACGACGAGTTCACATCAGATGCTACGTGCGAAGTGACTCAAAAGATTGTAAGTAGATACTATTTTCAACAATATTTATTTTTGTAAAATCAATTTGGTAAAGATGAAAATTCATATGTGTTCTAGGATGATCAGGTTGAACAAACCAAAGCCGACCTATTCACTTCACAAGATCGTCATGAGATCTTGGTAGATGTGATTGGAACCGAGGAGCATTTTGAGCGTGCCTGTGGTCTTGGAAGAGGCGTTGACTTCAAGGTATATTTTTTACCCTTTAAATCATCTAGATAGAAAACCATAAGAGAGAGATTAAAGAGATTGTTGTTGTTAATTTGGGGAAGGAAATAGATAAGTGAAAGGAGGACCAGGATAAAAAGTTGGAGGAGGAGAGAGAGAGAGGTGGTTGCAGACAGTGTAGAAGAAAATCTTGGAGGATTAGATGGAAAGGTTGTTGCAGAAGGTGTGGATGAGTGTCCAGAAAGAGCAAGAGGAGCGAGAGAGGATGAATTAGGATGAGCTTGAGAAGGTGTTTGAGAAGTGTATCCTCGATGTGTTTGAGGTGTAAGTTGTATGTTGTTGTTATTATTGTTTACATATTTTAATTTTTGATTGTATTTATGTTGTTTTTATAATGCATAAATTGAATTTGTTGAGTCTATTCAACCACACAAATTCAAATTAGTTGGAAATTCAAGAGAATGTAAATCACGGGTGATACAAGCACAAAAGAAAGTTTTTCTACCAACCAGGACAGTATTGAACTCACACCATCAAAACAAGATAGCGTTAAGAGACTAGAAATAATGATGGAGAGTATTGAAAACACAGGCTTGGGTATTACATTAAATTCACGACCTAGAGCATTTATTAGTATTTTCTAATATTTTTTATATGAATTTTTGAAGGAAAATGTGAACCTAAATAATTCCATATTATAAATTTAGTGCTCATTAAAATAGTTTTTACGTTGATTTCTATTTAAAGTTAATACTATTTTATCTCGTCATTTTTTTTTAATAACAACATGATGACGTAAAATTATATATTTATTTTATACTTATTAAATTATTAAATTCAAAATATCCTAAATACTTTCCTTCACATTGGACTTGAACCCATTCACTCCAAATCTAAGTACAAACACCTTTACAACTTAGCCAAGATACTTTATTCTTTAAATATTCATACACATATTATATTATCAATTATCAATAGTTGTACTAAATATTAACAATACTTTAATAATATTATATTATTCTATAAATATTATTTTACACTTAATAAAATATTTATTTGGGTATTTAAATGCAGAATATTTTTAATGTTATTAAAAATTAATTTTAATTTATTATTATTTTTTGTTTTAATAATTTTAATATATACTATTAAAATGTGTTTTGGTGTACAATCATTTTTAAATAATATATAGAAATAAACTGAATTTAATTTAAATATAATCCATAGTATATATTTAAATAAATAAACTATAGTATATTTTAAAAATAAATTGAAATTAATTTTTAACATATAATACTAAACTGTTTTATATTTAAAAATACACTGAAAATAATTTTTAATATATAATAATAAAATGAAAATTAATTTTTAATATATAATCTATATTTGAATAAATAAGCTGGAATTAATTTTTCATATATTAAAATAAACTGAAATTAATTTTTGACATATTATAATAAATTTTAATTAATTCATAATATATTACAAATTAATTCCGGCTTATTTATCCAAATATATATTACAAATTAATTTTAAGTTTATTATTATATATTAAAAATTATTTTCAGTGTATTTTTAAATATATTACAGTTTAGTATTATATATATATATATATATATATATATATATATATATATATATATATATATATATATATATATATATATATATATATATATATATATATATATATATATATATATATATATATATATATATATATATGTATATATATGTCGTTGTCCATATATAATTATTTTAAATATTAATTGTTTTAAATATTAACAACAATTAATATTTAACAAAATAATATTTATTTTAAATATTATTAAACATAAAATAGTTTAAACAAAAAATATAATAGAAATATAAAATAATAATTATTTTCCATCTTTTAATAATAATTGTTTTCCATATTTCAGTATAAGTTAACAAAATTTTTTTTTGGAATAAGCATGTATTAAAAAAACATTTCACAAATAACCATGTTTTGGAAAAAACTACGCAAATAACCATGTTTAAGAAGACTCCCCAAGGGAGGAGTCATCTCACTTGACGCCTCCACTCACAAGTTTTCCCTAGGCGCCATCCCACTTGGCGCCTCCTCTCTCTTTTAGCCAAGTGAGATGGCGCATGTACTTTAAAAGTGAGAGGAGGCGCTATCTCACTTGGCTCCTAGGGCAAAATGCTATTTTTATAAATAATTCGTCTGTTTCTCCGTCATTTCTCACACTTTCTCGCACTGTTTTCTTTTTTTTACTCTGTTATTTGCGTCATGACATCGCCCATGATTTTTACCAGAGATGGTTACGTTATCTTCTCCGCCACAAAACCTCCGATGAAAATGAAATTCTGGCACATTCACTCCATAGAGCGTCTGAAGAGGGAGTTGATGCGATGGCTAGAGGGAGACATCATGGAGGGGGAAAAAATTAGAAGGATCCAGCGAAGACGAACAGCAACCTCACTTGCGACAGAAAGACCTAATTTTTGGTTGGAGGAAGTCAAAACAGACAGCAACGTAATGTTGATGATGCATGGGTCAGATGAAATTGTTTTAACGGTTGTAATTTCGTAGACGGTTTATCGTGTTTTTTTTCTTGTTCGGGTAATGTTTATTGTGACAAATATTGTTAAAGAAAAACCCTAATGTTTACAACATAATAAAGGAAATATTTTTTGTAACACAATTTTTATGTGGTTTAGGCAGTAGCCTGATTCGGACAATTTTTGCGATTGTGTCCGACCTGACGACATAAACCACACTTTCTTTCGAGCTTGTCAAGGGAGTCCATTTCGGTTGTGATGAGCTTACTTTTGGGACGAACCTTTTTATTCCTTCGCATTTGGTCATTGTGCCATACTATTTCGCCGTCATACGCATGCCAATAATCTGGTTTTTCTACCAAAGGGAAGCTGTTGTTGTAGACGTTGAGCAACGTTTCAGATTTGTAAATGTGTGACAGAAGTTGTAGCGCGTCTTGATGAGTATAGGCACACGCTGAAATGACATGAGATCAAGGCATACAAAAGGCTTGAAACTTTCCACAATCGCACCAACGAGAAGGTAGTACAACCCTATATTCTTGTCTTGGCAGACCCTCGTTGTGGTCGATTGTCTCTTTGAAAATGAAGTTGTGGCTGTGTCGGTCAAACCGTATAACCATATGGGTGTTGGCTTTGGTACTTTCTTCCTTAATGTATTTCATGCAGCTTTCACTCCATAGTTGTCCAGATTGCAACACCGTATTCCATATTTCACCTCTTTTGGAAAACAACGAAGTCATCCTAAAATATGTTGATTTAACCAAAGCAGTGACCGGGAGGTTTCATATGCCTTTGAATACCCCATTCATCGATTCAATTAGGTTTGTTGTCATGTGGCCCCATCTTTGTCTGTTGTCGTATGACCTAGTCCATTTTTCTACCGGAATATTATCGATCCACATACCGGCTTCCGGATTTGACAAACGGATCTCGTTGCGATAATATTTGAACATAGGTTGTGTCAATGCATATCCCGCATTCATAACCTCTTTCCTAAGTGTTTTGTCTTTGATCTCCCTCGTGAAATTTTGGACGATATGTCTAACGCAATAGACATGTGTAGAAGGAGGGTCATGCCAACCGTTTGCAGGATTATTGTATGCACTTTCAATGGATGCATGTCTATCCGAGATCAAACAGAGATCTGGTTGAGGAGCCACGTGTGTTCGCAGATTTTTGAGAAAAATATCCAAGCACCACCAGTCTCCCCCTCGACTAGGCAAAGGCAATTGGGAAAATGTTGTTGTTGCCATCTTGTGCAACTGCCATCAGTAGCGTGCCTTTGTATTTCCCATACAACCAAGTCCCATCAATTTGTATAATTGGTTTTCATGACGCAAACCCTGTGACGCAAGGTTGAAAATCCCAAAACACTCGACTGAATATTCCATTTCCGTTGAGTTGACTACCATCTGGGGCGTATGCTGGCACTGTTTCCAGAATGTAAACAGTACCCAGAGAATAAGTCTGGAGTGCATTCGGGTAGCGAGGAAGTTCTTGGTATGACTCCTCCCAGTTTCCATATACCTTTTCAATCGCCTTGGTCTTTTCTAACCACGCCTTTCGGTAAGACGGAGTATAGTTAATACTGTAGTGATGTGGGAGATTATGGTTTTCACCTTCAATGATGGATCGTTGCTGACGAGTGGTAGGATTTCTTGACAAATGAGATCATAATTAAGTTTTTGATGATCCTATGATTGAGTAGAACTGACACAAGTATGGGTAGATATGGAACCTATGACCCAACAATCACCTCTTAATTTGTATGATGCAGTGAGCTTGAACATACAATCAGGGTGGACACACTTAATCTTGTACCTTTCTGGATTTACACCGTCCACCTTAAAATCGACCGAGTTGAGCATGTGGAATTTTTTATGGCTCTGATACATTCTTCTCTATTACGAAATTTGTCTTTCTCTTTTAAGTTTTCATCCGACTGCATATACGGATTGAAAAATATATCAGAAGACGGTTCATCTCCGCCCATGTTGAAGTTTGTCATGTGCGAAGGTGGTGTGTAGATCTCGTTTGCAGGAATACCAGGTATCCCATCATCTTCGGAATCATCATTGACCATTTCGTCAAACTCCAACTCGTCATCTTCTTCTTCTTCATCAACTGCATCTACTTCTGCTTGTTTGGTCTCCAAAGGATCAACCACTTGTGACAGCTGAGGCTCTCGCAGCATAATGTACAACTCAATAGAGTCGTACCCCAGAATACTCATGACTGGAAAACATATTCTGAAGATCCTCGTCATCTTGAACCTTAACCTTATAAAATATTATTTGGTTGTTACAAAAAAAACGGATTCTGATAAAATATTTGTGTCACGGGGCCTCGTCCAAGTTTGGCCTCCAATCATTTTTTAAAGTACAAGAAATTGGCTTTCCTGTTTAAAAAAAATCGGATGTTCTCCGTGTCTCTAAACAAAAACCCAGAGGTGGTACAAATATATGTCTCACCATTGAAATGTGCACTAATCACATATTGGGGTGCAGATGCCATTGTGTATGACTGTTTGAAGGTTTGAAGGTTGGAAGGTTTGAAGTTTATGAGTTATTTGCTGGAATTTTTGAATGTTCAAGTGTTTGATAGATTAAGTGTATCAGTGTTTTGATAAATGTAAGACTAAATAGGTCATACTGAATTTGAATTAACCAAGGTTGTCCAATAGTGTTAAATGAATTCAGAGATGCCTTCTCCAAGGCTGTCACCTAGCATGCACCTACACTGCACCTACACTGTAACCTCTAAGGCGCCTCCCATCACGTCCAATAGTTTTACATGCATTCAGAGATGCCTTCTCCAAGGTTGTCACCTAGCTTGCGCCTACACTGCACCTACACTGTAACCTCTAAGGCGCCTCTCATCACGTCCAATAGTGTTACATGCATTTAGAGATGCCTTCTTTATGGATGTCACCTAGCTTGCGCCTACTCTGCAACCCATGCCACCTCTTATTCGCCAACAGGGATGGCGATACCATTCATTTTTGTACTCTTTTGCCAAGTCCAATGGCGCCTCCCATCACGTCCAATAGTGTTACATGCATTCATAGATGCCTTCTCCAAGGCTGTCACCTGCGCCTACTCTACAACCCATGCCACCTCTTATTCGCCAACGGGGATGGCGACACCATTCATTTTTTACTCTTTCGTCGTCCAATGGCACCTCCCTTCATGTCCAATAGTGTTACATGCATTCAGAGATGCCTTCTCCAAGGCTGCCACCTAACCTGCACCTATACTGCACCTATATTGTAACCTCTAAGGCGCCTCCCATCACATCCAGTAGTGTTACATGCATTCAGAGACGCCTTCTCCAACGCTGTCACCTAGCCTGCGCCTACTCTGCAACCCATGTCATCTCTTATTCACCAACGGGAATGGCGACACCTTTCATTTTTGTACTCTTTTGCCAAGTCCAATGGCGCCTCACTTCATGTCCAATTGTGTTACATGCATTCCAGAGATGCCTTCTCCAAGGCTGCCACGTAGCCTGCACCTACACTGCAAGAGTTACACTTGTCATGCATGCATGCACACCCCTACCACCTCACTTACTCTATGGAAATTTTTTGCCTATAAATACAGAGCATTACATACTTCTCTTGCATCCACAATCGTCTCACTCTCTGCTACAAACTCTTTCATAATCTCTTAAAATTTCAAACTCTTTCATAATCTCAGGCATTTCAACAATGGCTCTTCTCACAATGGGCGATTCTCACAGAGGCACAAGGGACAACATTGCAGCATTTGTAAGTTTCTTTTATAGTTATAAATTTTTCATACTTCTAGTAATGCTTTGTTCATCTTACTTACCTACTCTTACACCTTTTACATTATTAACTTAGGATACTAAAAGATTCAGAATCCGGTCACACAACTACCTTGCTCCTAACCCGTTGATCGTACCATATCTCGATTACGCTGGTTTCAGAAACGTTATAAAGATCTCCAACTGCATAATTGATGCAAAGTTCATACTTGCATTGTTGGAAAGGTGGAGACCAGAGACCAATACATTTCATCTACCAATAGGTGAATGTACCGTCACACTAGAGGACGTGTACATGTTATTGGGTCTACTTGTCGATGGTAAGGCAGTTAACGGGTCAGTTCAACAACTCAATTCTCTGTGTGAAGAATTGTTGGGCAGGGATATGGTTGAAGGTGGTGGTGTGAGAGATCAGGGTATACTACTAACTGAGCTAAAAAATCATTATGCGACTCTGGAATTGAACGAAAATTCCTCGGAGCTAGCTAAGGTAATAAAAGTTATAACTTATATGATGATACTATTTGGAACCTTTTTATTTCCCGAAAGTATGGGAAATAGTGTAAATTTTATGTATTTAAATTTACTTAGAGACTTCGAAAAAACTAGAAAGTATAGTTGGGGTTCTGCTGTTTTAGCCCACCTATATAGTTCCTTGTGTAAAAATGCAATCAAGAAAAATGTACATTTTATGGCTGCGCTTTTTTACTTCAAGCCTGGGGTTGGTGGAGGATGGAGTCCATAAACCCCGTCAACAATAACACATTCATTTTCCCATACACAACAAAGTAAGTCATCAAGTTATATCATTTATTACTATTCATCTCTTCACCAAATATATGATAAAAATAAAATATTTTTCATTTCCTTTATGTATTGCGTGAGGGGTATGGATTACGACAAGAATCCAAGATTCAATGTCGCACTATACTGCAATCTATTGGATCACCTTGGCCAGGATGATGTACGTCGTACCTTTCAACTTTTCTACTTTTAAATTATTTATATATTACTTTTTCATTAACCAAATTTAATTTTATCTGCAGTTTGTCTGGAGACCATATTTGGGTTTGGGCCATGAACCAAACCCCGAGGATGCAGCAATTTGGAGCGCAAAGACTGCAATCATACGGTTCAATATTGTGGAGATGCACCACAACAACCGTGTGTAGATGCAGTTTGGAATGCATCAAGAGATACCCAGTGATCCGACTTGTTTATCCCCGTGGCATCTCAAAAGGGTCGACGCCCAATGGGGTCTTACCAACTGGAAAGACTTTGCTCCAGAATGGTGTAAGATGTGGCAGAGGCGTCACCGATATGTCTTGCAATTCCCCGTTTTCCTCAACCATGGTAATATGCGACACACGAATCAGTATTTATCTTGGTACAGATCAGTTAGTACCCCTGAAATGCACGTGTCTCATCCAAGGTATTTGGTTGACCCACGAACACAATGGACACAACCCTCATTTCCCCAACAACAAACCCAACACATATCAACCTCCCACCAACCCCCCAGACAAAACAAAACCACAAACACCTAACCACAATCACCACCATAATACAATTACACCCACATGCCCCACAACAAACCACAATCACCACCACAATACCATCACACCCGCATACCCCACACACAATTTCAGTCTTCTGCATATCCCAATATGGGCCCCTCAACATCCAACCTTAGCCATGATATGGGATTGTCCAAAGATTATGAACTAACCTACCCAACTTACCATCAACCACAATATCAGCAAACCACCCAACATCCTCAATACCAAACACCCCAAGATCCATTTCCTTTCTACCCCCCATACTCAGACGACCAGTGCTACAGACCAACCATAGAACCCCACTGTGATCGGTGGGAATAGAACTGACTGTTTTTAGAATGCTGGTTTGCGTTTGCGTTTGTTTTTGCAAAATGTCGCGGTAAGCAAGAGTCGCCACCGTCTTTTATTTTATCCAACAAGGAAAGGGCAAAAGCACAGAAAAATTCCTTTTTGAGATATTTCTCGGGTACGGGAGGTAGATTATAGAAAGGGAAGGTGTTAGCACCCTTTCTATCTGTGGTTATCCACGGGCTCTTAGGTACTTGCTCATTGTGTTTTCAAAATTTGTTTTTTCTTTGTGTTTGTGGGTTCGAAAGAGTTTTTGTTTTTAAAGGGGTGTAAGTGTGAAAAGTTTTGTTTTGTTTTAGAATGAGCAAGTACTTAAGAACCATCTACCTGCTCGAAAAGGGAATTAAACTGTGCTAATGTCCTTTAGACAATGCTATCCCACTATTGAGGAGTAGGCAGCATCGTCGTTGGAGTTTTCGGGTCAATTCGATTTAAGGGGTGTGTGGTCACTAAAGCAATGTTGGGACGCCTTAGCGGTAACCCTAATGTCTTAGATCATTTTATCCGAGGCAACCGTTTCGAGGCAACTTATGATCTTTGGACAAGAGGGCGACCTCTAAAACTTCCTATACTTAATGACCACGTTCGAGGAAACCAAGTGAGGTGTACCCTAAAAGTGGCATGTGCAAGTGTGTTATTTCGGTTAATTATCTTTGTACATGTCATGCGTTATCTATGTTGATTTTAAGTTCATACATTTGATCTTGTCATGCATTCCCTATTTATCAAACATCTAACAGTTAATTGTTGCAGAATTTAAATTGCGGAAATTAAATCTAAACTATTACAAGGCGTCGGGTATTTACATCGCCAAAAGCAACCTTTTAATTTAAATTGCAGAAAATAAAAAGAAATCGATAAATAATTAAAGTCCTAATTAAAAGCTATTACATACCGGAAGCAATTACAATATTGGATCAAATGAATCGCGTGCAAGAAATTAAATCGGCGCATTTTTTAGGGTTTTGACCCTCTTTTGAAAGAAAGCATTTTTTGTTTATTTTTGAATTAAATGGAAATTAAATTAAGTGAACAATTAATTAATTAATTAATAAAAAATATTTTTGGGTTTTTGAATATTTAAGGAAATAAAATAAAAATTGGTCAAAAATGTTAAAACCTAATGTTCTAAATTAATTTTAATTTATTGCAAAAAAAATGTTAAAAGTTAAAACTATTTAAAACTAGATTAATTAAATTAGTATTTATTTATAAAAATACAATGATGATATTAATTTTAATAAAATAAAAATAATATTTTTTTGTGTTTTCTGATTTTATTAGAAAAAAATGTTAATTGGTTAATTTAAATAATAATAATAATTAAACAAAACAAAATAATAAAATGAAATTTCAAAAAAGAGAAATAACCAAATATGGGGGGTGCTGGGCCTGATTTGAGTGTGAAAATAGTATTTTCAAGGCCCAACAAGCGCTGGCCTGGGCTGACTTTTCCAATTCCCCATGGCGCGTTTGACTAGAGTGCAGGATGGTCATTCAATCTTTGCCCTTGGATTTGATCTGAAGCCATTTGGCAGCCATCTGGATGGAGGCTTATGGTAGGTCACGCTCCTGATGCTGCATGGAATTGCCTGTAGAAAAAATACACAAATGTATTGGGGGACCTGGGATTCAAACCCAGGTCCCAATGGATCATGCAATAACGCCTCTGCCAGCTGAGCTATTGGTTCTTTTTGTTAAAGAAATAAACAACGAATATTATATGTGAAAAGCAAGCAAATTACTAGAAATAAAAAAAAACGCGCGGAATTTATTTAAACTGGCCAATGAAGACGAGCCACGTCTTCATCTTCTTCAACAAAACCTGTATTTTTTCCTGCGGATTTGGTTCCGCATCAAAATCCATGGCTCGATTCAAGAATGGATTTCAGGCCCTGTAAACACAAACTAAGAACACCAACGTGTTCGTCTCTCCTCCCTGAGCATCCCTGTACCAATTATTTGTCCTAATTTTAACTGTATCAAAAATGCCTAAAAACAAGGAATGGAAACCCTAGGTTCGGGTATCACGTTAGAGGCCATGAAAACGAAATCAAATATTGTAGAATGCTTAGAAATTGAATGGAAAGCATGATTATACAAAAGAATTGGCAAAAGGATGCAAGAAAATGGATTCACGATTCCATGTTCAGAGCTGTATTCAAGAACACTTACAGTGCTTTTCAGGACTTGCTTTTGATGGCAATCGCTTCAGTGGACCTCAGGCAAGGAGATAATGTTGAGTTTTTGGATTGAATCGAGCTCTAGGTATGATTTCAGTTTCCACTTTTTCAAGCTTTTTCTCCAATTTGGTTTTGCCATTTATGCAGCTCTTAGGTCGTGTTTTTGATGTGTCTAGCTTGTGTGAGTAATAAGGAATGCATTAGGTTAAATCTTTGGGCTTGAATCCATGTGCATTGAAGATTTGAGATTTGATTTGATCTCCATTAACAAAGCTTCCAAAATTATGCCAAATCCAAGATTTTGTTCACAATATGGCATGGCACGAATTTGATTAGGTGTATCATGATATTTAAGACCTGTAATGATAAAAAAAATCTTATTCCATCAATTTTTGGATTTTATTTGAATTAATATTGATTTAAAATGAATTAATTCAATAAAAATTAAATAAAATAGAAAAATAAATTAATGGACATGAAACTGAAGATAGGACACGTGTGTGGTGTGACAAAATCAAATCAAGTGGAAAAAAGTGGGCCCTTTTGTCAAAAATTGGAGTTTTGAGGATAGTTGACTTTTGGCACTTTTGGAAAAATGCCCAACTTAAACAATGCATAACTTCTTCAATTTTGAACTTTTGGAAGGGTTCTTTGACTTTTTAGAAACCTTGAGATGTCCTCTAACCAACTATTTTTGTCTCATCTCATTTTGTTATTCCATGCTCAAGTTATAAGCTTTGGCAAAAAAGGTGTTTTTGTTGACTTTCAAAAATGACCTATAATGTCCAAATTTGTAACTTTTTGTGAGAGCATTTCTTGATCTTGGGGTGTGAATATGGATTGTAGGAAATTGAATCCTATTAAAAATGAGCTTTGTATGGGTCATTTATCATAAAGTATGAGAAAGTTATGCTTGGTCAAAGTTGAGTTGACTTTTCCTACAAAACCCTAATTTAGCAACTTTTGAATCTTGATGAATCTTGAGCCATCCTTGATGAATCATGATAAACCCTTGATCAAATGATGAATTAAACTTCAAAATGAGAATTTTGGCAAAAAATCTTGAGGTTTGACTATTTGTAGGTCACAGTTGACTTTTGCCCTAACACAGTTGATTTTTGGACCTTTTGAGCAATTGACTGACCAAACTTTCTCTACAAGGCTTGAAATTTGACATGGATGAACTTGAGAACATATTAGGACATTAGGGAGCACTTGAGGTCATTTGGATGTGAGAACCCTGATGCAACACAAAACCCTAATTTTGAATTGACTGCCTTAGGAGATGATTTGACTGTCCAACTCTTGAGCCATCTTGAACAACTTGGAGATTATTCTTGACATGTATTGAGAAATATGGGAGGGAAAATTTTGGGGTACAACAGTTGCCCCTGTTCAATTTTCTTAAACCTGAGGATATAGATTGGCTTTCGAGCCTTTCGTGATCCGAAGGTGGAAGATAATTGAACACTAGAGTGCCCAGAAATTTGCACTCGCATGGTGCAGTATCAGCATTGTGATGTCGGGAATGGGCTTATAGATGCCATTTGGAGATTGTTGGTAGTAGGATGGGCTTACAGATGCCATCTGCAGGAGTGTCGATCGCATAAGAGATTCCTTAGCGAGAACTTGCATACCTGTTGTTGTAGAAGATTCCGCTGGGGAAGCCTAACTTTTCTTGAGATTTAGGAACTTGCCTGTACTTCAATTGAGAGAATGCCTCGGCTGAGTCTTAAGAACCTGTCCATAATTCAATTGGGGGTAAACATCTTCATCAAGATCTCGGAACTGTCTGGTCTTCAACGTAGTATACCGTTGAAATTAGAGAACTCGTCCACACTATGACGGAGGAAAACATCAAGATCTAGGAACTGACTAGTGCTCAACATAGTATACCATTGAGGTTATAGCACTCATCCACACTATGACATAGGGAAAAATCTTCATCAAGATCTAAGAACTGTCTGGTGCTCAACGTAGTATACCGTTGAGGTTAGAGAACTTGTCCATACTATGATGGAGAAAAACATCAAGATCTAGGAACTGACTAGTGCTCAACATA
Organism: Vicia faba; assembly: GCA_948472305.1. Lineage (NCBI taxonomy): Eukaryota > Viridiplantae > Streptophyta > Magnoliopsida > Fabales > Fabaceae > Vicia > Vicia faba. The sequence continues at coordinate 723,527,927 of OX451738.1, read as the reverse complement.
GTATACCGTTGAGGTTATAACACTCGTCCACACTATGACATAGGGAAACATCTTCATCAAGATCTAGGAACTGTCTCGTGCTCAACGTAGTATACCGTTGAGGTTATAGCACTCGTCCACACTATGACGTAGGGAAACATCTTCATCAAGATCTAGGAACTGTCTGGTGCTCAATATAGTATACTGTTGAGGTTAGAGAAGTCGTCCATACTATGACGGAGGAAAACATCAAGGTCTAGGAACTGACTAGTGTTCAACGTAGTATACCATTGAGGTTATAATACTCGTCCACACTATGACGTAGGGAAACATCTTCATCAGGATCTAGGAACTGTCTGGTCTTCAACGTAGTATACCGTTGAAATTAGAGAACTCGTCCACACTATGACGGAGGAAAACATCAAGATCTAGGAACTGACTAGTGTTCAACGTAGTATACCTTTGAGGTTATAGTACACGTCCACACTATGACATAGGGAAACATCTTCATCAAGATCTAGGAACTGTCTGGTCTTCAATGTAGTATCCCGTTGAAATTAGAGAACTCGTCCACACTATGACGGAGGAAAACATCCAGATCTAGGAACTGACTAGTGCTCAACATAGTATACCGTTGAGGTTATAACACTCATCCATACTATGATGTAGGGAAACATCTTCATCAAGATCTAGGAACTGTCTGGTCTTCAACGTAGTATGCCGTTGAAATTAGAGAACTCGTCCACACTATGACGGAGGAAAACATCAAGGTCTAGGAACTGACTAGTGTTAAACGTAGTATACCATTTAGGTTATAGTACTCGTCCACACCATGACGTAGGGAAACATCTTCATCAAGATCTAGGAACTGTCTGGTCTTCAACGTAGTATACTGTTGAAATTAGAGAACTCGTCCACACTATGACGGAGGAAAACATCAAGATCTAGGAACTGACTAGTGCTCAACGTAGTATACCGTTGAAGTTATAGTACTCGTCCACACTATGACGTAGGGAAACTGTCGAGATCAAGAACCTTATCTGAAATTCAACCGAGGATAATTCAATTGAGATTTAAGAACCGGTCAGGTCTTCGACGTAACTGAGAACTTTAACTGTATCTTTCCTGAAAGGTAAAGGTCAGTCATATGCAATGCATGATATGGATCAGGCAATGATGTTCTCAAAATAAATGAGATTGTATTCGTATGATGCGTATATGCATGTATCATGATGTATGAAAATGTGATGTTTTAGCTGGGGGAAATAAATCTCGGAGCTGCTGGAGAATAGAGTTGAGTTCTTCGTTTCCGCTGGGGATGATGAACGAAGATGATTGTGAGAATAAACCTGCAGGAGAAAAGAATTCCGTTGGGGAATAAACTGATGAAGAGATTACTTCGAGGGGAATTACTCTGTGGGGAAGAGATGCTCTGCTGAGGATTTTAACGATAAATTCCGCTAGGGATTCCGCTGATAAGCTCCGTTGGGGATTTCAACGATAAACTCCACTGGGGATGGATTACCGTTGTTGGTGATATCAAATCTGTTGAGGATTGAATTCCTGCTTGCGAAAGGAAAGAACTTTGCTGAGGATGATCTTTCAGTTGCAACTTGCTAGGGATAATCCTGTTAGACTCTTGTGGGGATACTCCTCTGAATTTGGTTGGGGAGATTTATTTTGTACTTTGCAGGGGATAAGCTTCCAGAGTCTACTGGGGATGATGATTCAACTCCGTTGGGATAGATTTTTTTCCAGACCGTGCTGGGGAAATATTGACTTCACTGGGGGTATCTTGCATTCTGTCGGGGAACATTCTTATACTTCGTGGAGGAATTTTAAGACGGTCGGGGATACTCTTATGCTTGCTGGAGAATATTCTTATACTTCACTGGGGAATATTAAGACCTTCTGGGGATACCAAGCCTTTTTAGGGCTGATGGTAGACTAACTCTTCTTGGGGAGAGTATTATTGATTCGTCCATAGTTGCAAGTCTCAGCTGAGAGAGCTATCATTACTGTCTTACTCTGCTGGGAGTGAAAGTATCTTAGCCATATTCTTCAGCTGAATATATACCTTGGTACCTGGTGGACAGAGCAACTTGTATAGTTCGGACAATTCTTATTTGCCCCTATTTTTGCGGGAGAAGGTGCCTGCGGAGGCCCTGTGGATCGAGTATTATCCCCACCTATGAGGTGCTTGGTATCTTTCGGCCAAAATGACAAGTCTTCTTCTGGTAGGCCAGTGACGAGATGAAGAGACATAGCCGTACGCTTTGATCCCTAATTTTTGCTTGGACCGCCCTTTCGGGTTTTCAGTCCACCGGGATACCCTTTTTTGCCCAAGCCGCCTTTTCAGGTTTTCGACTTGCCGGGTGTACAAATTTTTCATTTTCATCCCTTATTTTTGCCTGAACCCTTTTGGTTTGTCGGGAAGCCCTTATTTTTTCCTAGGCCAGTCAACCTAGCGGTTCTTTGATTCACGCACGGTATTTTCTAACTATGTCCATGCCCTCAGGATGCAGAGAGGTGTCACTGTCAGTAGTGTTGTGTTGCCATACTACCAGAAGATCTTTGTTTGATCATGCAAGATTCGTTGCTGGAATTCATGTCCAATGCCCCAATTGATTCAGATGGAGGTTTGCCCCTGGCTATTTAGCATTTTGAGAGATTCCTTGAATCTTGACTTGACTACCCCAGATGATGGACAATGATCATGCCGTGCCCCTTGATTGGAAGTGTTTTTCCACTTGAGGTGATCCTTTTTATTGAGAAGGTTTTTTGTTCACTAGATATTCATCGTGCAAATTTCTATGTTGTTGAACAAATAGTCATATGCAAACAATATTATTTTAAGAAAGCAAAGCTTATGTCTGTTTTGAAATTTTTGAAAATGCATTTTTCCAGAAAACAGGCAATTTTTTTGTAAAATGTGATGTCAACTTAGGATTTACAGCAAACCCTACAGGAGTCAGGATACCTTTTGTAACAGTATGCTTTCGAACTAACCCATGCTTCAACTAGGACTTTTAAGGGTTATAACGTGGCCTGGTTCACGATTTAAGAAACAAAGGATAAAGGCTCAAATTTTATCTGTACCCACCCGTTCTTCGTGATGTTCTTAGATCCTAAACTCAGCTAATCGTGCATTAGATCTTGTTTGAGTCTTTGCTCTAATATACCAGTGATGGTTCGGATACTGACAATTTATTTTGAACAGGCAGTCATTTTGTTGAGAGTTTGCAGGATCTCTTTCTTTTTTATTTTATTATCCCTGTCTTTTGCCTGAATTGTTTCTTTTGTAATTACAGTCAGCGGGATGCCCCAGTTTTGTAAGTCTCTTTCATAGGTTTTGACTTGATGGGCTTTTACTTCGAGAGATAATGACTGCTTGTCCTTACGATTATACGGAACCATCATTGTCTTTTGTTTCGGAAGGACTTCTTTGATGCCATTTATTGTGCTCCTGGATCAACTGAGAAAACTACCCTGCCCCAGGTTACAATTTAAGGGTTTTAATTTGTGAAAAGAAAAACTCCAACTTCTTTGGCTCAAAGGGGTTGACTAGGGATTATCTTCCTTATAACTCCACTGTTTAGGATTTGAAACAATGCATGTACCTCGTCAGCGGGGTCTGTTCAAAAGCATACTGTAGAGATTTTGATATCATTTTCGTCATCCTCCCTCTAAAGGCTTAGAAATTTTTTTATTCGAGAGTTGATCATCATAAAAAATGAAAGCAATTTTAATATAGTGAAATATAAATGGATTGATTCAAAACAGACATATGCAATGCATTGGTAAAGTAATAAATTTTTGACATGAATAAATGTTCGAACAGTCAAAAGAAAATTACAGCTTGAAAATTCTAATGAGCAAAAGCCTCTTAGTTCGAACTAGTCATTTCAGGTGGAGAACCCTCAGCGGAAGATTTTCATCTCGCCATCCGGCATGAATTCCAGCACTCTTCTGTCAATCAAGTCTTGGATCTTGTTTTTCAAAGCCCAACAGTCGTCGGTGTCATGTCCAGGACTATAGGAGTGGTATACACAAAATGCGTCGGGGTGATAGCCAGGAGCAGAGGTATTGGTATTCCGGAGAGGATCCTTTAAAGGAATCAGATTGACCTCCAACAAGCGTTTCAATATTAGAGATGATGGTATATCAGTCTCAGAGAAATGTCTTCCAGATGTATTTTGCTTACGCCGATTACCCCGTTGACGCTGGTGAGGTTGTTGTTGGGCTTGTGACCCTGAAGCAAGCTAGGGAGCTTTTCCCTTGTCTTCTTGTCTCAAAGGAGGTTGAATGATGACTTGATCTTAAACCCTAGTGGTTTTCCCCACTTGGTTATTTTGAAGTAGTTTGTTGACGAGGACCCTGAGCTCTTCTTGTCTTTGAGCCAGGTCTTAAATGAGAGCCATCTGGCCCACCAGCTGTCCCATCATCTGGATCTTCATTGTTTCCAACTCAATTTGTAGCCCTTCCAACTGATCATTCCTGATGCCGCCTGGATTCCCTAGGACTAAGCCCCTTGTGAGGAGAGCTTTTATTTCTTCCTGCCCCTGGGATAGGTTCAAGAACATTTCTTGAAGTTGAGCGTTTTGAGCCTAGATATCTTCGACAGTTCTCTCTAGGGCCATCTCTATTGAAATAAACAGTAGGAGAATAAGGAAACCTGAAAGGGAAAACCTGTCATGATGTGGATGCATGTTATGTGGATGCATGTTTTCAAGGATCTCTCAAGGTAAACAAGAAACTTGTTAGAATTTGAATTTTGCAGCTTTGATTGAAGAAACTTCATGTTGTTAAGAGTCCTTCTTCAAGGGTCAAGCTCTCCATATCGAGTGGGTCATAGCCCCTGACTCAAATTATCGTGTTTTGATTTCTAGACAACCTTAGCTAGAGGAAAATAAATCCCTTTGCCCCTTGCTAGACCTTTAATTTACCATAACCTGCATCGCAGACCCTTGAGATTCTTGAAATGGTTAAGGAAATGTTAAGGCATGATGTTATGATATGTATGCTATGCGTTTAAGCAAAAGTGTGAGGTGATGTAAGTAAACCCTGCAATAAATCCAAATTATTGGATAAGGACTGTAAACAAAACCTGCAAGGAACTCATGTTGTCAGATAACAAGAATGTGCAAGTAGTTCAAGTTTGAAGGCACACAAGTCACACATATAGCCTTAAGTTTAGGCTGGCATGGAGTTTAGGCATTACCCTCTTTCAGTGTAGTCAGTTTAAACCTGTCCTAAAAATAGTAACCGGGTTCTAGAGGATCTCAATATCACTGACTACCCTCAATCAGTCATAATTCCAGTTTAGCAACCTTTTCTTGCGGCCAGAATCATCGCGAGAGTTTAGTCTCAATGAGTGTAGCATACTGCTAATGTTCTATGGCCAAGTTGGTCAATTTAAAGGTTCTAAGGTCAGCTGGTGCTTAATGACCCCTTACATGACCCATATTCTCCTCGTTCCAACACAAGGGATATCGGTATAATCTAAAGTGCCACACCAACGTAGCTACTACTTTAATTGTATCGGTCTACGCCGTACAGTTCCCTCACAATTTATTGCTACTTACCTAAAGGGTATCCCCAGATCCGGGTTAGGATCTATAGAACTCCGATACAAGCCCACAAATATAAATCAAACAAAGCATACAATTGAAAACACAATTATCTAATCCTAAGGTACACCTCACTTATAGAAAAATTCCCCAGCAGAGTCGCCAGTTCTGTGATCGGTGGGAATAAAACTGACTGTTTTTGGAATGCTGGTTTGCGTTTGTGTTTGTTTTTGCAAAATGCCGCGGTAAGCAAGAGTCGTCACCGTCTTTTATTTTATCCAACAAGGAAAGGGCAAAAGCACAGAAAAATTCCTTTTTGAGATATTTCTCGGGTTCGGGAGGTAGATTATAGAAAGGGAAGGTGTTAGCACCCTTTCTATCAGTGGTTATCCACGGGCTCTTAGGTACTTGCTCATTGTGTTTTCAAAATTTGTTTTTTCTTTGTGTTTGTGGGTTCGAAAGAGTTTTTATTTTGAAAGGGGTGTAAGTGAGAAAAGTTTTGTTTTATTTTAGAATGAGCAAGTACTTAAGAACCATCTAGCTACTCGAAAAGGGAATTAAACTGTGCTAATGTCCTTTAGACAACGCTATCCCACTATTGAGGAGTAGGCAGCATCGTCGTTGGAGTTTTCGGGTCAATTCGATTTAAGGGACGTGTGGTCACTAAAGAAATGTTAGGACGCCTTAGCGGTATCCCTAATGTCTTAGATCATTTTATCCGAGGCAACCATTTCGAGGTAACTTATGATCTTTGGACAAGAGGGCGACCTCTAAAACTTCCTATACTTAATGACCACGTTCGAGGCAACCAAGTGAGGTGTACCCTAAGAGTGGCATGTGCAAGTGTGTTATTTCGGTTAATTATCTTTGTACATGTCACGGGTTATCTATGTTGATTTTAAGTTCATACATTTTATCTTGGCATGCATTCCCTATTTATCAAACATCTAACAGTTAATTGTTGCGGAATTTAAATCTAAACTATTACAAGGCGTCGGGTATTTACATTGCCAAAAGCAACCCTTTAATTTAAATTGCGGAAAATAAAAAGAAAGAGATAAATAATTAAAGTCCTAATTAAAAGCTATTACATACCGGAATCAATTACAATATTGTATCAAATGAATCGCGTGCAAGAAATTAAATCGGCGCATTTTTTAGGGTTTTGACCCTTTTTTGAAAGAAAGCATTTTTTGTTTATTTTTGAATTAAATGGAAATTAAATTAAGTGAACAATTAATTAATTAATTAATAAAAAATATTTTTGGGTTTTTGAATATTTAAGGAAATAAAATAAAAATTGGTCAAAAATGTTAAAACCTAATGTTCTAAATTAATTTTAATTTATTGCAAAAAAAATGTTAAAAGTTAAAACTATTTAAAACTAGATTAATTAAATTAGTATTTATTTATAGAAATACAATGATGATATTAATTTTAATAAAATAAAAATAATATTTTTTTTGTGTTTTCTGATATTATTAGAAAAAAATGTTAATTGGTTAATTTAAATAATAATAATAATTAAACAAAACAAAATAATAAAATGAAATTAAAAAAACAGAAATAACCAAATATGGGGGGTGTTGGGCCTGATTTGAGAGTGAAAATAGTATTTTCAAGGCCCAACAGGCGCTGGCCTGGGCTGACTTTTCCAATTCCCCATGGCGCGTTTGACTAGAGTGCAGGATGGTCATTCAATCTTTGCCCTTGGATTTGATCTGAAGCCATTTGGCAGCCATCTGGATGGAGGCTTATGGTAGGTCACGCTCCTGATGCTGCATGGAATTGCCTGTAGAAAAAATACACAAATGTATTGGGGGACCTGGCATTCGAACCCAGGTCCTAATGGATCATGCATTAACGCCTCTGCCAGCTGAGCTATTGGTTCTTTTTGTTAAAGAAATAAACAACGAATATTATATGTGAAAAGCAAGCAAATTACTGGAAATAAAAAAAACGCGCGGAATTTATTTAAACTGGCCAATGAAGACGAGCCACGTCTTCATATTCTTCAACAAAACCTGTATTTTTTCCTGCGGATTTGGTTCCGCATCAAAATCCATGGCTCGATTCTAGAATGGATTCCAGGCCCTATAAACACAAACTAAGAACACCAACGTGTTCGTCTCTCCTCCCTGAGCATCCCTGTACCAATTATTTGTCCTAATTTTGCCTGTATCAAAAATGCCTAAAAACAAGGAATGGAAAGCATGATTATACAAAAGAATTGGCAAAAGGATGCAAGAAAATGGATTCACGATTCCATGTTCAGAGCTATATTCAAGAACACTTACAGCGCTTTTCAGGTGGTTTCAGGACTTGCTTTTGATGGCAATCTATTCAGTGGACCTCAGGCAAGGAGATAGTGTTGAGTTTTTGGATTGAATCGAGCTCTAGGTATGATTTTAGTTTCCACTTTTTCAAGCTTTTTCTCCAATTTAGTTTTGCCATTTCTGCAGCTCTTAGGTCGTGTTTTTGATGTGTCTAGCTTGTGTGAGTAATAAAGAATGCATTAGGTTAAATCTTTGGGCTTGAATCCATGTGCATTGAAGATTTGAGATTTGATTTGATCTCCATTAACAAAGCTTCCAAAATTATGCCAAATCCAAGATTTTGTTCACAATATGGCATGGCACGAATTTGATTAGGTGTATCATGATATTTAAGACTTGTAATGATCAAAAAAAAATCTTGTTCCATCAATTTTTGGATTTTATTTGAATTAATATTGATTTAAAATGAATTAATTCAATAAAAATTAAATAAAATAGAAAAATAAATTAATGGACATGAAACTGAAGATAGGACACGTGTGTGGTGTGACAAAATCAAATCAAGTGGAAAAAAGTGGGCCCTTTTGTCAAAAATTGGAGTTTTGAGGATAGTTGACTTTTGGCACTTTTGGAAAAAGGCCCAACTTAAACAATGCATAACTTCTTAAATTTTGAACATTTGGAATTGTTCTTGGACTTTTTAGAAACCTTGATATGTCCTCTAACCAACCCTTTTGGTATCATCTCATTTTGTTATTCCATGCTCAAGTTATAAGCTTTGGAAAAAAAGGTGTTTTTGTTAACTTTCAAAAATGACCTATAATGTCCAAATTTGTAACTTTTTGTGAGAGAATTTCTTGATCTTGGGGTGTGAATATGGATTGTAGGAAATTGAATCCTCTTCAAAATGAGCTTTGGATGGGTCATTTATCATAAAGTATGAGAAAGTTATGCTTGGTCAAAGTTGAGTTGACTTTTCCTACAAAACCCTAATTTAGCAACTTTTGAATCTTGATGAATCTTGAGCCATCCTTGATGAATCATGATCAACCCTTGATCAAATGATGAATTAAACTTCAAAATTAGAATTTTGGCAAAAAATATTGAGGTTTGACTATTTGTAGGTCATAGTTGACTTTTGCCCTAGCACAGTCGATTTTTGGACCTCATGAGCAATTGACTGACCAATCTTTCTCTGCAAGGCTTGAAATTTGACATGGATGAACTTGAGAACATATTAGGACATTGGGGAGCACTTGAGGTCATTTGGATGTGAGAACCCTGATGCAACACAAAACCCTAATTTTGAATTGACTGCCTTAGGAGATGATTTGACTGTCCAACTCTTGAGCCATCTTGAACAACTTGGAGATTATTCTTGACATGTCTTGAGAAATATGGGAGGGCAAATTCTGGGGTACAACACCCACCTACCGCCAACACGACCAAACTTTGAGGGTATGGGTAACCGACTATACCAAAGTGGATCTTCTAGATATGAAGATCTAACTGATTTCATGGATCCTGAACGCATTAACTTTGTTGGGCCATCGACCCTTCCATAGCAGGAAACGCGACGAAACCTAGCACGGGAAAGGCGAGGACGGGGATGCGGAACCGGGGTCATTATCGGGTTCCGGGGGACCACTGACTAATATGTTTTTTTATGTAATAGTTATGTGTGTAATCATATTTTGTAAATAAAAAGTCAATTTTGTTGATCCTATATCGAATATGTAACGCACCGCATTGAAAAAAAATGCGAAAATTTCCCTACCAAATGCACTAAGGTGCCATCTCACTTGGCTTAGGGAAAGCCCTAAGCACCTAGGCGCCAAGTGAGATGGTGCCTCCCCTTAAAAATTAGGTGTAGGCGCCAAGTGAGATGGCTCCTCCCTTGGGGAGTCTTCTGAAACATGGTTATTTGCGTAATTTTTTCTGAAACATGATTATTTACGATTTTTTTTAATACTTGGTTATTCCAAAAAAAAAATCTAAGTTAACATGAACCAAAAATATAAGTTAGTATCTAATATATATTAAACATGTAAGTTTCATTGCAAATAACTATTATGGTTCAGTTGTATGTTTTAACACCCATCAATCTAAGGGGAAGGCGTTCAAAGCTTTGCTAAGTAAAGCATGTCATGTAATTATTTTTGCCTAGTAAGGTCTAAAGTGATGGAATCTTGAAATGATAAGGGTGTTTTTATAACAAAAAAATTTTACAAGAGGCCAAATATAATGTCACCTATATGGTAGGAGTAAAATAGTATTAGCCTTCCATTTAAATTCAAATGCTCTTCTACTTTAACATAAAGATTTGACCTTATAGGTACATCTATGAGGTCTGTGCTGAAAAGAAGCTTCTAAATAAGTATTCTATCTTAGATCATGCAAAGATTTCTCTTACTCGCGGTTCGCTGGGACACATTATCAAAGATTACGTACAAGACAAGTTGAAAGGGAACATCAAAGATTGTTATTAGGCTCTATTTAACCGCGAGTAAGTTGTATTAATTTGAGTTTCCATTTATAAATCAATTATATCCATATTATTAATTATTCTAAATGTTTATGCAGTCAACATTGATAACTAATTATTATATGTCCCAAGAAAAATACTATAGTTATGTTTTGTTCGTTGCACTTTGGAATGCCCAGTGCTATGATTAACGCTTTGAATGGATAAGTGGTATTGTTTTTAATACTCAAATTTTAACTTTAGAATTGAATAGTTTTTGTTCATGTTTAATTTTAACCAACATGTGTAGAGCGATGGAGGAATATAATACGCTCAAACAAAATATAACTAGTAACAAGTCAATCTATGTTTACCCAAAAGTTAGTACATTACTTGTGATTTTTGATGTTATATTATTTTTGTGTATATGTGTGACATACATATATAAAAAATATTTGTAGTGGTGAAAACAACCCGACAAACATTCTTGTGGATACTATGTTATCAGATATATGCTTCATATTGTCTCCAGTGGCATTACAAACGGACGGGTGAAGAATTAGGTATTAGCTTATATATATATATATATATATATATATATATATATATATATATATATATATATATATATATATATATATATATATATATATATATATATATATATATATATATATATATATATATATATATATATATATATATATATATATATATATATATATATATGTGTGTGTGTGTGTGTGTAGTTCTGGACTGAGTCAATAACTATACACAGTCCAATCCACTCCTGCTCCAGAACGACTCAAAAGCATTGGCCCAATCAGCTTTGAGCTAGTGAAAGACACACATCCCCTACTGTATGACAGCTCTGGTCGCGTGTTCGTGTGTCCCAAGAGACAATAAGACCATGCATGCTCTTGACCGCGTCCCTACTCATGGAAACAACTAGTTCCAAGCATCTCTGCTCGTAATAACGACTAGTTTCGGGCACCTCTTCCCAGGATAACGTGCATGAATTTCCAATTCCTTCTTTCAGGCGGAAATCCTAATAGTTATCTATTTTCGGGGGCCTGATATGCAGGCCCAAAAATAGAAGCCAATGGCGAAGCATCGGGAGCATTATATAAACCCCCACACTTGTGAGGGTCAGGTATCCAATATTTAAACTTTAAACCCTATATTCTCTCTAATATATATTTGCACTCTTACTTACTTGAGCATTAGAGTGCCTTGCAGGTACACCTCCTCCTCCATGATTCCAGCCTTATAGATGCATATATCAGCCCATTACAAGTTCTGAGTCACGGGTAAGATCAATGCCACTGTCTATGGGAAATTTGTTTCCTCATCTCTCTTTCCCTGGAAACTAAAGATCAAATAAATGTTTCAAGATTTAGATCATGGTCGATCAAGATAACAACCACCTCTCTGGCAAAACTTTCATCTCCCTTTTCCACAAGACTGATGATGACAGAGAGATGCCTCTCATTGAAGACATTTCCATGAGGAGAGACGTGTGTATCACGTCTCCTTCCTCTGAAGAGGTTGAGGACGACGATGTCTAGTTCTTGGAATCTAACAAATACAAGAAAGTCCAAGAAAAAGCATCGGTCATCTTCTAGCCTATTTTGGAACCAACCAACGCTCACCCAACTATGACGGTATTGCTCGCAGTGCTAAATTAGACCAACACTCTGATCCTCCAGCAGAACAACAGGACCAGGGCTTTGGAAGAGGTACGCCAATCCAGATCTCCTCCATAGAGACACCGACGGCGAGGGTCTTGCAGCCCATTTTCACGAAGACCCATTATTCATTTCGCACCAGAAGAACTAGGAACTTCGCTAATATAGAAACGTGAGCGTACTCCTCCTCACAGAAACTGACGCTCCTCAGTCGCAAAGAAGAGAAAAGACAACCAACGGTTAGAGAATAATCGTTCTCCTTCTCCCAAGCCAAAGGGTCTTCTGAGAAGCACATCTCCTCGACGTGACGATAGTCCTCGATGAGAGAGGAACAATTACTCTCTTCCATCATCACCAGACCGGAGCAAAGACGATGAGCCCCGTGATCCATTATCCAGAGAAATCATGGAAACTCCCCTACCTGTTAGGCTAGAAAAGCCTCTAAATCTAGGAACATACAACGAAACCACCAATCCAGACAAGCATATTGAGAATATCGAAGCCTTGCTCGACTACCGAGGCAATACGGGCGCCATCTAGTGCTGACTCTTTCCCAGCACTCTGAGAAATAAGGCTATGGCCTGGTATAAAAACCTCCATGACGGGTCAATTACATTCTAGAAGAACCTGGGGAAGCATTTATCTAGACACTTTACGGCCTCTCGCCAACATCCAAAATTTGAGGCATCGCTGAAGGCGATCATCCAATGGAAGGATGAATCTATTCTAGCGAATATAGAAAGATTCAACTGCGAAGCCGTCCAAGTCTGCACTATTGACGGTATGAAAAAATATTTTCTTGAATGCGGTCTACATCCCTGTAGTGATTTTGCCAAGGTAGTTAGAATTGAAACAACTGCTACATTGGATACCCTCCTCCTTAAGGCCTAGGCGTACATCCAATATAAAGAAAGAGGAGATGCCAATAACGCACGAGATTCACATCATCAGGAGAATGCAAAAGTTTCAAAGCACGATGACTATTTGATATCTCGTCGGGGAGAAAATAAAAGAAGAGATGACAAGCCCTGTGAATCACGGGAATACAAAGGGACTAATGGCCGGTTCCACGACTACACTCTTCTGACCTCCTCACAGGAGTGAATCTTAACTGAATGCGTAAACTCAGAGTTTTGTCAGGCCGGAGACCATTTTTCCCGGCAGACAATGTCCAAGCCCAACACGGATAATACAAAATATTGTCGGTTCCACAAGAGCCACAGGCATGTCATGGAAGAATGCATCCATATGAAAGATGTTATCGAGATCCTCATTAGATATGGGCATCTCAAATAATACAAGAAAAAATAAGGTCCTCGCGAGGACGCCCCAAAATCAAAGAATGTCGAAGAAGAGAAACCGTCCCTGATAACGCCAGCATGCTAGTCGCCATGTGTATTTTGCGGCCAGAGGATTTCTACATCCCCGATGACACCAGGTACCCCCTCTACTTCTTAATGCATAGTCCATGGGAGACCTTCTCCTTTTCTATGGTCATCTCAAGCGGGGGATTCAATAAATTCACTGTGGGCTTGGTGAAGACGAAGATCAAGCAGTTGATCGACACGAGCTCCAACAGAAACTCCAGCATCGACAAGTTTCGAGGAAACTTTGTCCCCTTATTTTTCTACCACGAAGAACTCCCCGGAGGATCTCCTAACTTAACCAGCCCTTTGCTCATAAGAGCATAGATGACTAACTTTGATGTCTGACAGATTCTGCTCGACCAGGGAAGCTCATTCGACATTATGTACGCCTAGTTGTTCTCCATTTTTCCGCTCGACGAGATGCACCTGACGCCCTATGTGGGCTCATATTTAGAAGGCTTCAACAATGCAGTCACAAAACCATGGGTCTACGTTGAACTGATATTCACCTTCAGGGCAGCAGAGACGACCAGATCCATCAAAGTCCATTTCCTGGTAATAGACTGCCCATCTCTATACGAGTGCATTCTTGGGAGGCCAACTCTGGCCGAGCTAATAGTTGTCCCCTCTAGTGTACATTTAAAGATGAAGTACTACACTTCAAAGGGACTCGTGGCCAGTATCCATGGGGATATAGAAGCCGCAAGGAGATGTTTCAAGGCATCCTCGAATGGGCTAAACTCCATAAAAACGCCACTCAGAGCGGCTAGTGATCCTTCCCGGTTAGCAACTTAGAAGAACTGAAGTTGCTGCCTCATGTTGACACGATCGACCTTGACAGCTGCTTCATTAAAGACGATTTATGGGATCAGAAGAAGAAGAAGAAGAAGAAGAAAGAGGCATGGGTGACTATAGAAAATTCCTCGATGCTAGTTAGCGATGAGGAACCTACCCCTCCTCTACGCCTAATTCCAGATGGAGAATTTGAGATAATATCCCTTGTCAATGATCCCAATAGGGGAGTAATGATTGGTACCAGTCTCCCCGACCTGGCGAGGAAGCAGCTAAAAGCATTCCCGAGGGAGAACACGGATCTGTTCACATGGAGAGCCTCAGAGATGCCCAGAATGATGAGCAAAGTCTTCCAAGGAAAGATATAGACGATATGATCGTGAAGTCCCAAGAGGAATATGACCATACACTCTACTTAAAGAGAGTTTTCGACCAAGCAAGGAAATGCAAAATGCGATTTAATCCGGAGAAATGCATCTTCGATGTACAAGCAGGTAAATTCCCCGGCTTCTACCTAACAAAGTGAGGAATTGAAGCCAACCCCGACGAGTGCAGGGCATTCTCTGAATTCCCAACACCAAAATCAAAAAAGTCAATCCAATCTCTGAATGAGATGCTCACCTCGTTGTCCCGCTTCGTGGCAAAATATGCCCAGCACAGACTTCCCATTTTCAAACTTCTTTACAAAGAAGCGGCATTTGAGTTAACCGAGGAGTGTGAACAAGCCCTCCTCCACCTTAAATGAGAGCTCTCGTAGCCACCAGTCCTCTTGCGACCAGATAATGGGGAAATTATCTACCTCTATCTCGCCATCGCAGCCAAGGTCGTCAGTGCGACTCTCATTCAGGAAACCTTCGAGGGGTAGAAAGCCATATACTTTATGAGCAAAGCCTTGCAAGGTCATGAGCTCAGATACCAGCAAATTGAAAAAGTGGATCTGCCCTCATAAATACAACAAGAAGGCTAAGGCACTACTTTGTAGCCCACACGGTCCTTGTCTGAACGGACTAGCCCGTAAAACAACTGCTTGGTCGTCTAGATATGGTAGGCAGGATGCTCAAATGGTCTTTAGAGATATCTGAGTTTGACATTAGGTACGAGGGAAGAAACACGCTCAAATCCCGGGTGTTGTTCGACTTTGTGGAAGAGATGGCCTCACCATCACCCTGACATGAGAGGCACGCAAATGGACCATCTTTGTGGATGGAGCCTCTAGTTTGTAGGGAAGTGGAGCAGGCATCATCCTCGAAAACAAAGAAGGAATCCTGATCGAAGTCTCCCTCACTTTTTCCTTCCTAACCTCTAACAACTAGGTATAATACGAAGCTTTCCTTACAGGACTTTGTTTAGCCGAAGACTTAGGAACCGAAGAGGTGGAAATCTTCACAGATTCCCAGCTCGTTGCCTCTCAAGTACAGAGAGAATATCAATTCAAGAACGATAACCTCTCAGAGTACTTGACCCTAGTTTGGGAAAGAATTACAAAATTTGAAGTCATAGAAGTAAAACACGTTCCCCGCGAGTATAACACTTGAGCGGACATTATGTAAAAAATCGCAAGCAGAAAGAGAAAGGAAGGAAACAAATATGCAATCCAAGAGATACTTCCTCGATGAAGCATCGAAAAACCCTCCGCGATGCTAGACGTAAACACCATCGGCGATAATAATTGCTGGATGACCCTGGTATTCAACTACCTCATAGAAAAGGAGCTCCCGCATGACTAGAAAGACGCTAGTGTGGTCAGGAGATCTTGCTCCTACATCTTGGTCAAAAACAAATTGTACAGATGGGGATTCTCCACCCCCCTTCTCAAATGTGTCGAAGATCCTAAAGTCACCCATATCTTGTGTGAAATCCATGAAGGAATCAACCCCCAAAACCTCAGGGGGAGATCCCTCACTAGAGAAGCATTACAAGCAGGATACTACTAGCCTACCATGTAGCACGATGCAAAGAAACACGTGAAAAAATGTGACAAATGCCAATGCCACGGGGACATGCACTTGGCATCGCTTAAAGAGCTCAAAACTCTTTCATCCCTAAGGCCCTTTGCATGGTGGGGGTTGGGCATCCTCATACCATTCTGACTATGTGAAAAACACAAGAAGGGGGGTTGAATTGTTGAAACTTGAAATCAAATGCAGATAACACGTTATTTTTATTCTGGTTCATTTGATCTCAAACTACTCCAATCCACCCGTCAAGGTGATTTCGCCTCTCTCCAACGAGGTCTTAATCTACTATATTCAACTGAATACAAAACTGCTTTAACAACTGCTAAAGCCTTCTTGAGTCTAAACCACAGACCGGTTTCTCAAGGAAATTCTTTCTTACAGATAAATGAACAATTATGTGTGTTTGATGTTTTCTAGAAAAACGATATATCACAACTGTGATAATACACAAAATGAAGCTTATGTAAAACTAGATTGCTAGAACTATGGAGTAAGCCGTTGAGAGCTTTAGCAAACTGAGTGAGTGAGGACGAAGATGATTAGCTTATGCGTATGTGCGTGAAGGAGTATTGTAGAGCATTAGCCATTTCCTTTCTCACTGATTTGTTTAAATACTTCTTGGAATAGATACGTTGCAGTCCATAATTCCATTTCAATGCTCATAACATTCTTTCCATTTTGAGAAGATCTTTGTCTTGGAATAATGTCGTTGGTAAGTAAACTGCCTTAAATGCAGTAACGTTAACACTTCAGAATGTTTTGCTTAATGAGGATCAGAGTGTTCTTGGCTTTAGCTTATTCTGGCGCTTCTGAGTGCTGATGACATATTTAGGATCTTGATCAGAGTCAGAGTATGTTGAGCGCAAATTCTGTTCATCAGACTTCAGCGTAAGTACATGTTTAATCTTCTGATGCTGATGTTGATACTGATGTTCTGATGCTGATTCCATCAGAGTTTCCTGCAAATACACAACATAATTTTAAGTAGCATCTATGTCTTATATAAAACTTATAATTCATTTAATCTTGTATTTTGTTATCATCAAAACTCTAACTGAGGGTTGTAGAATCAAACTATGTTCTAACAATCTCCCCCTTTTTGATGATGACAAAAACTAGTTTTTTTTCAATTAAAATAAAATGATGAAAGTATCAGAGTTTAAGGATAGAGAGGAAACAGTATCAGAGATAATCAGATAATGAGCAAAAGGTATTAGAGCTAAGAGAGTAAGTAATAAAAAGTATCAGAGTAATGATGAGAAAAACTCCCCCTGAGTTGATTATTTCCCTTTGACTCCTTAAGACCTTGAGTATCAGAACTTTATTGAACCTTTCTTTGATCATTAGAATTTTGCTTTATCAGAGTTCTTCAGATTCTTGTACCTGTAAGCTTTTCACAACAGCAAATATATATATGAATGTTAGAATGTTTGAGACTTTTGTCTCAGTAAACCGTTATTAAAAAATATCATTCTTTCTCCCCCTTTTTGTCAGCGATCAAAAAGCATATATAATCAGAGTTAAAAAGATCAGAGCAGAACACGTTTGTATTAAAACAGAAGCAATGATAGTTTAGAACAAGTAAAAATATTACAGACAAACATGTAAAGAAAGCAAGGAAAACATAAGAAAAATCTAAGAAGAAGAAGGAAGTCGTGTGAACAGAGCTTCCAACATGCTCTTGATTTGTTCGCTGGTTTCATTTTGCTTGGCTACCATGCTTGCTGTAGATTCAATCTTGATATCCTGCTTGTCCATCCGTTCATTCATCAGCATATCTGATCTCTTCAAATCCTCCAGAGCTTGCCTGTCAAGAGAGGAAGCTTGAGGATCTTCAGATACAGGCTGCTTCTCAGAGCTTTCTGTAGCTTCTTCTGCTTGACCCAAGTCTTCAGCTTGAATAGTCTGTTCTTCTGTAGGTTGAACTTTAGATGCTGGACGCTTTTCAGACCAAGGCTCACTGTCCAGATGGAGAACTTCTTCCTTTAGCAGCTTGCTCAGAACTGGACCTTCCATTTCCTTCAGCAGTTTGCTGAAGTTCTGTTGAGCCTGTCCATAACTCTGGTCTTCCAACTTGAAGGTTTCAGCGCAAACCCATCTTCTGAATTGAGTCCAGAGATGATTTGATACAGCAGGTGTTGTACCCCAAATTTTGACCTAAGATATCGTCTCCTACCTGCATTTTTACATTACATTTGTTCGATCCATCGATTTTAAAATTCATGACTTTTTCTGGACAAGAGCCATTTATGCTGAACATTAAATCATTTAATCGATTCGTGCTAAAAAATGATGTTTATTAATTATTTATTATCTAAAATTTAAATAATTGAAATTCATTTTCGATTATTATGTAATTTAAAGATGTATAGATAATAAAATAAACATCAGAGAAGAGGCGCATTAATTGTGTGGACAGCATTTATTTATTACTCATTATCTTAAATTTAAGTAACTAGAATTTATTCTTAGTTATTACATAATTTAAAAGTTTATGAATAATATAATAAGCATTCGGAAAAAGTTCATTGGTCAATAACGATTGTTTAATCATTCGTCGTTCTAAGTTAAATAATTGAAACCCTGTTTTAATTATTATAATTTAGTTGGGAATGATGAATTAAATAACCGAAGATATTAGTTGATCAATGATAATTATTATTTATCTGTTTATTATTTTGAATGTAGGTAATTGAAAATTTGTTTTCAATTATTATTCATTTGGGAAATTGTAACGATAAATAAATAAAGAGATAGAATTTAATGGGAAAATAGTTTTCTTTTATTCATTTTCTTATTGTACAAGTTATTATGTAAACATTGTATATATTACAATTAATTACAATAATAAATTGACAAAAACTAAAATGAAATAAAAAAAACTAATCTATCCTAATTCTAAAACTTCCGATCCAATGCGTTTTGTCCGCTCACTTAATGTTACCTGCACAATTAAAAGAAAGAAATTAGAATTCGAATAAATGAATAAAAAGCGAAATTATTAAAATTTCATCATTAAATGCAATGGCCGGAATCAGTTATTATTTTTTGCAAATCACGGGATTGCTCCCGGTTCACAAAAAAAAAGGAATTTTAAAACATATGCAAGTTTATGTTTTCCAAAAACTGCATGTTTAAATTAATTACATTTGTTTAAAATCCCAAATGCAATTTCAAAGAAGCATACAGCATAAGCATACAAAAATCATGCAGTAACCACATATGCAAGCATGCTTACGTGAACCATTGCCTACACAGCAGAAAACAAAACAAGTTTGTATTAAAAGGAAAACATGCAGTTTGACCACATTTGCAAGTAATGTAAAAGTCCCATTTTCATCATTTTCTGGCCATTGCAATTTCAGAAAAATGTACAGCTTATCACTTTTTTATCAAAGCCATACTGAGAGAAAAAAAAGAGAGGGAGAAGGGTGGGATTTGCAGGCTTAGCATAGGCAGAAAGAGGTTATACAAGACAAACAAAATATAGCCAGTAAAAATAATAACACAGAAGAAGAATAGAAACAAATTGGAGGGACAGTGGTGCAGATTGCTCAGGGAAATCCCAAAGCAATTTTGAATTCCTGGCCTGTAGCGAAAAGAAGAGGGAAGAGTTGTTATAATACATAACAAAGAGAAAACCAAGGGTACAGTAGAACATATATCCAAACCTCCAAAAAAAACTTAGAGATTTTTTCCTCCAAAAAACACACAAAGCTAGCAACCTGCATAATCACCCACACTGTTAAAGACCATCTTCCAAAACATTATGGCAAAACCTTGCACAACCGATTGAGCCACTAAAGCCAATATCATCATCATCCCACTGCCATCAAAAAGATATCAAAACAACCTCACAGAAAACCAGTCAAAAACCACCATCCGTATGGCCTAGCTAAAACACATGCCCAAGTTCCATCAATTCGTCCAAACTACACAAAAATCCCCACATCTATCACCATGTCCAACCATTGCTCAAACCTGAGCTTTATCCACCCCAAAATCTGAAAAAATTCTAAGGCAACCGGCTAGACCTCAGTATCAACAACATCATTGGCCTTTCAAAAATTATTCAAGCCAATAAAAATCATTATACAGTATAGTTTCAACAAAACCAAGTGCAGTATCAGTTACGCCAAGAGGAAGTGCCATATCAGTTCCAACAAAACCCAGTACAGTAACTTCGTTCAAAGAAGAAGAGAGGAAAGACCAAATACAGTATCACGTTCAAGCAAGAAGGAGAAAAACAGAAGTGCAGTTTCAACGCAAAGAAGAAAAACACAATCATCATACAGTAACTCATTCAAAGAAGAAGAAGAAAACTGAAGCACAGTACCAAGGCTCAAAGACGAAACAGAAGTACAATACCAACAACTAAGGAGAAGAGAAATCATAATATCGTTCACCGTTGGACTCGCGTCTCCCTCTCCTCGCCGCCCGGCCTCCGTCACCCCTAGCTCTTCCTCCGCCTCCACCTAGGTAACGCTTCTCTCTCTTTTATTTCCTTTGAGCATACTCAATCAAACATCAACAATCAAGTATAGGGTTAATAATAAGGATCAACTTAACAGAAATCACGAATCAACATGCAAGATGAATTAAATATAACAAATCAAACGCGTTCTTACCGTCTCCGCCTAAGCCGTCTCGTTTCGTGTTCAATGGAGGGAAGAAGAGCCAAGAGTGGGTGGCCGTGGCGAAGAGGAAACATCAAGTACGGAGGCGAGGATAAAGAAGCAGGGCGAAGAAGATGAAGATCATGAAGAAGAGAGAGCGCCGTTTCTGCCCATAAGACAAACCCTAATCCCAATTTGTGTTAAACATTTTCTAACCCTAATGCTGTATAATCTCTTGGGCCACCCTTTACTCCCAGCTTAAGCCCACGAAATTTGTACACCCCCCCTGTCTTCATTTCGCCTTGGGCCTTATCCCAACCTTCTAGCCCATTCTGACTTAGTTATACACCCCTATTAACTCATTTCTTTCTATTTTAATTATCTTCTTAAAATCTTATTAGTTTTAATTATAGTTTAGTTAACCAAAAATAATCTAAAGCTTTTTTTATAATAGGCCATTTTATTTTTCAAGATTTAATAATCTTAATATCTTTTAAAAAAATTAGATTTTTAGTTAGTAATATTGAGTTTTAATTTAAATCTAAAAAAAATTCCTAAAGTAATACTCTTTTATAATAAAAGGCATAAGAATAGAAAACTAAAAAATATTTTGTTATCTTATTATTAATATCAAAAATATAAAAAACTTAATAACTTAAAACTAAAATGTCACGTCCTCATTAAATAATTCTTTGGATTTATCCTTATCAAAAAATGCGTAAAAAAAATTAAAATACTTTCTTCCCGTTAACATTAAACAAAAAAATCATAAAAACGCATTGTTCGTATTTTTTATTCCATCATTTAGATTATTGCTATTTAATTGTTATTCGCATATTTCTTGTTCGTGTATTTTTGTTTATTCGGTTTGTTTAACTCCAAAGGAAAAAAACAGTAAATTTGTTGACTTCATGTCTCCAAATCTAACTGCGCAAATTTTCGCATTTCATTAAAACTTAGGATAATTTTTCCTCAAACGTTCACCTTACTTCAAAATTTCAACCTCTCCAAGACTTATACCTTTCAAGCAAAAACTTCGACATTAGGTCGTCGTATCTTCAAAAACCCGTCTGTATCCCTTTTCGTCCAAAACGATTTATTTTCAATCAAGCGATCAATTTTAAATAAAACAGATATTTCAAAAGGTTCCTATAGAGTACTATAGATGCATTGGGTGCTAGTACCTTCCCATTGTATAACCAACCCCCGAACCATAAGATCTCTTTTCAAAAACGCTTTGTATTTTTATTAATATTTACATTGCATATTTAGGGTTTTATTTCGCTCTTTTCCCTTTTTCCTTTGGAAATAATAAAGCGCGGTGGCGACTCTTGCTTTTGTGAGACGAATTAATCAATAATTCGATCTCCGATTTACCCCGCTACATTTTTTATCGCTACAGAATTGGCGACTCTGCTGGGGAAAGATTGACCTCTTGCTGGTCCATCCCTAAGTGGGTTAAGCCTAATTTGTTTTATCTGTTTACTATTATTTGATTTGCTTGATTATATGTTTAAATTGGGGTGTTTGGGTTTTTTGCAAAGGACGAATCCTATACCCGGATTAAGTAACACTTAAGGAATAGGACGGGCGATATAGTCATGTTAACTTTGAGGGAGTAATCCCGAAGAAGGAGGCATGAGATCCCCCACTCAATGGAAGGCCCTCTTGAACTTAATATTTGTTTACCGAGTAATCGGGAAGACATTATTATTTTCGACCTAGGAGCCCGAGAAGTTGAGGACCATAGAACCCTAACCCATCTTGGCCTTTTTAGGTGTAGCGCGGAGACTATAACGGAGTAATTCGGAAGTAGTTGTCACGCGATGCTACGCTCGGACGAGTTTCTCTTGAGAATATTGCTAATTATTAAGTAATCAAGACGTTGGTAATATCCGAAAGAGGGATGTAGACTCTGGGAACTCTTAGAACCTTGTCTTACAGGTGTGATCGAAACATTAGTACATACCTTTGGGTGGGCTTTACCCTCGACTCCATGCTGAACGTTGAACCTTTAAACCCCATGTTTGCAAATTTACTGTTGCACTATCATTCATTCATGCATTCATCAACATCTTTGTAAAAAACTCGTTTTTCAAGGAACTTTGGAATGATTTTTGCAAACGTCTCAGGGTATTATGGAATTTGGAAGGAGAAATACTCGAAGCTTTAGCTTCAAGGAGCCCGAAATTGAAGAACTGAAAAGTTTGATTCCGAAGATAGAGAGTCCGACAGATTTTCAGAAGAAATATGGGTCCATCGTACCGCTCATGAAGCGCAAGATGAAGAAAGGCATCCTCAACACGTTGGTTCAGTTCTATGATCCCCTGTACCGATGTTTCACCTTCCCGGATTATCAGTTGATGCCTACTTTAGAGGAGTATTCCTATATTCTTGGTTTGCCGATAGTCGACCGTGTTCCTTTTTCTGGGTTAGAAGAGGAGCCCAAATCCCATGAGATAGCGATCATCACCCACCTGAAGAAGTCAGAGATAGAGGAGAATATGACTACGAAAGGGGGAATCCGGGGTTTGCCGGCGCAGTTTCTGTTGAAGAAAGCTCGTTACTTTGCTGATACAAAGGATACCGTTGCCTTCGAGGACGTGTTTGCTCTACTCGCGTATGGTCTTTTCTTATTCCCTAACGTTGATAAATTTGTGGATGTCAACGCTATCAGAATTTTCCTGACTAGAAATCCGGTCCCTACGCTGCTAGGGGACACGTATTACTCTATCCATCTTCGAAACTCTTATCAAGGAGGGATGATTATCTGTTGTGTGCCGTTGCTGTATCAGTGGTACGTCTCGCATTTACCTGGGTCCGATGCTTTCTGGGATCTTGAGAGGGAACCGCGTTGGGCGCCAAAGATTATGGCTCTCACTCATTTCGATATTGACTGGTACAATCGAGTCTACCATGACGTGGAGATCATCGACAGCTGTGGTGCTTTTCCCAACGTACCCCTTCTCGGTACGAGGGGTGGAATCAACTACAACCCTGTTCTAGCGCGCCGTCAATTCGAGTACCCGATGAGAGATAAGCCGAACAGTATCCATGTGAGTGGTTTCTTTCTTCAGGAAGGACAAGATCATCAGGCTGCTAAGAGGGAGATTGAAGGAGCTTGGCGCCATATCCACAAGAAAGGGAGAGATATGCTGGGACATAGAGGTGCCGTCTCTTTGGAGCCTTACCTGCAGTGGGTCCGTGCTAGGGCTTGTGCTCTCAAGATGCCATATAAACTTGAGAAACCTTTATTCCCTGCCATCGCACCATCATCAGTTGTTATCCCTATCGCGGATGTAGGAGAATATCAAGGAAACCTGGCTAGGATGAAATCCGAAAGGGATGCTTGGAAGGAAAAGTACCATATGTCAGAATACGAGAATCGAGTCCTGACTCGACAGCTGAAAGAAAAGAAGGAGTTGTTGCTTATTCAAGACGGCCGGTTCGTTGACCACGATGAGAAGCTTCGTCAGAAGGATGCCTTGCTAAAGAAATATGCGAGTGAAAGGAAGAGAAAAAGGGAATGTTCAGTAAGCGTGGCTCTCGTTCCTAATCCACAGGAAGAAATCATCGATCGACTGATAGCGGAAAAGAAAGATATGGAAGACTTTTACGAAGAAAAGATCAGGAAGCTCCGATTACAGCTGGTGTTTGGTCCGTCATCTGAGGATTCCGAGTAAGCTTTAGCTTTAGTTTATTTTATTGATGTCATTTTGTAAAACTATGTAAAAGGGCTTCATGCTCCGAAATTGTAATTTATTGTATTATTTTGGGCTTCGTGCTCCAAGTTGTAATTTACTGCTTTCTTACTTCGAAAATGTAATTTATCACTTTATTATGGTTTTCATGTTGCAAGTTGTAATTTATTGCTTTCATTAGTGGATTTGTTATCTCAAAGTTGTAATTTGCTTTTCCAAATTATAAGTTGTAATTTATCGCTTTCGATTAACGGATTGAGTTATTGTTGTTCTAAATTCCTCTACCATTGATGTATGCAAAGTTACTAAAGTTCCTTGAAAAAAAAAAACTTTTAAAATGAGTCATCATTTGCATTGCCATCATGCATCATTTCACATTCCACATCACATGTTTTCTAGAGTCTCATTCTTGTTCCTTTTCCACCGAAGGTTGTCAAGTTGTCTCACCGATACGACACTCGGGCCAATCGTCAGAGGAAAATGGAAGATTTGGAACAGGAAAATCACGAACTTCGTGGGGAAGTTGCTACACTTCGTGCCGAGATGGAAAAGTTAACGGCGTTGGTGGAAAGTTTGGTGGCTGTTCAGAATCAGCCATCGACTACGGCTGCCGAGATTCAGACTTCAACTCCAGTAGTTTCCGAAATTGTTGCAATTCCTGCTTCCGCAACTCAAATCAACTCTCCGCTTCAACATCAGATGCCGAAAGGTTTTCCGTGGGGAATGCCTTACAACTTTGTGCCAGAGGGGTATCAGCCTACCGTACAACCTATATTTCAGTCTGCATTGTCTCTTCCTCAACCAGAGACAATTGCCATGCCGCCAGTAATTCCGTCTGTAACACCTTTTCCGCAACCAGTTATGACGACCGTTGCTCCTGTGGTCCACTCAGTACCATACTTGAATGAACCAGTTCATCCTGCCGAGCCCGCTGAAAGCTTGGGTCTTTTTGATAGAATGGAAGAATTTCAGGATCAGTTCCAGGAAATGCAGAAGGATCTTAGAGCATTGAAAGGGAAGGATTTGTTTGGGAAGAGTACACATGACCTTTGTTTAGTTCCGAATGTCAAGATTCCAGCGAAATTCAAAGTACCAGACTTTGAGAGATATAAGGGTAATTCGTGTCCTAGAAGCCATTTGACAATGTACGTGAGGAAGATGTCCACGTACTCCGATGATCATGATTTGTTGATTCATTATTTTCAAGACAGCTTGACGGGTGCTGCTCTAAAGTGGTATATGGGTTTAGACAGCATTCGAATCCGCAACTTTAACGATCTTAGTGAAGCCTTTGTCCACCAGTACAAGTACAACGTTGACATGGCGCCGGACAGGGATCAACTCCGGGCAATGTCGCAGAGAGACCGAGAATCTTTTAAGGAGTACGCCCAGAGGTGGCGTGAAATTGCTGCTCAAATCTATCCACCTCTTGAGGAGAAAGAGATGACTAAGATATTTTTGAAGACTTTGGGGTCCTTTTACTATGAGAGAATGATAGCCAGCGCACCCAGTGACTTTACCGAAATGGTGAGCATGGGCATGCGTTTGGAGGAAGGAATTCGCGAAGGGCGTCTGGTTAAAGAAGGGAGTCCGTCTAGCAGTGCGAAGAAGTTCGGAGGTGTTTTCCCGAAAAGAAAAGAGCAAGATGTCAGTGCTTTGTTTCCAGGTAGGCCTAGGAGAGGTTACTCTCACGTTGCGGCAGTTACTCCGGCTGTCCGCCCAGCTTTGATGGCCCCAACTCATCAAATTCCGCCAACTCAACCCCGGCCTTTTCAGCAGCAGCCTCGACAACAGGCTTATCCGTTCAACAATCAGAACCGTTCACCCAGAAAACTGCAGTTCGATGCCATTCCTATGACGTATACTGAATTGTTCCCTGCTCTCATTAGAAAGAATCTCATCACAACAAAGCCACCTCCTGTCGCACCGAACAGTGCTTCTCTGTGGTACAAGGCGGATCAATTCTGTGAATATCATCAAGGGTCGCCGGGGCACAACCTTGAGAATTGCTTTGCTTTGAAGGCGGATGTGCAGAGATTAATTAAGAATGGCATCTTGTCTTTTAAGGATGTTAATCCAAATGTCAGAGATAACCCTTTGCCCCGACATGGGGCAGCCTCTGTGAATATGGTGGAAGGTTGTCCGGGGAAGTTCCGAGTTTTTCAAGTTGAGCACATCAGAGAATCATTGATCAGGTTACATCAGAGTTTGAGAAGACTTGCCTTTCTTAGGCACCAGCATAATTATGACATTTGTGAGTTTTGTTCAAGAGAAGATGATTGTCCTATTGTGAAGGAGGACATTCAGAAGTTGCTAGATCAGAGAATTATCACTATTACCTATAACCGAAATCTTGAAGATGAAGTGAATGTTATCACCCCACAATTTAATTTTCCAGAATCAGTAGAGATTGCTTACAACAGCCAGACTGCGTCTGTTGATCCCTTGATTATTTACCCACCTGGCCCTGTGCCTTATAGCTCAGACCAAGCCGTGCCGTACAAGTATAACGCCACCATGATCGAGAATGGGGTAGAGGTCCCCATACCAACTAGACCGTCTTTTGTTAATATTGCCGATGTAAGTAGAGTGACAAGAAGTGGGCGTGTTTTTGCCGCAGTACCGTCGAGAAGACCAGAAGTTCAAGTTAGGAGGCCCATGCCGGCGGAGATTCCTGTAAGAAATGGTGAACCAAGAGTTGAGATAGGACGATCCAGCGAACCTATCCCTCACCCTGAAGAGGATGAGATCTTAAAGCTTATCAAAAGAAGCGAGTATAAGATTGTGGACCAGCTTCTGCAAACACCTTCCAAGATTTCCTTGCTTGCCTTATTGAGAGATTCTGGGGCACATAGAGAAGCCTTGATGAAAGTTTTGGACCAGGCATTCGTAGACCATGATGTGACAGTTGATCAGTTTGATGGGATTGTGGGAAATATAACCTCGTGTAACAACTTGGGTTTCAGTGATGAAGAACTCCCGGAGGAGGGGAGAAACCATAATATGGCTCTGCACATTTCAGTAAGTTGTGGAAACGATACCTTATCAAGCGTGTTGGTGGATACGGGCTCGTCATTGAATGTGATGCCCAAGACCACGTTGTCTCGACTTTCATATCCAGGTGCTCCTATGAGGCCTAGCGGAGTAATTGTTAAAGCATTTGATGGTTCCAGGAAGACAGTTATTGGTGAAGTGGATCTTCCCATAGTGATTGGTCCCCATACTTTTCAAATCACTTTCCAAGTGATGGACATCCATGCTGCCTACAGTTGTTTATTGGGTCGTCCCTGGATCCATGATGCCGGGGCAGTCACCTCCACGCTTCATCAGAGATTAAAGTTTGTAAGACATGGGAAGCTAGTGATGATTGGGGGAGAGCAGGCCATGGTGGTAAGTCATTTATCATCATTTTCTTTTATTGATGCTGACGAGGATGTCGGGACCCAGTTTCAGGGCCTATCTGTTGCTAAGAATACAATGAAGAAGCAAGGGGCATCCATCTCTTCTTTTGAGGATGCACGGCGAGTAGTGGAAAGTGGTTCGGCCGAAGGATGGGGCCAGGTGTTGACGTTACCCGAGAACAAGTCTGGGGAAGGTTTGGGTTTTCATCCAATATCTGCAAGGGTCAAGAAGGAGGTAGTTGTTCGTCCAATTCAAGAGGTTTTCCGGAGTGCAGGGTTTGTGCATCCTGAAGTTGATGCTATCATAGATGATGATTCCGAGGAGGATTTGCCCGTGTTTGTGACGCCTGGATTGGCTTGCCAAAACTGGATAGCTGTTGATATTCCTGTGGTTATGCATATTTCCGAGTAATGTTTTGTTTATTTTCCTTTTGAAAAATCGCTCTGCCCAAGGCGAAACGTATTTTGTGTCGGGCTATGAAAAATAACTCCTTTTGCTCTGCCCAAGGCAAAAGAGAAATGTCTGGGCTTTCTGTTTCAAGTATTTCCCCTTTAATGAATAAAAATGTTGTTTTGTCCACTGCTGTTTTATTTTTCACTTTTTCGGGAAATAATAATGAAAATTAATTAAGAACATTTTGTTTTATTCGCACAAATCGATTTCTAAAATAAAGCATAATCATGTGTGTAGATTACTTCATGACTTAACCATCGAAAACAATGATCCTATGCCCTCTCCCAACTTTGAATTCCCTGTGTTCAGAGCCGAAGAAGGGGATGATGAAGAGATCCCTGTTGAGATTTCCCGTTTGCTTGAGCAGGATGAGAAGATCATTCAACCATTTGAAGAACCTGTAGAGTTGGTCAACTTGGGTGATGAAGAGGTTAGAAAGGAAGTCAAAGTCGGAGCATTGCTTATCCCAGAAGTTAAGGAGAAAATGTTGGAGCTTCTCAGAGAGTATGTTGACGTGTTTGCTTGGTCCTACCAAGATATGCCAGGGTTGGACAACGACATTGTGGAGCATCATTTACCGTTGAGACCCGAGTGTCCACCGATCAAGCAGAAATTGAGAAGGACTCGTCCCGACATGGCTGACAAGATCAAAGAGGAGGTTCAGAAACAGATCAACGCAGGTTTCCTTGTTACGTCGGTCTATCCTCAGTGGTTAGCCAACATCGTGCCTGTTGCTAAGAAGGATGGCAAAGTTCGGATGTGTGTAGACTACAGAGATCTGAATAGGGCTAGTCCGAAAGATGATTTCCCATTACCTCATATTGACGTATTGGTCGACAGTACCGCCAAGTTCAAAGTCTTTTCTTTCATGGATGGTTTCTCTGGTTACAATCAAATCAAGATGGCGCCGGAAGATATGGAAAAGACCGCTTTCATTACACCTTGGGGAACTTTCTGTTATCGGGTTATGCCGTTTGGTTTGAGGAACGCTGGTGCAACATACCAAAGGGCCATGACTGCTTTGTTCCATGACATGATGCATAAGGAGATCGAAGTGTATGTGGATGATATGATCGCCAAATCGCAGACTGAGGAAGATCACTTGGAGCATTTGTTAAAGTTATTCCAGCGTTTGAGGAAGTACAAACTCCGTCTGAATCCCAACAAGTGTACTTTTGGTGTTCGTTCTGGAAGACTTCTGGGTTTCATTGTCAGTCAGAAAGGTATTGAAGTAGATCCTGATAAAGTCAAAGCTATTCGGGAAATGCCCGCACCCAAGACGGAAAAACAAGTAAGAGGATTCCTTGGGAGATTGAACTACATTTCTAGATTTATATCTCATATGACTGCTACCTGTGGGCCGATTTTCAAACTTCTCCGCAAGAACCAAGGATGTGTGTGGACAGAAGATTGTCAGAAAGCTTTTGATCGCATCAAGGAATATTTACTCGAACCTCCCATTTTGATTCCTCCCGTGGAAGGAAGACCTTTGATTATGTACCTGACTATATTGGAAGACTCCATGGGATGTGTGCTTGGTCAGCAAGATGAGACTAGAAGAAAGGAACATGCGGTATACTATCTGAGTAAGAAATTCACAGACTGTGAGTCTCGGTACTCATTGCTTGAGAAAACCTGTTGTGCTTTAGCCTGGGCTGCTCGCCGTCTGCGCCAGTATATGATTAATCACACTACTTGGTTGATCTCCAAAATGGACCCAATCAAGTATATCTTTGAGAAGCCCGCCTTATCTGGAAGGATAGCCCGTTGGCAGATGTTGTTATCTGAGTATGACATTGAGTATCACACTCAGAAAGCGATCAAAGGGAGTATTTTAGCCGATCATTTGGCTCACCAACCGATTGAATATTATCAATCCATCAAGTTTGATTTCCCAGATGAAGATGTCATGTACTTGAAAGCTAAGGATTGCGAAGAGCCATTACCTGAAGAAGGACCTGATCCTGAATCCCGTTGGGGTTTGATATTTGACGGAGCTGTGAATTCCTATGGAAATGGAATTGGGGCAATCATCGTCACTCCCCGAGGTACTCATATCCCGTTCACGGCAAGACTGAAGTTTGATTGCACGAACAACATGGCTGAATATGAGGCATGTATTATGGGTCTCGAAGAAGCAGTGGACCTTAGGATTAAAATTCTTGATATTTATGGAGATTCGGCACTGGTGATTAATCAAATCAAAGGAGAATGGGAGACTCGTCATCCTGGTTTGATCCCGTACAGAGATTACGCTAGAAGATTGTTAACTTTCTTCAACGAAGTGGAATTACATCACATCCCTAGAGATGAGAATCAAATGGCTGATGCTTTGGCTACCTTGTCTTCAATGTTTCAAGTGAATGATTGGAATGATGTGCCTACGATCCGGGTTATGCGCCTCGACAGACCTGCTCATGTGTTCTCAGTGGAAGAGGTCACCGACGACAAACCTTGGTTCTATGACATCAAACGTGTTCTTCAAACTCAAGAGTACCCGCCTGGGGCATCCAGTAAAGATAGGAAGACGTTGAGAAGATTAGCAAGCAGTTTCTTTCTAAATGAAGAAGTGTTGTATAAGAGGAATTACGACATGGTCTTGCTCAGATGTGTAGACAAACATGAAGCAAACATGCTGATGCAAGAAGTGCACGAAGGATCCTTTGGCACTCATGCAAATGGACATGCAATGGCTAGAAAGATGTTGAGAGCTGGTTACTACTGGATGACAATGGAATCCGACTGCTGCAAGTATGTGAAGAAGTGTCATAAATGCCAGATTTATGCGGACAAGATGCACGTGCCGCCGACTCTCCTCAATGTTATATCTTCACCTTGGCCTTTCTCTATGTGGGGCATTGATATGATTGGGATGATTGAACCCAAAGCTTCAAATGGTCATCGTTTCATCTTGGTAGCGATTGATTATTTTACTAAGTGGGTGGAAGCAGCATCTTATGCTAATGTAACCAGACAGGTGGTAGTCAGATTTATCAAGAATCAGATCATTTGTCGGTACGGTATCCCGAGCAAGATTATCACTGATAATGGGTCGAATTTGAATAACAAGATGATGAAGGAGCTTTGTGAAGAGTTCAAGATCGAACATCATAATTCCTCTCCTTATAGACCGAAGATGAATGGGGCTGTTGAAGCTGCTAACAAGAATATCAAGAAGATTGTCCAGAAGATGGTGGTAACTTATAAGGACTGGCATGAAATGCTTCCGTTTGCTTTACACGGGTACCGTACTTCGGTTCGAACTTCAACGGGCGTGACCCCTTTCTCCCTAGTTTACGGTATGGAAGCAGTACTCCCCGTGGAGGTTGAGATTCCGTCTCTGAGAGTGTTGATGGAAGCTAAGCTTTCTGAGGCCGAATGGTGTCAAAGTAGATACGATCAGTTGAACTTAATCGAAGAAAAGAGATTGACAGCTTTGTGTCACGGTCAATTGTATCAACAGAGAATGAAGAAGGCTTTTGATAAGAAGGTTCGACCGCGCGAGTTCAGAGAAGGTGACCTTGTGCTCAAGAAGATATTATCTTTCCAACCTGATTCCAGGGGCAAATGGGCCCCGAATTATGAAGGACTGTATGTTGTTAAGAAAGTTTTCTCTGGAGGTGCCATGATTCTCACCAATATGGATGGTGAAGATCTCCCGCGTCCCTTGAATGCCGATGCAGTCAAGAAGTATTTCGCTTAGGCAGGTTTCGGGTCAAATCAGTCTCGGCATCTGAACACATTCTGGAATTCAAAGTTGTTAGAGAGAATAGTGATCATTGTTTTGTATGACCTTTTATTTCATGTACTATTTCCCCAAGCTTTTGTAAACCGTTGAAATCGCATTGTTAGCGAACAACCTCTTATTAATGAAATTTGAGCACTTATCTTTTGTGGGCGAAATTTTAATTTTTATGGAATACTTGAAACAAATTTACTTAAATGTCCTTATTTTAAAAATGTGTCGTGAATAACGAAAGGAATATTAACAGCTTGTTCCAAGGATGGTCAAGCCATGAAATGCAAAGCAGTACAGTAGTTTATCCTTGCATGATGAACATGTTTTATTTCAAATTACCATGAGGCGTTGGTTGTGTAAACTTGTGTTGCTAGTGGTACTAAGTTTGATGATTCCCCGGCTTTCCCATTGGGCATTGTTTTGGCTATCTCTAGTTGGGCGATCACCGATGTGGTGCATTTTGTCTCATACCCTGATCTATTGATGTTAGAAGATTGGATTTGGATGTTCTTCTCCTCAGAAGACTTGGACCTTGTAGCGTGATACCCTCTGACGTTGCTGTGTGTTTCCAGTTCCGTTTATCTTCCGTCTTTTCAAGATTGGCCGAGTATCTATTTCGCTGTGACATCTTATTATCTCCAAGATACTTCATCTGTCTGTTTTGTCAGCATAACATTCATTCACACTCATATCAGCATGCACATCCACATTTGCCGTTGATTTCGAGTTGCACCTTGGTTGTATCTTTTCAAATAACACATTTGATCTTTCCAAATAGAGTGCCAACTTAAGCATAAAATGCGCCTCCTTTCTAATTCCCCAACTGAGCTAATCCTCATGGATGATTTTTGGTTTAGCCTACCTTGCCCATTTCTGAATAAGATGAATTCCCCAATTGAGTTACTTTCTCATCGAGTGGAGTCTTGTTTGACTGTTTTCTTTCTAGGTTATCCCTGGATGAAGTTGTTGCCTCTTGCATAGGCTATCTCTTTGATTTTCCCCAGTGAAATCGCGACCCAGACAGTTGGTGCATTTATTTTGCACGTTAAAGTATATGATCTCCTCGGGAAGGGTTGATTCAGGGTTCTCTTTGACGAGGATTGTATTCTCTGCCAGTATCATCGCAATTTCCTTCTGTTTGTTTTTCGAAAACGACAAGCGGCAGCTCTTCATGAGCAACTTGTACGTTATAGACACCGTTGGAAAACGACAAGCGGCAGCTCTTCATGAGCAACTTGTGCGTTACTTTTCTGAAAGCGCCGAGCAGCAGTTCTTCATGAGCTACTAGTGCGTCATTTATTCTTTTTGAAAGCGTCGAGCAGCAGTTCTTCATGAGCTACTAGTGCGTCATTTACTTCTCTTTGAAAGCGCCGAGCAGCAGTTCTTCACGAGCTACTAGTGCGTCATTTTCTTTTTTCTGAAAGCGACAAGCAGCAAACTCTTCATGAGTTACCAGTACGTTACTACTTTTGTTTGGAATACAGCAAGCGACAGCTTCTTTATTTGAGCAGCTTGTATGTTATCGGTATTTTCTTTGGACGACAGCAAGCAGCAGCTTCTTTATTTGAGCAACTTGCATATTATCGGTATTTTCTGGAACACAGCAAGTGGAAGCTTCTTTATTTGAGCAGCTTGTATGTTATCGGTATTTTCTTTGGACGACAGCAAGCGGCAACTTCTTTATTTGAGCAGCTTGTATGTTATCGGTATTTTCTTTGGGCGACAACAAATGGCAGTTTTCTTTATTTGAACAACCTTCGTATCTACAGTCTTATTACCTCAGCATTAATGAATATACTTCCGAAAATCTAGCCGAGAAGTCTAGTACGAATCGATACCTCCAAAATTCAGTGATCGATTATCAGCCATTTGATACTCTGTCTACCATCGACCTTAAGTTGCGGACTCGCTGCTTTGGATCAATGATTTGTTATGGCCTATGCAAGATGTTCTCTTTGTTAGGGTTAGAGGTTGTTTTCCCTCGATTTTATTCGCTGTCAGGGGATCTGTCGTTTGAAGCTGATAGCTCATTTCCCCAGCAATGTATAATCCATCCCGCTGTGTTTTGTTGGTGTTCGATTCCCCCAACATTGTCTCGTTTCACACAATATCTTTCTCTGTGAGTTAGATCGCTGCATTCATACCAAACATGACGACGGCATCTTAGGACAAAATTTGCGTAGTTATGTATTTAAGTACCTTCAATCTCGTCGAAACGAAGATTTCAATCTTCATATCTCCGGATAGAAGAAACTTAAATAGGGGCAGCTGTTGTACCCCAAATTTTGACCTAAGATATCGTCTCCTACCTGCATTTTTACATTACATTTGTTCGATCCATCGATTTTAAAATTCATGACTTTTTCTGGACAAGAGCCATTTATGCTGAACATTAAATCATTTAATCGATTCGTGCTAAAAAATGATGTTTATTAATTATTTATTATCTAAAATTTAAATAATTGAAATTCATTTTCGATTATTATGTAATTTAAAGATGTATAGATAATAAAATAAACATCAGAGAAGAGGCGCATTAATTGTGTGGACAGCATTTATTTATTACTCATTATCTTAAATTTAAGTAACTAGAATTTATTCTTAGTTATTACATAATTTAAAAGTTTATGAATAATATAATAAGCATTCGGAAAAAGTTCATTGGTCAATAACGATTGTTTAATCATTCGTCGTTCTAAGTTAAATAATTGAAACCCTGTTTTAATTATTATAATTTAGTTGGGAATGATGAATTAAATAACCGAAGATATTAGTTGATCAATGATAATTATTATTTATCTGTTTATTATTTTGAATGTAGGTAATTGAAAATTTGTTTTCAATTATTATTCATTTGGGAAATTGTAACGATAAATAAATAAAGAGATAGAATTTAATGGGAAAATAGTTTTCTTTTATTCATTTTCTTATTGTACAAGTTATTATGTAAACATTGTATATATTACAATAAATTACAATAATAAATTGACAAAAACTAAAATGAAAAAAAAAAAACTAATCTATCCTAATTCTAAAACTTCCGATCCAATGCGTTTTGTCCGCTCACTTAATGTTACCTGCACAATTAAAAGAAAGAAATTAGAATTCGAATAAATGAATAAAAAGCGAAATTATTAAAATTTCATCATTAAATGCAATGGCCGGAATCAGTTATTATTTTTTGCAAATCACGGGATTGCTCCCGGTTCACAAAAAAAAAGGAATTTTAAAACATATGCAAGTTTATGTTTTCCAAAAACTGCATGTTTAAATTAATTACATTTGTTTAAAATCCCAAATGCAATTTCAAAGAAGCATACAGCATAAGCATACAAAAATCATGCAGTAACCACATATGCAAGCATGCTTACGTGAACCATTGCCTACACAGCAGAAAACAAAACAAGTTTGTATTAAAAGGAAAACATGCAGTTTGACCACATTTGCAAGTAATGTAAAAGTCCCATTTTCATCATTTTCTGGCCATTGCAATTTCAGAAAAATGTACAGCTTATCACTTTTTTATCAAAGCCATACTGAGAGAAAAAAAAGAGAGGGATAAGTGTGGGATTTGCAGGCTTAGCATAGGCAGAAAGAGGTTATACAAGACAAACAAAATATAGCCAGTAAAAATAATAACACAGAAGAAGAATAGAAACAAATTGGAGGGACAGTGGTGCAGATTGCTCAGGGAAATCCCAAAGCATTTTTGAATTCCTGGACTGTAGCGAAAAGAAGAGGGAAGAGTTGTTATAATACATAACAAAGAGAAAACCAAGGGTACAGTAGAACATATATCCAAACCTCTAAAAAAAACTTAGAGATTTTTTCCTCCAACTAACACACAAAGCTAGCAACCTGCATAATCACCCACACTGTTAAAGACCATCTTCCAAAACATTATGGCAAAACCTTGCACAACCGATTGAGCCACTAAAGCCAATATCATCATCATCCCACTGCCATCAAAAAGATATCAAAACAACCTCACAGAAAACCAGTCAAAAACCACCATCCGTATGGCCTAGCTAAAACACATGCCCAAGTTCCATCAATTCGTCCAAACTACACAAAAATCCCCACATCTATCACCATGTCCAACCATTGCTCAAACCTGAGCTTTATCCACCCCAAAATCTGAAAAAATTCTAAGGCAACCGGCTAGACCTCAGTATCAACAACATCATTGGCCTTTCAAAAATTATTCAAGCCAATAAAAATCATTATACAGTATGGTTTCAACAAAACCAAGTGCAGTATCAGTTACGCCAAGAGGAAGTGCCATATCAGTTCCAACAAAACCCAGTACAGTAACTTCGTTCAAAGAAGAAGAGAGGAAAGACCAAATACAGTATCACGTTCAAGCAAGAAGGAGAAAAACAGAAGTGCAGTTTCAACGCAAAGAAGAAAAACACAATCATCATACAGTAACTCATTCAAAGAAGAAGAAGAAAACCGAAGCACAGTACCAAGGCTCAAAGACGAAACAGAAGTACAATACCAACAACCAAGGAGAAGAGAAATCATAATACCGTTCACCGTTGGACTCGCGTCTCCCTCTCCTCGCCGCCCGGCCTCCGTCACCCCTAGCTCTTCCTCCGCCTCCACCTAGGTAACGCTTCTCTCTCTTTTATTTCCTTTGAGCATACTCAATCAAACATCAACAATCAAGTATAGGGTTAATAATAAGGATCAACTTAACAGAAATCACAGAATCGAATCAACATGCAAGATGAATTAAATATAACAAATCAAACGCGTTCTTACCGTCTCCGCCTAAGCCGTCTCGTTTCGTGTTCAATGGAGGGAAGAAGAGCCAAGAGTGGGTGGCCGTGGCGAAGAGGAAACATCAAGTCCGGAGGCGAGGATGAAGAAGCAGGGCGAAGAAGATGAAGATCATGAAGAAGAGAGAGCGCCGTTTCTGCCCATAAGACAAACCCTAATCCCAATTTGTGTTAAACATTTTCTAACCCTAATGCTGTATAATCTCTTGGGCCACCCTTTACTCCCAGCTTAAGCCCACAAAATTTGTACACCCCCCCTGTCTTCATTTCGCCTTGGGCCTTATCCCAACCTTCTAGCCCATTCTGACTTAGTTATACACCCCTATTAACTCATTTCTTTCTATTTTAATTATCTTCTTAAAATCTTATTAGTTTTAATTATAGTTTAGTTAACCAAAAATAATCTAAAGCTTTTTTTATAATAGGCCATTTTATTTTTCAAGATTTAATAATCTTAATATCTTTTAAAAAAATTAGATTTTTAGTTAGTAATATTGAGTTTTAATTTAAATCTAAAAAAAATTCCTAAAGTAATACTCTTTTATAATAAAAGGCATAAGAATAGAAAACTAAAAAATATTTTGTTATCTTATTATTAATATCAAAAATATAAAAAACTTAATAACTTAAAACTAAAATGTCACGTCCTCATTAAATAATTCTTTGGATTTATCCTTATCAAAAAATGCGTAAAAAAAATTAAAATACTTTCTTCCCGTTAACATTAAACAAAAAAATCATAAAAACGCATTGTTCGTATTTTTTATTCCATCATTTAGATTATTGCTATTTAATTGTTATTCGCATATTTCTTGTTCGTGTATTTTTGTTTATTCGGTTTGTTTAACTCCAAAGGAAAAAAACAGTAAATTTGTTGACTTCATGTCTCCAAATCTAACTGCGCAAATTTTCGCATTTCATTAAAACTTAGGATAATTTTTCCTCAAACGTTCACCTTACTTCAAAATTTCAACCTCTCCAAGACTTATACCTTTCAAGCAAAAACTTCGACATTAGGTCGTCGTATCTTCAAAAACCCGTCCGTATCCCTTTTCGGCCAAAACGATTTATTTTCAATCAAGCGATCAATTTTAAATAAAACAGATATTTCAAAAGGTTCCTATAGAGTACTATAGATGCATTGGGTGCTAGTACCTTCCCATTGTATAACCAACCCCCGAACCATAAGATCTCTTTTCAAAAACGCTTTGTATTTTTATTAATATTTACATTGCATATTTAGGGTTTTATTTCGCTCTTTTCCCTTTTTCCTTTGGAAATAATAAAGCGCGGTGGCGACTCTTGCTTTTGTGAGACGAATTAATCAATAATTCGATCTCCGATTTACCCCGCTACATTTTTTATCGCTACAGCAGGATCAACCACTTCCAGACTTGCTTGTTTCAAAGAAGTGATCCACTTCTGTATATCTGATTCAAAGTTCAAAATGCTGGAACCAACATCTGGTTGTTTCGGTTTAGGGAAGGCAGTTTTCTGTTTTATTGCAGCAAGGCGTTCAAGGATTGTTAGATCAATGACTGTCTTGCTGTAGTTTTCTGTATTTTTCTTAGGTGAGGGAGTAGGAGAATCAGAAATAACGATTGGACTATATGGAGTGTTTGGAGGAGTTGTTTCTGGTGAGGAGGGAAGTTGAGACATATTAACAGTAGTACCACAGGGCAATTGAATGGCCAAGGGTTGTGGTTCAGGGGACTCAGAGGTTTGAGCCTCAGAGTTTTGAGTCTCAGGTTGTGGAGATTGTGCATGTGGAGGAGATGGTGGATTACTTTCTGGTTGAGGAGAGGGAGGTTATGGAATTTCTGGTTCTGGTATTGGAGAGAGAGGAGTTTCTGGTATTGGTGAAAGTGGAATGTCAGGTTGTGGAGAAATGGGAATTTCTGGTTATGAATTTGGATTGTTTGTTTCAAGATCGGAAGAGTGTTGTTCTATATCAGAAAGAACTTGAGCAAGTTCTGGTTCTGGTATGGTTGCAGTGTTTGGATTTTGTGGTTTGGAGCGGGATCTTCTGAGGGTTAAGGACTCAGAAGGGTCAAAGTCAGTGTCAAAATCTTCAAATGTTTATGGTGTTGGGATATCAGCTGGAATTGGAGTTGGAATGGGAGTAGGAATATATGAGGAACCAACAGTTGAATTTAAAATAGATACAGAAACAGGATTACCTCTTTTCTTTGGAGTCTGTTGTGATGATCCTTCTGGAGCAACTTTTCTCTTCTTCGTCTTCTTCAGAACTACCTCTGGTGCCTTCTGCTGAAGATCTTGAATGTTTAGATTGGGTGTTGTACCATCAACTTTATAAGCATCCAAGTATCTCAGAATGATCTGAGGCTTGGAGTCAATCTCTGAGAACATGGGGAAGTTGTCCAGAGGGACCCTTCTGCTGGAGATTTCAGCAAAAGGAGTAACGCTGGGCTCCTTCTTAATGTTCTCTATCAGCTTCATCTTCTTTAGATTCTTGGCATTCAGTTGCTTGCCAACAGAAGGTTCCAGGGTGCTGATCTCTTGTGCCTCTGTCAAGTGTTCAATCAGCCTATTCTCAGTCAGAATATCTGATATCAATCTTCCAAAGGGTATCCAATCCCTTTTAGTGCGTTCATCTTCTCTTGTTTCCTTGATGCTTGTTCTCATATGGTTGAACAGAAGATGAGCTAGATTAATCTTTACCCTCTAAGAAATAAAATAGATCATAAACTGCTGATCTATGTTTATGTAATCAGGAGAGCTTGTAGGCTTCCTATGATTGAAACAAACCAGAATAATCTTTGCCCAAATTCTGTGCTTATCTTTCAGATCCCTTATCTTGCTGGAGGGAAGCCCCAGCGTGAAAATTTCCCTTGCTATAATAGCAACATCTGAGCACCTTTCTGCCATGTCTATACAGCGAATACCACCACCATTGTACCCAATGAGTTTTGCAATTAGGTCTTCAGTAATCACAATTTTCTTCCCCATGATGTAGGAAGTGACTTGGTGATTTAAGGAAGAGGCGTGAATCCAGAATTCCTTAACCAAGATAGGAAAAGTTGGACCCATCAACCTGTCAAAGTATTTCTCCCATCCTTGAGCTTGAATCTCTTCTGACAAGTCAAAACCATTTTCCTTCAAACTGTTGAAGTCCACTATAATCTCTGACAGAACTTCAAGGTTCTTGACTGGAGTGAGTAGCATTCTGAGAGGAACCTCATATTGCTCTGATGATGCATCTTTCTGGGAACCTGAGGAGAGATTGCTGCTAGAAGTCATGTTCACATGAGTTCTTGAGAGAAGAAAAAATTGAAAGGGTTTTCTTGAGAGGGAAGAACACAAACACAGATATCAGAAATATTGCTTGAAAACGAAAGTTAGGGTAAAAGTTGTGAATGGTGTGAATGGTGTTTAAATAGATTTCAAAAAAGTTTTTGAAAACATAAACGGTTAAGAGATAGAAATAAATCATGATTAATAGCATTTAATGATGGCTGATTTTAGGGGATTTCAGAAAGATACTTAAACGGTTACCAGTGACATGTGTCTCAATGCAACCAATCAGCGCTTTGCCTTTTCAGAAGCGTGAACGCATGTTCAGCCTCAGGAAACAGCTGATGACTGGATGACACTTGTTTGCTTTAAGTGAACATCACTTTTATCCTTGAACTGAAGAGCTCAGAGCTTCATGGATAGATCTGATACAATCTGCAATTCTAAAATTCTGAAAGGAGGATTGATCAGAAGTTCACAGAGTAATAAACATAATTCTGAAGGTTAATATATAAAATTAAAACAGTTTTATTCTGGACAGAGCTTCATGTTGAGATGATTCAGAATGAAGTTGAACCTATCTTCAGAAAATGGTTTTGTAAAGATATCAGCCCATTGATGGTCTGTATCAAAAAAATTTAAGTTTAAGATCCCTTTCTGAATATAGTCCCTAATAAAATGATGTTTTATTTCTATATGCTTAGCCCTAGAATGCAAAATTGGATTTTTACTTAAGCAAATAACAGAAGTATTATCAGAGTATAGGAATGTTACTTTCATAAATCTGGAAGTCCTCAAGTTGACTTGTCATCCAGAGCATTTGTGTGCTGCATCCAGCTGCTGCTATGCATTCAGCTTCTGCTGTTGATAGAGCAATGATGGATTGTCTTTTACTGGACCACGAGATCAGATTTTCTCCCAGAAATTGGCATCTTCCAGAAGTGCTTTTGCGTTCTACTCTGTCTCCAGCAAAGTCAGCATCACAGTAACCTACTAAGTTGTAATCACTAGATTTTCTATAAAACAAGCCCAGATTAGTAGTACCTTTCAGATACTTGAAAATTCGCTTAACAGCTGTTAAGTGAGATTCTCTAGGATCTGATTGGAATCTTGCACAAATTCATACACTGAATAAAATATCAGGCCTTGAGGCTGTCAGATAAAGAAGAGAACCAATCATACCTCTGTAGATCTTCTGTTCTACCTTTTTGCTTACCTCTTCTCTTTCCAAAATACACGTGGGATGCATTGGAATCTTTGATGGCTTACATTCTGAGAGATCAAATTTCTTCAAAAGTTCTCTGACATATTTGCTCTGATGAATGTAAGTTCCTTCTGGGGTTTGATTGATCTGAATTCCCAGAAAGAATTTCAGTTCCCCCATTAGGCTCATCTCAAATTCTGCCTGCATACACTTAGCAAATTTTCTTCCTAGAGAGGGATTAGTAGATCCAAATATTATATCATCAACATAAATCTGGCAGACTAAAATGTCATTCTTAATTGTCTTACAGAATAAGGTTGTGTCCACCTTCCCTCTGGTGAATTCCTTTTCTAACAGGAAGTTACTTAGTCTTTCATACCAAGCTTTGGGAGCTTGTTTCAGACCATACAGTGACTTCTTTAGTTTGAAAACATATTCTGGATTTTTTGAACTTTCAAAACCAGGGGGTTAGTGCACATATACCTCTTCTTCTATATAGCCATTTAAGAATACACTCTTGACATCCATCTGATACAGAGTGATGCCTTTATTAACAGCAAAAGAAATTAAAAGTCTGATAGATTCTAACCTGGCGACTGGAGCAAAGGTTTATGTATAGTCTATCCCCTCTTGCTGACTATAACCTTGTGCTACCAATCGTGCCTTATTTCTGATGACTTCACCTTGTTCATTCAGCTTGTTTCTGAACACCCATTTTGTTCCAATGATGTTGAATCCTTTTGGTTTAGGAACTAGATCCCATACGTCATTCCTTGTGAAGTGATTTAGCTCCTCTTGCATTGCTAGAAACCAGTCATTGTCCAGAAGTTCTTCATCAATTGAAGATGGTTCAATCAGAGAAACAAGTCCCATGAGGGATTCTTCAGAGTTTCTGAAGCTGGCTCTTGTTCTGATTGGATCTTCCTTTCTTCCTAGGATTGTTTCTTTTGGGTGATCCATGTTGCTTCTGGATGGTCTTTTCTATGGTTGATCAACAAAAGATGCTGCATTGCTTGCAGTGCCTCTTTCTGATGTTGAGGGAGTGTCTCTATTAAGAGCTTCTGATGACTTGTCTTCAGTACCTGTGAATTCAACTTCCATACCTACAAGTAATTCATTCTGCTTTGACTTTTGAGAGTCAAGCTTGTCATCAAAACAAACACTGATTGATTCTTCCACAATCTGTGTTTCTGTGTTATATACTCTGTACCCTCTTGAGCGTTCAGAGTATCCTAACATAATACACTTCTGTGCTTTTGAGTCAAACTTGTTCAAATAATTTTTAGTATTCAAAATAAAGCAAGTACATCCAAATGGATGAAAATATGAAATGTTGGGCTTTCTGTTCTTCCACAATTCATATGGAGTCTTTTCCAGAATAGGTCTTATGGAGATTCTATTCTGAATGTAGCACGCTGTGTTTATTGCCTCTGCTCAGAAGATCTTAGCAACGTTAGTCTCGTTGATCATGGTTCTTGCCATTTCTTGCAATATTCTATTCTTTCGTTCTACAACTCCATTTTGTTGGGGTGTTCTAGGACAAGAGAAATCATGCACAATGCCTTTGTCATTAAAAAATGATTCAAAATCTTTATTTTCAAACTCTCCACCATGATCACTTATGACTTTGACGATTCTAAGATCCTTTTCATTCTGAACTTGGTTACAGAAGGTGACAAACACAGAGTGTGACTCGTCCTTGTGTCTTAAGAACTTTACCCATGTCCATCTGCTATAGTTATCTACGATTACTAACCCATACTTCTTGCCACTGACTGAAGCAGTTTTAATTGGTCCAAATAAGTCAATGTGCAGAAGTTCTAATGGCTTAGAGGTGGAAACAACGTTTTTAGATTTAAAAGCAGGTTTTGCAACCTTGCCTTTCTGACATGCTTCACACAGAACATCTGAATTGAACTTCGGGTTAGGAAGTCCTCTGACCAGATTGAGTTTGTTAAACTGAGATATTCTTCTCATACTAACATTCCCCAATCTTTTGTGCTAGATCTATTGCTTGTTGTTAACAGACAGAAGACACTTTACATTCTGACTTTTCAGTTTAGAAAGTTTGATTTTGTAAATGTTGTTTCTCCTCTTTCCATTAAACAGGATAGTCCCATCTTTCTGACTAACAGCTTTACATGAATTTTGATTAAAGATTA
Source organism: Vicia faba (assembly GCA_948472305.1). Lineage (NCBI taxonomy): Eukaryota > Viridiplantae > Streptophyta > Magnoliopsida > Fabales > Fabaceae > Vicia > Vicia faba. Next base: position 723,484,517 of record OX451738.1, on the reverse strand, counting down.
TATCATAACCGTTATCACTTAATTGACTTATGGATAACAGATTATGCATTAATCCATCTACTAATAAAACATTATTGATAGAGGGAAGATTTCCGTTACCTACTGTTCCAGAGCCAATGATCTTTCCCCTCTTATTGCCTCCAAAGCCTACATGGCCTCCAGGCTTAAGTTCCAGGCTTTGGAACATATGCCTTATTCCCCTCATGTGTCGCGAGCAGCCAGAGTCCAGGTACCATGACTGGTGTTTCTGCTTTGCTGCTAAAGATATCCGCAACATGTATTATTTTATCCTTAGGTACCCATATTTTCTTGGGTCTTGATTTGTTAGTTTTACCAAAACTCTGGTTGAATTTTGGTTTGACAGAATAATTGCTACTAGTGTATTTGATGTCATGTGTGTGCCCATATACAAAGTGTGAATTAAGAGGAGTTCGTTTAATAACTAAATCCATGGCATTCTTTTGTGTAGGTACCTTACCTTGGTATCCTATTCCCTTTCTGCCATTTCTGCTAACTCCATAGATCATTGAAGCCATTTTGCTTCTATCTATGCTTTTAGCAAGAAACTTCTGAAAGTTGTGATCATACTCCTTGATGATCTCATCAGCACTACTGGGAGTTTCAGGAATTGTTTCCTTCTGAGAGTTTTCTAAAAGATTTTCTAATTTTGAAACTTTATTTTTCAACTCAGAATTTTCCAATTTAAGACTCTCAGTTTTATCAGAGTCAGAAGCAAGATCCCTTTTCAGGTTTCTGAATTTGACTCTGATCTGCTGATATCGTTCCAGAATCTCATTAAGGCTTTAAGCTAGTTCATCCTTAGTAAAATTAATAGCAAAGTCAGGAAATACCTCTTCTGTGTCTGATTCAGAGTCTGATTCAGAAGCTTCACTGTCTTCTGATATGTTTGCCATGAGAGCTATGTTTGCTCTCTCATCATCTGATTCTGAGTCAGCTTCATATGTGCCAGAGTCATCCCATGTGGCCATGAGACTTTTCTTCTTTTCCTTGCCAAACTTTCTTCTAGGATTTTCCTTCTGAAGCTTTGGGCAGTCACTCTTGTAGTGTCCTTGCTCGTTGCATTCATAGCAGATGATGTCCTTGTTGTTTGGCTTTCTGCTTCCTGAAAAGCCTTTAGATCTTCTGTGTCCAGAGGAGGATTCTGACCTTTTGTATCTGGAGGAGGATTCGTTCTGGTTCTCAGATCTTCTGGGATTCCTGAACTTTCTTTGCCTCTGCTTCCACAGTTGGTTCACCCTTCTGGAGAGGAGAGACAGTTCATCTTCTTCTGATGGGGACCCATCAAAGGTTTCTTCAACAGCCTGCAAAACCTTGGAGTCAGATTTTTTGTTAGATTTTTAAGCTAATGGCTTACCTTGCTTTTGAGGTTCATCAGCTTCTAGCTCTATCTCGTGACTTCTGAGGGAGCTGACAAGTTCCTCCAGAGAGATTGTATTGAGATCCTTAGCTAGCTTCAGCGCTGTGACCATTGGCCCCCACTGTTTTGGCAAGCTTCTGATGATCTTCTTGACATGATCAGTAGTAGAATACCCTTTGTCCATAACTTTGAGACCAGTAACCAGAATCTGAAATCTTGAGAACATTGTTTCAATAGATTCACTTTCTTCCATCTTGAATACCTCATACTTCTGAATGAGCGCAAGAGCTTTAGTTTCTTTAACTTGAAGGTTGCCTTCATGCGTCATTCTGAGAGAATCAAACATATTCTTTGCAGTGTCTCTGTTTGATATCTTTTCATATTCAGAGTAAGAGATAGCACTGAGAAGAATAGTTCTTGCTTTGTGATGGTTTTTGAAATCACGCTTTTGTTGATCAAACATTGCTTTCTTGTCAATCTTCTGACCATTTGCATTCACTGGGTGCGTGTATCCATCTGTCACCATATCCCACAGATCAGCATCGTGGGCCAGAAAGAAGTTTTCAATTCTGTCTTTCCAGTAATCAAAGTTCTCTCCATCAAAGACTGGAGGTTTTCCACTGAATCCGTCTCTTTCTTCATTGTGGTCATTGCTGATGTTTTGATGTTGTCCTGCCATAGTGTTTTTCAACGCTGGATCTTGTACTGACACGGTTAAGTGTTATGAACTCAGAACCAGGCGCTTTGATGCCAATTGAAGATGTGAAAAACACAAGAAGGGGGGTTGAATTGTTGAAACTTGAAATCAAATGCAGATAACACGTTATTTTTATCCTAGTTCGTTTGATCTCAAACTACTCCAGTCCACCCGTCAAGGTGATTTCGCCTCTCTCCAACGAGGTCTTAATCCACTATATTTAATTGAATACAAAACTACTTTAACAACTGCTAAAGCCTTCTTGAGTCTAAACCACAGACCGGTTTCTCAAGGAAATTCTTTCTTACAGATAAATGAACAATTATGTGTGTTTGATGTTTTCTAGAAAAACGATATATCACAACTGTGATAATACACAAAATGAAGCTTATGTAAAACTAGATTGCTAGAACTATGGAGTAAGCAGTTGAGAGCTTTAGCAAACTGAGTGAGTGAGGACGAAGATGATTAGCTTATGCGTATGTGCGTGAAGGAGTATTGTAGAGCATTAGCCATTTCCTTTCTCACTGATTTTTTTAAATACTTCTTGGAATAGATACGTTGCAGTCCATAATTCCATTTCAATGCTCATAACATTATTTCCATTTTGAGAAGATCTTTGTCTTGGAATAATGTCGTTGGTAATTAATCTGCCTTAAATGCAGTAACGTTAACACTTCAGAATGTTCTGCTTAATGAGGATCAGAGCGTTCTTGGCTTTAGCTTATTCTGGCGCTTCTGAGTGCTGATGACATATTTAGGATCTTGATCAGAGTCTTAGTATGTTGAGTGCAAATTCTGTTCATCAAACTTCAGCGTAAGTACATGTTTAATCTTCTGATGCTGATGTTGATACTGATGTTCTGATGCTGATTCCATCAGAGTTTCCTGCAAATACACAACATAATTTTAAGTAGCATCTATGTCTTATATAAAACTTATAATTCATTTAATCTTGTATTTTGTTATCATCAAAACTCTAATTGAGGGTTGTAGAATCAAACTATGTTCTAACACATTCGTCATGGGATCAAACCAGAACAAACACCTAATAGTGGGCGTGGATTACTCCATGAAGTTGATATATGCAGAGGCCCTAGCCAAATTCATGACACAAAACATACTATATTTCTATAAACGAAACATACTTTCCTGATTTGGTATATCCAAAGAAATCGTCACCGACAACAGGACACAATTCACAGACAAAAACTTCTAATAATTTGTCATCAAGCTGGGCACCATACAACACTTCACTTCCGTCAAGCACCCACAAATGAATGGACAGGCTGAAGCTACAAACATGGTGATCCTGCGAGGCCTCAAATGAAGGTTGGCTGGAACAAAAAAGAAGTGGGTCGATGAGCTACACATTGTACTATGGGCATATCGAATAATCCCTCATTCTACTATCGGGGAAACCCCATTCCGACTAGCCTACAAAATCGAGGCGGTAATCCCAGTTGAAATTAGAGATCCATCTAGGAGAACTGAAACCCCTCTTTATAAGGAAATGAATGACGAGGCACTAAGAGAGAATCTCGACCATGTTGAAGAGGTCTGTTCAGGGACAACCCTCCGAGAAGCCTCGCCAAAACAAAAAAATAGCCATATGTCATGATGTCAAAGTCATACGAAGAGAATTCGAAGTCGACAACCTAGTCTTGAGGAGAAATCACAAAGATTCCCGCGAAGGCAAGCTCGCTGCAAACAGGGAAGGCCCCTATCACGTTTGAGCAAAAATGAAGACCGTGGCCTACTATCTTGAAAATCTTAATGGGGAAGAATTTGCTCGACCATGGAACGCCAAAAAACTGAAACAATATTACAACTAAAGGCCAAAAGTCGTCTTGCTCTGACAAAAAAGGAACAGGACATTCACGACCACATGTGCATGCTCACATACAAGCACAACACCTCAAATTCGAACGAAAAGGCAAGTTACCACTCTTTAACGAGTAGATCCTTGGCCCAACGAAGAAAACTCAAACGAGTTCCATCGTAGCCGTACCACAATGGTAGAACACCAAGATCACGATGGGAAGTTCATGCCGTAGAGCTCAGGTCCTAAAAACGAGACCGAAGCTTTTCCCTCTTCTCATAATTCAACCCCGACCACTCGACAAATTCCTCACACTGTCAATCAACTTTATAGTCGAGCAAACCCCCCAAGAAACACTTAGCTAAAATATTCAAAATAAATGCCTCTAACTGGCAAGTACACAAGCATACATAGCCTGAACAAAAGAAAAATTAATCAGAAATGACAAAATCATGCACAGGCACATCCAATAATGGTGAAGTAAGATTAAACATGAACGGCCACAAGGTTGAAATTGTCAGAAACTTGCGACCACGAGGGCCAAAATTGTCAAAATATTATATAGCTTGGGCAAAGACCCCATCCAAAAGAGTACAAATAACAGCGTGCAAGCCAAACTAACATAAAAAGAAAGGATAACATTTAATCAGTCCTCCTCCATGTGCTCGTCCGAAGTAAGCTCCCTATCCCCCCATCTTTTCCCTGACAAATTTGAGGATCTCGGGGGCCATTATCTGGCCGTCAATAATGTTGTTCATAATGAAGATGTGAAAAACACAAGAAGGGGGGGTTGAATTGAAAACTTGAAATTAAAAGCTCAATGACAAAGTATTTTTATCCTGGTTCATTTGATCTCAAACTACTCCAGTCCACCCGTCAAGGTGATTTCGCCTCTCTCCAACGAGGTCTTAATTCACTAATATCAACAAGATTACAATCGCTACTTTAACAACTATCAAAGTCTTCTTGAATACAACCACAGTCCGGTTAATCTCAAGGAACACTATTTCAATACAATTATACAAGATATGTGTTGTTGTTTTTCTAACAAAAATTGTTTATCACAACTATGATAAATTACACAGAATTATAGCTTGGAAATGTAAGTGATATTGCTTGCAGCTTTGAATATGCGTGAGTGGTAATATGGAAAAAAATCGTTTTTGATTTTGAATGCTGACTTTGTTTATATAGGCAGTGGAATGACGTTGATCATAAAGTATGTTTAATGTCATTAACACACTTTCCACTTGGAGAAGATCTTTGAATATGCTATTATAAATTATCAGTAACGCTTCAAAATCTTATCTCCTTGCTTGCTGATGACGCTTTAGAATATTGATGACTTGGATTGGTATGTTCTTGTTCAGAATCAGAGTTTACTTTGATTAAGCGCAGGTTTTGGTCATCAATCTTCAACGCATGTTCTGATTTCTTCAGCGTGTAGCTCTTAAGGCTTATCTTATGATGCTGATATGGTCAGAACTTCTACATTCATAAAACATAATTTTTAGGGTGCATATTTGTTCTTTGTATTTATTATTTATTCTTTGTATTTGTTATCATCAAAACTCTAACTAAGGGTTGTAGAATCAAACTATGTTCTAACAATCTCCACCTTTTTGATGATGACAAAAACTAGATTTTTCAATTAAAACTAAAGAACAAAAGGTTTAAGAGAAACTCCTCCTGAGTTGATTACTTCCTTTAAGTTCCTTGAGCATCAGAGTTTAGCTGCATCTTTCATCAGAATTTGTACATGTTCAAACTTTTCAGAAGATAGAGGTTAAGTAATTCAGAATGTTTGAGACTTCTGTCTCGGTAAACCGTTATTGAAAATATCTTACTTTATCCCCCTTTTTGTCAGTTATCAAAAAGGCAATATAATCAGAGCCAAAATAGTTGAATTATATTAACAAAAAACATGATGCAATGATAAGTTCCAAAACAGAAGAGGTAAAAAATTAAGCATTACAGATAAACGGATTTAAAACAAAGACTCTAAGAAGGAGGAGGAATACGTGTGAACAAAGCTTCCAGCAAGCTCTTGATCTGAGTATTAGACTCTTCTTGCTTGCACAAAATGCTTTTAATCTCTTTGTTTGTGTCCTCCTGCTTATCCAACCTTGCATGGAATAGAGCATTTTCTTTCTTCAACTCTTCCAGAGTTTGCATGACTAAGGAAGGTGCTGGAGTTTCTTCAGGAGTTGGACGTTGCTCAGAGCATTCTGCAGCTTGTTCAGAGTGAACCATTTCTTCTGCTATGATCATGTCTTTTGGAGCAACAGTCAGGGAGAGACTTTCTGATTCTGGTTGAACTTCATCTGAGGGATGATGCTCTGTCCATGGAGAATTATCCAGAGAGAGAATACTTTCTTGAGCAGTTCGCTCAGAACTTGGTCTTCAAAAGCCTTCAGCTTAGCACTAAAGTTTTGTTGAACCTGTTCATAACTTTGTTCCTTCAGCTTCAGCTTTTCAGAACTAAGCCAGTTTCTGAATTTTGTCCACATATAATCAGAAGCAGCAGGATTAGTCATCTCTTGACTAGCATACTTCAAAAAATTTATCCATTCCTGTATTCCTGTTTCAAAAATCAACAAACTTGTACCAACATCTGATGTGGTTTTAGTTGGTTTAGGTTTGGGAATGGCAGTTTTGTTAGAGATAGAAGCTAGTCTTTCCAACACAATTGGATCAATGACAAGTCTTACGTTGTCAGTTGGACTGTTAGTGGGAGAGTCAGGTATGATGATTGCACTGGTAGGGGAGTTTGGCGGTGTGGATTCCAGAGATAAAGGAATTTCTGGAATGTCGTGGATGGTGAGAGGCATGCGAATAGAAAGTGGTTCTGTGATTCCAGGTATTGGGATTGCATCAAAATCTGAATGAGGTTCTTCAGATTGGTTTGTTGAAACATGGTGAGGTTCTGGTTCATGGATATAATAAGATTGATTCTCATAAGGTTGAACTTCTGGTTGTTGTATTTCAGGTTAAGGTGGTTGTGGATGAGGAATATCTTATTGTGGAGAGTGAGGTTGTAGAATTTCTGGTGTGGTATCAGAGTTTGGATTTTCAGGGAGTTGAGAGTTTGGATTTTATGGTACGAGAGCTGGAAAGTCTTGGTCAAATGAATCAATATCAGACAGAACTTTGGCAAGTTCTGGTTGGGTTTGTATAGGATTTGGATTATGAGAAAGGGAGTGAGTTTCATTCATACCTAGAGTTTATGATGGATCAAACCCTATCTCAAAGTCTTCAAATGTTTGTGGAGTTGGATGTTCTGGTTGAGTAGGCATGGCTTCAGATTTTGATACATTAATTGATTCTATAACAGAAACAGAGGAAGGATTACCTTTCTTTTTGGCAGATTTTGGAGTCCTCTGAGATGGTCCTTCTGCTGCAGCTTTCCTCTTCTTGGTCTTCTTTAAAGAAACTTCTGGAGCAGCCTTGTGTAAGTCCTGGATATTGATTTCTGGTGCAATACCATCTTCCTTGCAAGCGTCCAGATATCTGACTATTATTTATGGCTTTGAGTCAATATCAGAAAATAGAGGAAAATCATCCAGAGGTATCCTTCTTGAAGTGATGGTTGCATGAGCAGTAATAGTTGGTTCCTTCTTGATATTCTCAATGATTTTCATCTTCTTCATATTTTTTGTGTTCAGGGGCTTCCCAGCGGTTGCTTCCAAAGTGCTGATTTCCTGGGCTTCAGTCAAATGCTCTATCAGCCTATTCTCTGTCAGAATATCTAATATGAGCCTGCCTAAGGGAATCCAGTCCCTCTTGTTTCCTTCACACTAGTTCTAAGATGATTAAATATCAAGTGTGGGAGGTTTACCTTAGTCCTCTTTGCAATGAAATAGATCAGAAACTGCTGATCAATGTTGATATAATCAGGAGAGCTAGTTGGCTTCTTGTGTTTGATACACCCTAGAATAATTCTTGCCTAAATTTTGTGGTGATCCTTCATATCTCTGATTTTGCTGGAGGGAAGTCCATGGGTAAATATTTCCCTTGCAATAGAGCCTACGCCAGAGCATCTCTCAGCCATGTCTATGCATCTGACACCTCCACCATTGTAACCAATAAGCTTTGAAATTAGGTCTTCTGTAATGACAATTTTCTTCCCCATGACATAAGAGGTAACTTGATGATTTGAAGAAGAAGCATGTATCCAAAATTCTTTGACAAGAATTGGAAATGTTGTCCCCAGAAGACGGTCAAAGTATCTTTTCCAACCTTGAGCAGTAACGTCTTCATACAGATTGAAGTCGTTTTCTTGCAAGCTTTCAAAGTCAATAATCAGTTCTGAAAGAACTTCCAGATTATCAATGGGAGTGAGTAGCATTCTGTAAGGTTCTTCGTACTGTTCCATTGAAGCAGATTCCTGAGTACTGATGTTTTGGACGCTTGAAGAAGCCATTGCTCACACAAGATTTGAGGAAGATGAAAGGGGTTTTTGAAAATACGAACTTGAAACGATAGAAAGTATTTAGAGAGTAAAAAGAAGTGAATGTAAAAAGTGAGATTTGAGTTTAAATAGTTTTTTCTTGAAAGCATAAACAGTAAGAGAGAGAAATAATTATTCATGATTATAAGCATTAATGATAGTTGAAATTAGGGGATTCAGAAAGATACTAGAACGGTTACCCATGACATGTGTCTCAATACACCCAATCAGCATTTTTGACCTTTTAGAAAAGTTAATGCGTGTTCAGCCTCAGAAAGTAGCTGATGAATGGATGACAACTGTTTGATTATGTGAACAGCACGCTTCTATCCTTGAAATGAAATGTTCAGATCTTCATGGATAGATTCTGATGCAATATGTACTTCTAAAACTCTGAAGACAGGTTGATCAGTAGTTCACAGAAAATAACAAAGTTCTGAAGGTTAAGATATGCAAATAAAATATTTTATTCTTGGCATAGCTTCATGCTGAGATGATTCAGAATGAAGTTAAACCTATCTTCAGAAAGAGGTTTTGTAAAGACATCAGCCTATTGATGGTCTGTGTCAATGAATTTTAAGTTAAGAATCCCTTTCTGAATATAGTCCGTAATAAAATGATGTTTTATTTCTATATGCTTAGCCCTAGAATGCAAAATTGGATTCTTGCTGAGACAAATAGCAGAAGTATTGTCACAGAGGACAGGAATGTTACTCTCAAATATGTTGAAGTCTTCAAGTTAAATTTTCATCCAGAGCATTTGCGTGCTACATCTAGCAGCTGCTATGTATTCAGCTTCTGCTGTTGATAGTGCTATTGTGGACTGTCTCTTGCTGGTTCATGAGATCAGATTTTCTCCCAAAAACTAGAAGCTTCCAGAAGTGCTTTTACATTCTACTCTGTCTCCAGCGAAGTCAGCATCACAATATCCTACTAAGTTGTAATCATTTGATTTTCTATAAAACAAACCCATATTAGCAGTACCTTTCAGATACTTCAAAATTCGCTTAACTGCTGTTAAGTGAGATTCTCTAGGATCTGATTGGAATCTAGCACATAAGCAAACACTAAATAAAATGTCAGGCCTTGAAGCCTTCAGATAGAGGAGAGAACCAATCATACCTCTATAGACCTTTTGTTCTACCTTTTTACTTACCTCTTCCTTTTCTAGAATGCACGTGGGATGCATTTGGATTTTTGAGGGCTTACATTCTGAGAGATCAAATTTCTTCAGAAGTTCTCTGACATATTTTCTCTGATGAATGTAAGTTCCTTCTGGAGTTTGGTTTATCTGAATGCCCAGAAAGAATTTGAGTTCCCCAATTAAGCTCATCTCAAACTCTGCCTGCATACATTTAGCAAACTCTCTTCCCAGAGAGGGTTTAGTAGATCCAAATATAATGTCATCAACATAAATCTAACATACTAACATGTCATTCTTAATCGTCTTACAGAACAAGGTTGTGTCCACTTTCCCTCTGGTGAATTCCTTTTCTAACAGAAATTTACTTAGTCTTTCATACCAAGCTCTGGGAGCTTGTTTCAGACCATAGAGTGACTTCTTTAGTTTGAAAACATATTCTGGATTTTTGGAATTCTCAAAACTAGGAGGTTGGTGTACATATACCTCTTCATCTATATATCCATTTAAGAATGCACTTTTGACATCCATCTGATACAGAGTGATGCCTTTATTTACATCAAATGATATTAAAAGTCTGATAGATTCTAACCTGGCGACTGGAGCAAAGGTTTTTGTATAGTCTATCCCCTCTTGCTGACTAAAACCTTGTGCTACAAGTCGTGCTTTGTTTCTGATGACTTCACCTTGCTCGTTCAGTTTGTTTCTGAACACCCACTTTGTACCAATGACGTTGAATCCTTTTGGTTTGGGAACCAGATCCCGTACGTCATTTCTGGTGAATTGATTCAGTTCCTCTTGCATTTCCAGAATCCAGTCATTGTCCAGAAGTGCTTCATCAATTGTTTGTTAGAACATAGTTTGATTCTACAACCCTTGGTTAAAGTTTTGATGATAACAAAATACATAGAATAATATTATTTCTAAAGTATATACAAAGAACAATTATGCTCCTTAAAATTATGCTTTGTATATGCAGAAGTTCTGATGGAATCAGCATCAGAAGGGAATCAGCATCAGAAGATCAGCAACCTATGTTACACGCTGAAACACTGAAGTTTGATGACCAGAATCTACGCCTTAACAAATACACTCTAACTCTGATCAAAGACATCTTTACCAAGTCATCAACACTCTGAAGCATTATCAGCAGATACAGCAAAGAAGATTCTGAAGCATTACTGGTTATTCAAGACTGAATTAAATGCTAACGGCTTTCTTCAGACAAAGATCTTCTACAAAAGGAAAGTGCATTATTATCATTAAACCTGCTTTATGGACAACGTATCTTTGCTTGCCTATATAAACAGGAATGCTTGTGAAAAGAAGCACGTACGTACGCACTAAATTTTGCCAAGCTATCAAAACCACACATATTCAAAGCTTAAGCAAAGTCATTTTATTCCAAACTTATTGTTAGTGTAATTATCACAGTTGTGATATACAGTTTTGTAAGAAAACAAAAATACACTTGCTCATTTTATTTGTAAAAGAAGTTCCTTGAGATTAACCGGATTGTGGTTGTACTCAAGAAGACTTTAACAGTTGTTAAAGTAGCTGTTGTAATTCTTTGAGAATAGTGAATTAAGACCTCGTTGGAGAAAGGCGAAATCACCTTGACGGGTGGACTGGAATAGTTTGAGATTAAACGAACCAGGATAAAAATATTGTGTTGTCAAGCCATTTGTTTTAAGTTTTACAATTCAACCCCCCCCCCCCCCCCCCCTCTTGTTTTTTTCACATCTTCAATTGGCATCAGAGCGCCTAGTTCTGAGCTTTAACACTTAACTGTGTCAGTATAACATCCAGCGTCAGAAAAACACAATGGCAGGACCAAGTCAAAACATCAGCAATGACAACAATGAAGAAAGGGACAAATTCAGTGGCAAACCTCCAGTCTTTGATGGAGAAAACTTTGACTACTGGAAAGACAGAATTGAGAGTTTCTTTCTGGCCCATGATGCTGATCTGTGGGACACGGTGACTGATGGATACACGCACCTAGTGGATGGACGTGGTCAGAAGATTGATAGGAAAATGATGTCTGATCAGCAAAAGCGTGAGTTTAGAAATCATCACAAGGCCAGAACAATTCTTCTCAGCGCTATCTCATATTCAGAGTATGAGAAAATATCAAACAGAAAAACTGCTAAGAATATGTTTGATTCTCTGAGAATGACGCATGAAGACAACATTCAAGTCAAAGAAACAAAAGCCCTTGCACTCATTCAAAAGTATGAGGCATTCAAGATGGAAAACAGTGAATCAATAGAAGCTATGTTTTCAAGATTTCAAATTCTTGTTACTGGTCTAAAAGTTCTTGACAAAGGATATTCCACTGCTGATCATGTCAAGAAGATCATCAGAAGCTTGCCAAAACAGTGGAGGCCAATAGTCATAGCACTTAAGCTAGCCAAGGATCTCAAAAAAATCTCTCTGGAGGAACTTATCAGCTCCCTCAGAAGTCATGAGATAGAGCTAGAGGCAGATGAACCTCAAAAGTAAGGTAAGCCATTAGCATTAAAATCTAACAGAAAATTTGACTCCAAAGTTTTGCAAGCTGTGGAAGAAACCTCGGATGGATCCTCATCAGAAGAAGATGAATTGTCTCTACTCTCCAGAAGGGTGAACCAACTGTGGAAGAAGAGGCAAAGGAAGTTCAGGAATCCTAGAAGATCATAAAATCAGAATGAATCTTCCTCCAGATACAGAAAGTCAGAATCCTCCTCTGGAAACAAAAGATCTGAAGGCTCTTCAGGATACAAAAAGCTAAACTACAAAGACATCATCTGTTATGAGTGTAACGAGCAAGGGCACTACAAAAGTGATTGCCCAAAGCCTCAGAAGGAGAAGCCCAAAAAGAAGTTTGGCAAAGAAAAGAAGAAAAGTCTCATGGCTACATGGGATGATTCTGATACATCTAAAGCTGACTCAGAATCAGATGATGAAAGAGCAAACATAGCTCTCATGGTAAACATCTCTGAAGGCAGTGAAGCTTCTGGTTCAGATTCAGAATCAGATACAGAAGAGGTATTCCCTGACTTTACTATTAATTTTACTAAGGCTGAATTAGCTGAAATCCTTAATGAAATTCTGGAAAGGTATCAGCAGATCAGAGTCAAATTCAGAAACCTGAAAAGGAATCTTGCTTCTGCATCTGATAAGACTGAGAGTCTCAAATTGGATAATTCTGAGTTAAAAGATAAAATTTCAAAATTAAAAAATCAAATGCAAAACTCTCAGAAGGAAACAATCCCTGAAACTCCCAGCAATGCTGATGAGATCATCAAAGAGTATGATCACAGCTTTCAGAAGTTTCTAGCTAAAAACATAGACAGAAGCAAAATGGCTTCAATAATCTATGGAGTTAGCAGAAATGGAAGAAAAGGGATAGGATATCAAGGTAAGGTTCCTACACCAAAAAATGTCATGGATTTAGTTATAAAACGTACTCCACTTAATTCACACTTTATATATGGGCACACACGTGACATAAAATATATAAGTAGTGATTACTCTGTCAAACCAAAATTCAACAAGAGTTTTGGTAGAACTAACAAATCAGGACCCAAGAAAATATGGGTACCTAAGGATAAAATAATACATGTGGCAAATATCTTTAGCAGCAAAGCAAAGACACCAGTCATGGTACCTGGACTCTGGCTGCTCACGGCACATGACGGGAAGAAGGCATATGTTCCAAAGCCTGGAACTTAAGCCTGGAGGCCACGTAGGTTTTGGAGGAAATCAGAGGGGAAAGATCATTGGCTCTGGAACAGTAGGTAATGGAAATCTTCCCTCTATTAGTAATGTTTTATTAGTTGATGGATTAATGCATAACCTGTTATCCATAAGTCAATTAAGTGATAACGGTTATAATATAATCTTCAATCAAAATTCATGCAAAGCTGTTAGTCAGAAAGATGGGACTATCCTATTTAATGGAAAGAGGAAAAACAACATTTATAAAATCAAACTTTCTGAACTGAAAAGTCAGAATGTAAAATGTCTTCTGTCTATTAACAACGAGCAATAGATCTGGCACAGAAGATTGGGACATGTTAGTATGAGAAGAATATCTCAGATTAACAAACTCAATCTGGTCAGAGGACTTCCTAACTTGAAGTTCAACTCAGATGCTCTGTGTCAAGCATGTCAGAAAGGCAAGTTTTCAAAACCTACTTTCAAATCCAAAAACGTTGTTTCCACCTCTAACCATTAGAACTTCTGCACATTGACTTATTTGGTCCAGTAAAAACTGCCTCAGTTAGTGGCAAGAAGTATGGGTTAGTAATCGTAGATGACTATAGCAGATGGACATGGGTAAAGTTGTTAAGGCACAAGGACGAGTCACACTCTGTGTTTGTTACCTTCTGCAACCAAGTTCAGAACGAAAAAGATCTTAGAATCATCAAAGTCAGAAGTGATCATGGTGGAGAATTTGAAAATAAAGACTTTGAATTATTCTTTAATGAAAAAGGCATTATGCATGACTTCTCTTGTCCTAGAACTCCCCAGCAAAATGGAGTTGTAGAACGAAAGAACATAAGATTGCAAGAAATAGCCAAAACCATGATCAACGAGACTAACGTTGCTAAGATCTTTTGGGCAAAAGCAATAAACACAGCGTGTTACATTCAGAATAGAATCTCCATAAGACCTATTCTGGAAATGACTCCATATGAATTGTGGAAGAACAGAAAACCCAACATTTCCTATTTTCACCCATTTGGATGTATATGTTTTATTTTGAATACAAAAAATTATTTGAACAAGTTTGACTCTAAGACACAAAAGTGCATTATGTTAGGATACTCTGAACGCTCAAGAGGGTACAGAGTACACAATACAGAAACACAGATTGTTGAAGAGTCAATCAGTGTTCGGTTTGCTGATAAGCTTGACTCTCAAAAGTCAAAGCAGAATGAATTCCTTGCAGGTATGGAAGTTGAACTCACAGGTGCTAAAGACAACTCAGAGGCTCTCAACAGAGACACCCCCTCAACTTCAGAAAGAGTCACTATAAGCAATCCAGCACCTTCTGTTGATCAACTCCAGAAAAGACCATCCAGAAGCAGAATTGATCACCCAGAGGAAACAATCTTAGGAAGGAAGGAAGATCCAATCATAACAAGATCTACCTTTAGAAACTCTGAAGAATCCCTCATGGGACTTGTTTCTCTGATTGAACCAACAACAATTGATGAAGCACTTCTGGACAATGAATGGATTCTGGAAATGCAGGAGGAGCTAAATCAGTTCACAAGAAACGACGTATGGGATCTGGTTCCCAAACCAAAAGGATTCAACGTCATAGGCACAAAATGGGTTTTCAGAAACAAACTGAACGAACAAGGTGAAGTCATCAGAAACAAAGCACGGCTTGTAGCACAAGGTTATAGTCAGCAAGAAGGGATAGACTATACAGAAACCTTTGCTCCAGTCGCCAGGTTAGAATCTATCAGACTTTTAATTTCATTTGTTGTTAATAAAGGCATCACTCTGTATCAGATGGATGTCAAGAGTGCATTCTTAAATGGCTATATAGAAGAAGAGGTTTATGTGCACCAACCCCATGGGTTTGAAAGTTCCAAAAATCCAGAATATGTTTTCAAACTAAAGAAGTCACTCTATAGTCTGAAATAAGCTCCCAGAGCTTGGTATGAAAGACTAAACAACTTCCTGTTAGAAAAGGAATTCACCAGAGGGAAAGTGGACACAACCTTGTTCAGTAAGACAGTTAAGAATGACATCTTAGTATGTAAAATTTATGTTGATGACATTATATTTGGATCCACTAAACCCTCTCTGGGAAGAGAGTTTGCTAAATGTATGCAGGCAGAATTTGAGATGAGCCTAATGGGGGAACTAAAGTTCTTTTTAGGCATTTAGATTAACCAAACTCCAGAAGGAACCTACATTCATCAGAGCAAATATGTCAGAGAACTTCTGAAGAAATTTGATCTCTCAGAATGTAAGCCCTCAAGGATTCCAATGCATCCCATGTGCATTCTGGAAAAAGAAGAGGTAAGTAACAAGGTAGAACAGAAGGTCTACAGAGGTATGATTGGTTCTCTTCTCTATCTGACGGCTTCAAGGCCTGACATTCTATTCAGTGTTTGCATTTGTGCTAGATTCCAATCAGATCCTAGAGAATCTTACTTAACAGCAGTTAAGCGAATTTTCAAGTATCTGAAAGGTACTACTAATTTGGGCTTGTTTTATAAAAAATCAAGTGATTACAGCTTAGTAGGATACTATGATGCTGATTTTGCTGGTGATAGAATAGAACGTAAAAGCACTTCTGGAAGCTGCCAGTTTCTGGGAGAAAATCTGATCTCATGGTCCAGTAAAAGATAACCCACAATAGCTCTATCAACAGCAGAAGCTGAATTTATAGCAGCGGCTGGATGTAGCACGCAAATGCTCTGGATGAAAAGTCAACTTGAGGACTTCAATATATTTGAGAGTAACATCCCTATCCTCTATGATAACACTTCTGCTATTTGTCTCAGTAAAAATCCTATTTTGCATTCTAGGGCTAAGCATATAGAAATAAAACATCATTTTATTAGGGACTATATTCAGAAATGGATTCTCAATTTAAAATTTATTAACACAGACCATCAATGGGCTGATGTCTTTACAAAACCTCTTTCTGAAGATAGGTTTAACTTCATTCTGAAACATCTCAGCATGAAGCTTTTCCCAGAATAAAACAGTTTTTTTTCCATATCTTAACCTTCCGAATTTTGGTTATTTTCTGTGAACTACTGATCAATCTACCTTCAGATCTTTAGAAGTACAGACTGTATCAGAATTTATCCATGAAGATCTGAGCGCTTCATTTCAAGGATAGAAATATGCTGTTCACTCAAGCAAACAGTTTTCATCTATTCATTAGCTACTTTCAGAGGCTGAACACGTGTTCACGTTTCTGAAATGTCAAAAGCGCTGATTGGATGCATTGGGACACATGTCATGGGTAACCGTTCCAATATCTTTCTGAATCCCCCAAAATCAGCCATCATTAAATGATCATAATCATTATAATTTATTTCTCTCTCTTGCCGTTTACGTTTTCAAAATCTTTTTCAAAAATCTATTTAAACACATCTCTCACTCTTTACACTCTTTCACTTTCACTTTCTCTACAATCTAATTGATTTCAGTTTGCATCCTTTTCAAAACCCTTTTCAATTTCTTCTCAAAACTCTCTGTGAACATGGCTTCCTCAAGCAACCCAACTACCAGTACTCAGAGAACAGATTCCTCAGAACAATATGAAGAACCCTTCAGAACTCTTCTCACGCCCATCAAAAATCTAGAAGTTCTCTCAGAATTGATTATGGACTTTAACAGTCTTCAAGAGAACGGGTTCAATCTATCTGAAGAAGTAAAGGCTCAAGGATGGAACAGGTATTTTGACCGTCTGGTAGGTCCAACGTTCCCAATCCTTGTGAAGGAATTTTGGATTCATGCTTCATCTTCCAACCATCAAGTTACTTCATACATAATGGGGAAGAAGATAGTCATAACTGAAGACCTTATTGCAAGGTTGATAGGCTACAATGGTGGTGGCGTAAGATGCATAGACATGGCTGAAAGATATGCTGATGTCGCCCTAATTGCTAGAGAAATCTTCACTCTGGTTCTTCCCTCCAGCAAGATAAGGGATCTAAAAGACCATCACAGAATATGGGCTAAGATTATTCTGGAATGCATAAACCACAGGAAGCCAACCAACTCTCCTGACTAGATCAATATTGATCAGAAGTTTCTGATCTACTTCATCTCCCAGAAGATTAAGGTGAATCTGGCTCATCTGTTGTTCAACCATCTAAGAACTAGTGTTAAGGAGACCAGAGAAGAGGAGCGCACAAAAAGGGTCTAGATACCCCTAGGAAGGCTCATATCAGATATTCTAACAGAGAATAAGTTGATTGATCATCTAACAGAAGCTCAGGAAATCAGCACTTTAGAAGCTACTATTGGCAAACAGTTGAATGCAAAGAATCTGAAGAAGATGAAGATCATTGAGAACATCAAGAAGGAACCCAGTGTCACTTCTTTTGCAACAATCTCCAGCAGAAGAATTCCTCTAGATAACTTTCCCATGTTCTCAGAAATTGATTCTAAACCTGAGATAATAGTCAGATATCTGGATGCATGCAAGGCAGATGGTACAACACCAGATTTAAACATTCAGGATCTGCAGCAGAAGGCTCCAGAAGTTGTGCTGAAGAAAAACAAGAAAAGGAAGGCTGTTGCAGAAGGATCATCCCAGCGCACTCCCAAAGCAGCTAAAAAGAGAGGTAATCCTTCTTCTGTAATTGTTTTAGATTCAGTATTTGTATCAACATCTGTACCAATCCCCACTCAATCAGAAAACCCTACTCAACAAACACTTGATGATTTTGACATTGAATTTGACCCCTCATAAACTTTAACTCTTAGAGGATCTCACTCCCTACCTATAAATCCAAATAATGAAGTAACACAACAAGAACTTGCAAAAGTTCTATCAGATATTGAAACCTTTGATCAGCATATATCTGCTCCCATACCAGTAAATCCAAACTCTGGAACCATTTCAGAAGCACCTCAACCAGAAACTCATCCACCTTCTCCACAACCTGAACCATTACAACAAGAAGTACAAACTTTTGAGGTCCAACCCCCTGAATCCTGCGAACCAGAACTTCATCACCATCAATCCAACCAAACTATTGATTCTGATCCCATTCCCATTCCTGGAATCACTGAACCTATGAACATCAGTATACCCCTGACCATCAGTATTCCCCAAATTCCCTCCTCACTAGAATCAACTCCACCAAACACCCCATCAAGTCCAATAATCATTCCAGACTCTCCCACTTCCTCATCAAATATCAATCCAAATGTCCATGCCAAAACTATCATTGACTTAACTATTTTTAAACGCCTGGCTGCCATAACTAACAAAACAGCCATTCCAAAACCAAAACCATATGAACCTACACCAGATGTTGGTACCAGTTTATTGATATTTGAAACAGAAATGCAAAAGTGGATAACTTAACTGAAGCAAGCTAGTCTTGAGTTGATTGATCCTGCTGCATCAGATTATCTTTGGACAAGTTTCAGAAAATGGGTATGTTCTGAAACTCATAAAATGAAAGAACAAAGCTACGGATAAGTTCAACAGAACTTCAGCAACCTGCTAAAAGTTTTTGAAGATCAAGTTCTGAGCCAGCTACTCAAGGAAGAAGTTCTCCCTCTGGACAATACTCCCTGGTCTGAACATCGTCCAGCAGACAAAGTTCAACCAGAGTCAGAAGATCTCAATCTGACTGATTCTCCAGAGCAGATGATTCCTGCTGAAGAAATGGGTCAAAAAGAGGACATTGCAGAATGCTCTGAGAAGCATCCAGTTGCTGAAAATCCTCAAGCTTCCTCCTATGAAAGGAAGACTCTAGAAGACCTGATGAGATCTGATATGTTGATGCAGGAAAGAATGGATAAACATGATGAGAAAATTTCGGAAATCAAGAGCATGTTAACCAAGCAGGAGGAAACCAACATCCAAATCAAGGTCTTGTTGGAAGCTTTGTTCACGCGTCTTCCTCCTCCCTCTTAGATTTTCCTATGTTTAAAAATTTTGTTTTTCTGTAATATTATCTACATAGCTCTGAACTTATCATTGATTCTGTTTTTAATATCAACTCATTTTGGCTCTGATTATGTGTTCTTTTTGATACCTGACAAAAAGGGGGAGAAAGAAAAAGATATTTTCAATAACGGATTACTGAGACATAAGTCTCAAACATTCTAATCTACTTTCTAAAAAGCTTGAACAGGTACAAAACTCTGCTGAAAGATATAGTAAGATACTGATGCTCAAAGACTCATGGAATTAAAAGGAAGCAATCAACTCAGGGGGAGTTTTTCTACTTAACTCTATACCTTTTTTTATTTATTCTTTATTGAAAAATCTAGTTTTTGTCATCATCAAAAAGGGGGAGATTGTTAGAACATAGTTTGATTCTACAACTCTTGGTTAAAGTTTTAATGATAACAAAATACATAGAATAATATTATTTCTAAAGTATATACAAAGAACAATTATGCTCCTTAAAATTATGCTTTGTATATGCAGAAGTTCTGATGGAATCAGCATCAGAAGGGAATCAACATCAGAAGATCAGCAACCTATGTTACACGCTGAAACACTGAAGTTTGATGACCAGAATCTGCGCCTTAAAAAATACACTCTGACTCTGATCAAAGACATCTTTACCAAGTCATCAACACTCTGAAGCATTATCAGCAGATACAGCAAAGAAGATTCTGAAGCGTTACTGGTTATTCAAGACTGAATTAAATGCTAACGACTTTCTTCAGACAAAGATCTTCTACAAAAGGAAAGTGCATTATTATCATTAAACCTGCTTTATGGACAATGTATCCTTGCTTGCCTATATAAACAGGATTGCTTGTGAAAAGAAGCACGTACGTACGCACTCAATTTTGCCAAGCTATCAAAACCACACATATTCAAAGCTTAAGCAAAGTCATTTTATTCCAAGCTTATTGTTAGTGTAATTATCACAGTTGGGATATACAGTTTTGTAAGAAAACAAAAATACACTTGTTCATTTCATTTGTAAAAGAAGTTCCTTGAGATTAACCGGATTGTGGTTGTACTCAAGAAGACTTTAATAGTTGTTAAAGTAGATGTTGTAATTCTTTGATAATAGTGAATTAAGACCTCGTTGGAGAGAGGCGAAATCACCTTGACGGGTGGACTAGAGTAGTTTGAGATCAAACGAACCAGGATAAAAATACTATGTTGTCAAGCCATTTGTTTTAAGTTTTACAATTCAACCCCCCCCCCCCCCCCCCCCCCTCCCCCCTCTTGTGTTTTTCACATCTTCATTGTTGTTGGTTCAATCAGAGAGACCAGTCCCATGAGGGATTCTTCAGAGTTTCTGAATGTTGATCTTGTTCTGATTGGATCATCCTTCTTTCCCAGTATTGTATCTTCTGGGTGATCAATGCTGCTTCTGGATAGCCTTTTCTGAAGTTGATCAACAGAAAGTGTTGGATTGCTTGCAGTAACTCTTTCTGATGTTGAGGGAGTGTCTCTGTTGAGAACTTCTGATGAGTTGTCTTCAGTACCTGTGAGTTCAACTTCCATACCTGCAAGAAATTCACTCTGCTTTGACTTTTGAGAGTCAAGCTTATCATCAAACCTAACATTGATTGACTCTTCAATAGTCTGTGTTTCTGTATTGTATACTTTGTACCCTCTTGAGCATTCATAGTATCCTAACATAATACACTTTTGTGCTTTAGAGTCAAACTTGTTCAAATAATTTTTTGTATTCAGAATAAAGCATGTGCATCCAAATGGATGAAAATAAGAAATGTTGGGCTTTCTGTTCTTCAACAATTCATATGGAGTCTTTTCTAGAATAGGTCTTATAGAGATTTTATTCGGAATGTAACACGTTGTGTTAATTGACTCTGCCCAGAAGATCTTAGCAACGCTAGTCTCGTTCATCATGGTTCTGGCCATTTCTTGCAATGTTCTGTTCTTTCGTTCTACAACTCCATTTTGCTGGGGATTTCTAGGATAGGAGAAGTCATGCAAGATGCCTTTTTCATTTAAAAATAATTTAAAGTCTTTATTTTCAAATTCCCCACCATGATCACTTCTGACTTTGACAATTCTAAGATCCTTTTCATTATGAACTTGGTTGCAGAAGGTAACAAACACAGAGTGTGACTCGTCCTTGTGTCTTAAGAACTTTACCCATGTCCATCTGCTATAGTCATATATGATTACTAACCCATACTTCTTGCCACTGACTGACGTAGTTTTTACTGGTCCAAATAAGTCAATGTGCAGAAGTTCTAATGTCTTAGAGGTGGAAACAACATGTTTGGATTTGAAAGCAGGTTTTGCAAATTTGCCTTTCTGACATGCTTCACACAGAGCATCTGAGTTGAACTTCAAATTAGGAAGTCCTCTGACCAGATTGAGTTTGTTAATCTGAGATATTTTTCTCATACTAACATGCCCCAATCTTCTGTGCCAGACCCATTGCTCGTTCTTAACAGAAAGTAGGCATTTTGCATTGACTCTTTAGTTCAGAAAGTTTTATTTTATAAATGTTGTTTTTCCTCTTTCCATTAAATAGGATAGTCCCATCTTTCTGACTAACAACTTTGAATGAATTTTGATTGAAGATTATATCATAACCATTATCACTTAATTGACTTATGGATAATAGGTTATGCATTAATCCATCAACTAATAATACATTATTTATAGAGGGAAGATTTCCATTACCTACCGTTCCAGAGCCAATGATCTTTCCTCTCTAATTACCTCCAAAGCCCACGTATCCTCCAGGTTTAAGTTCCAGGCTTTGGAACATATGCCTTCTTCCCGTCATGTGTCACGAGCAGCCAGAGTCTAGGTACCATGATTGGTGTCTTAGCCTTGCTGCTAAAGATATCTGCTACATGTATAATTTTATCCTTAGGTACCCACATTTTCTTGGGTCATGATTTGTTAGTTTTACCAAAATTCTGATTGAATTTTGGTTTGACAGAATAATCACTACTTGTGTATTTTATGTCATGTGTGTGCCCATATATAAAATGTGAATTGAGTGGTGTGCGTTTTATAACTAAGTCTGTGGCATTTTTTGGTGTAGATACCTTACCTTGATATCCTATCCCTTTTATGCCATTTCTGCTAACTCCATAGATTATTGAAGCCATCTTGCTTCTGTCTATGTTTTTAGCTAGAAACTTCTGAAAGTTGTGATCATACTCTTTGATGATCTCATCAGCATTACTGGGAGTTTCATAGATTGTTTCCTTCTGAGAGTTTTGCAAATCATTTTCTAATTTTGAAATTTTTTATTTTAACTCAGAATTCTCTAATCTGAGACTCTCGGTCTTTTCAGAGTCAGAGGCAAGATTCCTTTTCAGGTTTTTGAATTTGACTCTGATTTGCTGATACCTTTACAGAATTTCATTTGGGCTTTCTGCAAGTTCAGCCTTAGTAAAATTTATGGTAAAATCAGGAAATACCTCTTCAGTGTCTGATTCTGAGTTTGAACCTGAAGCTTCACTGTCTTCTGATACGTTTTCCATGAGAGCTATGTTTTCTCTTTCATCATCTGATTCCGAGTCAGCTTCAGATGTGTCAGAATCATCCCATGTAGCCATGAGGCTTTTCTTCTTTTCCTTGAAGAACTTCTTTTTAGTCTTTTCCTTCTGAAGCTTTGGGCAGTCACTTTTGTAGTGCCCTTGCTCGTTACATTCATAGCAGATGATGTCCTTGTTATTTGGCTTTCTGTATCCTGAAGAACCTTCAGATCTTCTGTGTCCAGAGGAAGACTCAGACTTTCTGTATCTGGAGGAGGATTCATTCTGATTCTCTGATCTTCTGGGATTTCTGAACTTCCTTTGTCTCTACTTCCACAGTTGGTTCACTCTTCTGGAGAGGAGAGATAGTTGATCTTCTTCTGATGAGGATCAATCAGAAGTTTCTTCCACAGCCTGCAAAACCTTAGAGTTAGATTTTTTGTTAGATTTTAAAGCTAATGGCTTACCTTGCTTTTGAGGCTCATCTTCTTCTAGCTCTATCTCGTGACTTCTAAGGGAGCTAACAAGTTCCTCCAAAGATATTTTGTTGAGATCTTTGGCTAGCTTAAGTGTTGTGACCATTGGCCTCCATTGCTTGGGCAAGCTTCTGATGATCTTCTTAACGTGATCAGTAATAGAATACCCTTTGTCGAGAACCTTTAGTCCAGCAACAAGAATTTAGAATCTTGAAAACATAGTTTCTATTGATTCATTATCTTCCATCTTGAATGCCTCATACTTCTGAATGAGCGCAAGGGCCTTGGTTTCTTTGACTTGAATGTTACCTTCATGCGTCATTCTCAGAGAGTCAAACATGTTCTTGGAAGTCTCTCTATTTGATATTTTCTCATATTCTGAGTATGAGATGGAGCTGAGGAGTATTGTTCTGGACTTGTGGTGGTTTCTGAATTCATGCTTTTGCTGATCAGACATCATTTTTCTGTCTATCCTCTGACCACGTCCATCTACTGGGTGCGTGTATCCAACAGTCACCATGTCCCACAGATCAGCAACATGGGCCAGAAAGAAACTCACAATTCTGTCTTTCCAGTAGTCAAAGTTTTCTCCATCAAAGATTGGAGGTTTGCCACTGAATTTGTCCTTGTCTTCATGGTTGTCATTGATGATGTTTTGGCTTGTTCCCACCATAGTGTTTTTCTGAAGCTTGGATCTTGTACTGACACAGTTAAGTGTTTAAGCTCAGAACCAGGCACTCTGATGCCAATTGAAGATGTGAAAAACACAATAAGGGGGGGTTGAATTGAAAACTTGAAATTAAAAGCTCAATGACACAGTATTTTTATCCTGGTTCGTTTGATCTCAAACTACTCCAGTCCACCCATCAAGGTGATTTCGCCACTCTCCAACGAGGTCTTAATTCACTAATCTCAACAAGATTACAATCGCTACTTTAACAACTGTTAAAGTCTTCTTGATTACAACCACAGTCCGGTTAATCTCAAGGAACACTGTTTCAATACAATTATACAAGATATGTGTTGTTGTTTTTCTAACAAAAACTGTTTATCACAACTGTGATAAATTACACAGAATTATAGCTTGGAAATGTAAATGATATTGCTTGCAGCTTTGAATATGCGTGAGTGGTAATATGGCAAAAAATCATTTTTGATTTTGAATGTTGACTTTGTTTATATAGGCAGTGGAATGACGTTGATCATAAAGTATATTTAATGTCATTAACACACTTTCCAATTGGAGAATATTACGTCTGAAAGAAGCCATTGGAATTGATGATGTTATGAATGATCAGTAACGCTTTAGAATCTTATCTCCTTGCTTGTTGATGATGCTTAAGAATATTGATGACTTGGATTGGTATGTTCTTGTTCAGAATCAGAGTTTACTTTGATTAAGTGCAGGTTATGGTCATCAATCTTCAGTGCATGTTCTGATTTCTTCAGCGTGTAGCTCTTATGGCTTATCTTCTGATGCTGATATGGTCAGAACTTCTGCATTCATAAAACATAATTTTTAGGGTGCATATTTATTCTTTGTATTTATTATTTATTCTTAGTATTTGTTATCATCAAAACTCTAACTAAGGGTTGTAGAATTAAACTATGTTCTAACACATAAATCTAACCCCGTCAGTAGAAAGCTCTAGCCCAAGATTTGCCACCTTAAGCTGGGCCACTACATTCGTGAAACCCATCTGAACGGCCTCAAACATATCTTATTCAAAACTATGGATGCGAGAAACAAGCTCATTTCGCCACCTCATGGCCTTTAATTCTTCAGGCTCGTTCTCAGCGGTTGTGTTGTACCCCAAAATTTTCTCTCTCATTTTACTCAACATATGTTCATTAAAATCCTCAACTTGCCCAAGGATGCCCAAGGATTGATCAGGCAAATGCTCTCCTAAGACAATGAACCTCACTAGGGTTTCCATTTTAATCAAGATGGGTGAACTCCAAAGGTCTCAAATATTTTCCATGGTCCTAATATTTCTCAAGAACATCCATGTCAAGTCTCATGCCTTGCACAAGAAGTTTTCTCAGTCAACTGCTCAAATGCCTAAAAATCAACTGTGTTAGGTCAAAAGTCAATTGTAACCCACAAACAGTCAAACTTCAAGATTTTTGGTCAACATCAACATTTTGAAGTAACATCCATCATTTGATAAAGGGTTGATCATGATTCCTCAAGGAATACCCCAAATTCATCAAAACTCAAAAGTTGCTAAATTAGGGTTTCTATAGGAAAAGTCAACCAAACTTTGACCAGGCATAACTTTCTCATACTTTATCAGAAATTTCCCATCCAAGGCTCATTTTGAATAGGATGCAATTCCCTACAACTCATCTTGAGCCCCGGAGTTCAAAAAATGCACTCATGAAAAGATATGAATTCAGACATTATAGGTCATTTCAAAAAGTCAACAAAAACACCTTTTGGGTTAAAACTTCTTACATGAACATGGAAAATCCAATTGAAATAAACCAAAAGGGTTGTTTAGAGGACATCTTGAGCTTTCTAAAAAGATCCAGAAATCCCTCTTAAGGTCAAAATTGAGAGAGATGTGCATTGTCAAAGTTGGATATTTTTGGAAATTTGCCCAAAGTCAATAATGCCCAAAATGCATTTTTCTTAAAATGGGCCCAACGTTTTATGCTTGTATCTTGTTTCTAACATGGTCCACGACCCATAAACCACTCCATGCATCATTTGCTTATTTATTTGATTTATTTTGATTTTTAATCATTTAAAATCCAAATTAAATCAAATAAATGATATAAAATTATTTTGGGATGATTTTTGCATTAAATGATGAGAATACAGGTTGTATGTTAGCAAGTAAATCGTGAAAGGGTTGATTGAATTGAAAATGGCATGATTTGGCCAATTTTGGAAACAAAGAATATGACTTGAAAATCAAATATCTTGCTCATCAAATTCCAAGATTGAATCCAAAATTGTTAACCTATTTGATTCATATACATATAACAGAGCATATTTAACCCTATGGATGAGATTGGAGAGGCGCAGCTGGTTCAAAAGAGTCAAACAAAGTTTCAAATTTCCAAAGAAAAGTGCAAACTGTATTTTTCTTTACAAACAAATTCAAGCAATTCCAAAGCCACTAATTTGTTCCTGGACGTATTCTGAAGCGATTCCAATCACTGTCAAGTCACCAAACACCCAGAATCGTAAGATACAGATCACGGTTTAGCCCCCTTTGCTTTCAATTCTTTTTCTTGGTTTTACATGTTTTAAATCAAATTAGTTTGCATAAATGTGTTTATAGTCATGCTTGGAATCTGTTTGAATGCTTGGATTTGAGCTTTAGTGCAGGAACAAATTTGCGCCATTGCTAGGGTTTGAAAGCTTCAAATTAGGGATTCTCTGTATAAGCAAAATTAGACCAAATCGTGGGTACCAATGAACTCAGGACATGATTTACAATTGACCTACGCCTTTGGTTCTAATTTATCTTGCTGGTATTTTAGTTTTGAATCTTGCAGGGATGTAGCTACAGACAAAAGCAATCATTATAGCCTTTAGTGACGGTTTTGTCCGTAGGTAAAAGGTTGATACCTAAAACAACATTTATGAGGAAAGAGACGATCACGTGGCTGACTCCCACTAGCCGGTTTGAATTCTGGTGCACTTCTTGAGGCATAGAACTTTATTTATTTTATATTGTATTTGTTTGATTATGCTAACAAATGAGTCATCCAGCCCAGATGGTAAAGCAAGCAAGCGTGTGATTGGAAGGACCTGGGTTCGATCCCAGGTTCAGACATTTTATTATTTTTTTAACAAACGCTGCAGGATCTTACGCGCCTCACATTCTAAGCGCCTCGCGTACACCTCAAGATCCATCCATTGGATCAATCTCCTCCCAGATCCAATGCCTCATGCAAGCAAGGTCCATGGTACACCCTCAGGCGTGGCAACACTGGATCCAATAATCTGTTGGGCTTGTGCTTCTTGGGCCCCAATGAAAATCAGCCATGCACCCCCTGAAGTGTTAACAACATCAGGCTCAGTCTTACTTTTTTCTTTCTTTTTTTTATTTATTATTTATTATTCTATTTTATTTATTTATTTAATCTTTTTTTTACAACACAAAAATCATTTTTTATTAAAATATAAAATCACAAAAAAAATATAGAATTAGGTTTTTTTTATTTAAATTAATTTTGTTGAAAATAAATTAGATTAATTAGATTCACTTGATTGTTTTTTTAATTAAAATTAATTAGAAAATCAGGTTTAGTTTGAAATTAAATTATTTTCTCATTAAAAAATACACAAAAATATTTTTTTAATTAATTAGTTTTTTTAGGCTTCTAATTTATTCTAGTATTTAGTTCGTCGCGCGCGCCTTTACTTTCTTTTAATTCAAATTATTGTAATTGTTTCAAGTTTGTAATAGATTAATTAGGATTTTTAATTTCCGCATCTTTATTTTCAGTAAAATATTTATGTATTTGCCCAAAATCCTTGTAATAGTTAGGACTTTAATTTCTCGCACTCTTTAATTTCCGCAACTATTAAACTGCTAGATGTATGGACATTAGGATTGTATGCGAAAGATAAATCAACGTTTAAAAGGTAGATAACCCTAATTGTGCAAAGATAATTAACTGGAAAAAAAAGCATACTTGCACATGCTCACTCCTAGGGTTTGCCTCACTTGGTTGCCTCGAAAATAATGGTCGTGTCCCTCTAATGTAGGGATATCTTAGCAATAGTCCCTCATTGTCCCTCGAGTTGCCTAGGAGAAATGATCTTATGACGATAGTACCTTTGAAATGCTAAGTTATCCTTACATGTTGCCTTCAGTGACCATTTCGTCCCTTCGAATGTCCCTTAAAACTCCAACGATGGGGCTACCTACTCCTTAATAGTAGGATAGCGCTGTCTAAATGAGACGAGGAAACAAACAGTCTTTTTTCGAGTAGGTAGAAAATCTTAAGTACTTGCTCAAAACCATAAAAACTCTTTTCACAAACACTTCCAAAACAGTTTTTAAAAAAAAACACTTCGTCACACTCTTGAGGACAGATACAAGGGTTATCACGAAGTTAAACAAAACTTTTTACAAAACACACACAAGCAATTTTAAAATGAGCAAGTACCTAAGAGCCCGTGGAAAACCACTGATAGAAAGGGTGCTAACACCTTCCCTTTCTATAATCTACCCCCCGTACTCAGAAACATCTCGAAAAAAGGTTTTTTCTGTTCTTTTTCCTTTTCTTTTGTTGGATAAAATAAAAGTCGGTGGCGACTCTTTCTTACCGCGACATTTGCGAATACAAAATGCAAACCAGTATTAAATTGTTGGTTCTGCCACCGTATCACAGAACTGGCGACTCTGCTGAAGACTTAATAAGTGGGGTATACCTTAGGATCTAAGGTCATTTCTAAAATTGCTTTCTTGTGTTGCTTTGCTTGCTTTATATTCAAGGGTTTTGTTGGGGTTATGTAGATCCTACACCAGGATCTGGGGACACCTTTTAGGTAAGTAGCAATAAATTGTGAGGGAACTGAGCGGGGTATACCGACACGGTTGAAGCAGTAGCTACGTTGATGTGACACTTTGGTTGGTACCGGTAACCCTTGAGTCAATCAAGAAGAGTACGGGGCAGTTGCATGGTGTCATAAAGCATCAACTGACCTTAGAACCTTTAATTGCACAACTTGGCCAGTAGGACGTAGCGAGATCACCGGCTTTGGTGTATTCCCAAGGTCGACAGATACTCAATGCTACAATAATTAAGGTTTGACTCTTGAGTTTTGTTTGGTTGCGAGTCAATCGCCTACTGAATGAAGCTTAGGGGAAATATCAGTGATATTGAGATCCCTTAGAACCCGGTCACTATTTATAGGCCAGGTTGAACCAATCCAGCTTCAAGAGGGTATGACCTTTAAAACTCATGCAGGCCTTAAACCTAAGGACATGGTGTAACTTGTTTGTTGCTTGTTTGTAACTTTTTAGAATAATCATGACATCATAAGCATAGTGTGATACGGTGGCAGAACCGACTGTTTTTACTGGTTTGCATTTTGCGTTTTTTTATTCACAAAATGTCGCGGTAAGAAAGAGTCGCTACCGACTTTTATTTCATCCAACCGGAAAGGAAAAAAGTACAGAAAAAATCCTTTTTCGAGATTTTGAGTACGGGGGGTAGATTATAGAAAGGGAAGGTGTTAGCACCCTTTCTATCCATGGTTTTCCATGGGCTCTTAGGTACTTGCTCATTTTTAAATTGCTTGTGTTTGTGTGCTTATTTTTGAAAAATGTTTTACTTCGTGATAACCCTTGTATCAGTCCTCAAGGGTGTGATGAAATTGTTTTGAACATTTGTTTGAAAAGTGTAAGTGTGAAAAGTTTTGATTTGAGCAAGTACCTACTAGCATCTACCCACTCGAAAAAAGATCGTTTATGTTCTTGTTTCCTTTAGACAGTGTTGTACCCCAAAATTTTCCCTCCCATATTCCTCAAGATTTGTCAAGAATCATTCCAAATTGCTCAAGATTGCTCAAGAGTTAGACAGTCAAGCCATCTCCTAAGCAGTAGACAGCTGAAATTAGGGTGTTGGTCCTTTCAAGGAATTTGGGGTTTTCAATGGTTCAATCCAGTCTCATAGGCCTATATGCATCCTCAAGCACCTACATACCAAGTTTCAAGACTCACAGTGCCAATTTGCACAGTCAAAAGCTCCATTTGATCTACAATAAACTACAAGGGCAAAATGGTCATTTTGCAGTCAAAAGTCAGAATTCTTGGTCAACATCTTATTTTGAGTTCACAATCATCATTTTATCAAGTCTTGATCATGATTTCACAAGGATAGCTCAAAAAATCATAAAGATGCAAAAGTTACTATTTTTGGGACAGTAGAAAAGTCAACTGTACTTTGACCAGGGCATAACTCTTTCATGGTTTATCATAAAAATTCCATCCAAATCTCATTTTGAAGAGGATGCAATTGCCTATAATCCATCTTCACACTCCAAGATCAAGAAATGCACTCACAAGAAGTTACCAATTTTTACATTATAGGTCAATTTCAAAAGTCAATAAAAGTACACTTTGAGTCAAAGGCCATAACTTGAGATTGGTAAATCCAAATGACATGGGACCAAAGGCATTGGTTAGAGGACTTCAAGATCTTTCCAAAATGTCCAAGAACATGGTCATATAATCAAAATTGAGCAAGTTGGCATTGGAGAAGTTGGGAAATTTTCATGAATTTGGAAAAGTCAACTTTGCTCAAAACACCTTCTTTTTGCTAATGGGCTTCAAATCTCTTCTTGAAACTTCACCCATGACCTATGCACGACCCACCAAGATGAATTGGATTTATTTTCTTAAATTTATTGATTAAATGGATTTTTAATATATATTAATTCATTTAATTAATTTAAATCATAAGAAAATACAAGATTTGATTTTTAAATCGATTTGTGAACCAATTATGATCAAGATATGCTAACTAATTCGTGCACAATCAAAAAGATACAAAAAATCCAATTTTGGCAACTTGTTCAATCATGAAAAATCAAGAATATTTGATTTATCAATCAAGGATTTAATCTTCAATGCACATGGGTTGGATCCAAAATTTTAACCTAATTTGTTTCCCTTATATGCAAGCAAGCCAGCCATAACCTAATACACGTGAAAAAGCTGCAGAAACAACCCTGTCAAATTCAAGAATTTTCAAGAAAATTAAAAACCTGTTCTTGCATCCTAGGCTAATTCAAGGCGATTTGTCCATCCAAACACTTTGCAGGAGGTACCAGAAACGATTTGCAATCAAATTCAAGCATCAAAGCTCAAGGAATCGCTACATACCATCTCACGGTTTTCATTTATAATTCAAAATTGTACCTCTTAATTCATGCGCATTTAACATGTGTTTGTGATTGTTTTGCATTGCTAGAGATCATTCAAAGCTAATGGAATGATTGAATTGAACTTTAGTGCCCTGAATCGAGATATGCCATGATTGAATTTCTAGGGTTTTCAAGCTTTAAATTAGGGCTTTCTAAACCAGGAAAAATTGGGACTAATGAGATATATGGTTGAATTCGTGAGGCCAGGACGGTTGGAACACACACCTCGCGAAACATTTATGATTGCTGTGTGCCTAATCGCTATTTTTCCTTGCAGGAAGTAGTGGAGGTTAAAAACCCCCGCTATTTGATTCTAATTATGCAGGACAAAAGGTTGAAGACGAGGGCGTGTTGGCCTCTGATTGGCCAGTTTGAAATCATAGCGCGTTTTTCTGTTTTTTCAGCATATTAATTGATTTTCATATATTATGTTTATTTGCTATTCTCATAATGAATAAACGCGCTAGTTGAGTTGGCAAGCAGGTGGATGGAAAAGCTATTGGGACCTGGGTTCGAATCCCAGGTCCCCCAAAACATTTATTCCATTTTTCTTCCTATGTTCACATGCAGATTTTAAAAGGTAGTCCGCCATACACTCCAAATCTCCACACGCCAAGTGGCTTCAGGCCAAGATCCAGTGGCCAAAGTTAAAGGACCACCATACTCCCTGGTCAACGCACGCATAGCAAATC
This sequence comes from Vicia faba, assembly GCA_948472305.1. Classification (NCBI taxonomy): domain Eukaryota; kingdom Viridiplantae; phylum Streptophyta; class Magnoliopsida; order Fabales; family Fabaceae; genus Vicia; species Vicia faba. The sequence continues at coordinate 723,452,815 of OX451738.1, read as the reverse complement.
CTGGAAAGTCAATAAGGCTGGGCGCTGTTGGGCTTTAGGCATGCTGATTACACCTCCAGAATTGGGCCCAACACCCCCCTTCACAAGTTTATTTCTTTTCCTTTCTTTTTCATTTCTTTCATTTAATTATTTTTTATAATTATTATTTATATTACTAACAAATTAATATTTTCATAATAAAAATCAGAAAACTAAAAAATATAATATTCTTTATTTATTAAAATTAATTTCACCTTTTCATTATTTTTGTAAATAATTAAGTAATTAATTAATTTAGTTTAAATTAGGTTAATTTTAACTTTTTTGCAATATTTTAAAATTAATATAGAATTAAGGTTTTTAATAACTTTTAATCATTTTATCCTTTTATTTTTATTTCCTTAAAATATTCTAAAAAACAAAAAAATATTTCTTTTTATTAATTAATTAGTTTAGGTTTAATTTAATTAAATACACAAAAATAATAAAAATCTCCTTCTTTCTCAAAAAAGGGTCAAAACCCTAAAGACTCTCCGATTCAATTTTTCCCTCGCGCGTACTATTTTTGATTCATATTTTTGATCCATATAATTGTATTTGCTCCGAGGATGTAATAGCCTTAATTAGGACCCTTTTTATTGCTTTCATTTTATTTTCCGCATTTACTTTTTCAAGGGTTTGTTTTTGGCGATGTAAATACCCGACGCCTTGTAATAGCGTAGTTTTATTTTCCGCAACTATTAATTGCTAGATGTATGCTAACTAGGCTATGCATGACAAGATCTCTCTTAAATTAAAATCAATCGTAGCTCACCATAACATGTACAAAGATAACATAAACTGAAACCTGACACACTCGCACATGCCACTCCTAGGGTACGCCTCACTTGGTTGCCTCGACGTGGTCATTGAGTATAGGGTGTTTTAGAGGTCGCCCTCCTGTCTAAAGATCAAAGTTGCCTCGAAACGATTGCCTCGATAAAAAATTATCTAAGACATTAGGGTTACCGCTAAGGCGTCCTACCATTGCTTTAGTGACCACATGTCCCTAAAATCGAATTGACCCGAAAACTCCAACGACGGTGCTACCTACTCCTCAATAGTGGGATGGCACTGTCTAAAGGACATTTACACAGCTTAATTTCTTTTGAGTAGGTAGAGGTTCTCAGGTACTTTCTCTTTCAAAACAAAAATACTTTTCGCACTTACACTTTTCAAACAAAAGTTTTCAAACAACACTTCATACACTCTTGAGGACAGATACAAGAGTTAAATCGAAGTTTTCAAACAAAACTCTTTTCAAAACCCACAAACACAAGAAAAGCAAAAACTTTTTAAAAACATAGTGAGCAAGTACCTAAGAGCCCGTGGATAACCACCGATAGAAAGGGTGCTAACACCTTCTCTTTCTATAACCTACCTCCCGAACCCGAGAAACATCTCGAAAAGGAATTTTGCTGTGCTTTTGTCCTTTTCTTGTTGGAGAAAATAAAAGACGATGGCGACTCTTGCTTACCGCGACATTTTGCGAAACGCAAACGCGAACCAGCATTCCAAAACAGCCAGTTCTTATTCCCATCGATCACAGAACTGACGACTATGTTGGGGAATATCATAAGTGAGGTGTACCTTAGGATTAGATCACTTGTGTTTTCAATTGTATGCTTTGTATGCTTTAAATTTTGTGGGCTTGCATCGGAGTTCTATAGATCCTAACCCGGATCTGGGGGTACCCTTTTTTAGGTAAGTAGCAATAAACTGTGAGGGATATGTCCGGCGTAGACCGACACGGATGAAGCAGTAGCTACGTTGGTGTGACACCTTGGTCTGTACCGATATCCCTTGTGTTGGAACGAGGAGAATATGGGTCTTCTGAGGAGTCATTAAGCACCAACTGACCTTAGAACCTTAAATTGACCAACTTGGCCATAGAACAGTAGCAGTATGCTACGCTCATTGAGACTAAACTCTCGCGATGGTTCCGGCCGCAAGAAAAGGTTGCCAAACTGGAATTATGACCGATTGAGGGTAGTCAGTGATATTGAGATCCTCTAGAACCCGGTTACTATTTTTAGGACAGGTCTTAACCAACTGAAACTGAAAGAGGGTAGTACCTAAACTTCATGCCAGCCTGAAATCTAAGGGCTCTTTTGTGTGACTTGTGTGCCTTTACCATGTTTGCCTTTTGTGAATACTTGTGGTGTGCCTTTACCATGACATCATAACATCATAACATTGCATACATTTTGCATAAGGACTAACCCATTTCAAAGACAAGAAGGTTTCATCTTTGCTCTGTTTTGTAGGACATCATGATGCCCATGCGTAGGAATACTATTCGGCTCAACTTTGTTCAACCACCTACTTTGCTTAAAGAATTGGTGGATAGGATTCCAGACACTACTTCCTTCATCAGGAGGCATGGTTCTCTTCTCGGTTTAGTCACCTCAAAGTGGGACCAACAATTGATGAGTGTCCTGGTCCAGTTTTATGATCCGCTACACCATTGCTTCACCTTTCAAGACTTCCAGCTGGTCCCTACCCTGGAAGAATTCTCTGAGTTGCTTGGTATCTCCGTTTTGGAGAAGACTCCCTTTACTGGTTGGGAAAAGACTCTCAGGCCTGAAGATATTGTTACAGCCCTTCACTTGACCAAAGAGGAGGTAATGGCTAACTGGGAGACTAGAAGTGGAGTTAAGGGTTTCTTGGCTAAGTTTCTGGTTGGCAAAGCTAATTGTTTCTGGAATGACTTAGACTTCTAAGCGTACGAGGACATTCTGGCTCTCTTAATCTATGGTCTGGTATTGTTTCCAAATCCTGACACCTTTGTTGATGTTAACGCCATAAGGATCTTCATCTCTCGGAACCCTGTACCCACTCTCTTGGGTGATATCCTTTATCAGCTCTATACTCGTACTGCCCGAAGACGGGGAACTTTGATGTGTTGTGCTCCTTTATTGGCGAGGTGGTTTATTTCGCACCTCCCTAAGTTCGCACTGAAGAACAAAGAAGTAAGGGGCTGGGCTCATAGGATAATGTCTCTTACTGATAAAGACATTATTTGGACTCTCAGAGGCTTAGATGAGGTGGTCGTCATTGATCGTTGTGGAGAGTATCCTAATGTTCCATTGATCGGAACCCATGCAGGAATCTCCTATAACCCATGCTTAGCTCTCTGTCAGTTTGGAAGATCCAGAAGAGAAGGGCCTCATGAGATGTTGATACCTCATATCGTCTTTGATTTTCAGGTAGATAGCGACGAGTTGCACCGTAGATTCATCAGGGCTTGGGAT